>JAJOZX010003991.1:205000-410000 GCA_023014485.1 Bathynomus jamesi
TCTTAATAGTAATATGGTAAGCATACGCAATCCACCTTCTCAATATTACACTAAACACTTGGAGAATTTAGGTGAACTGTAAAAAATCTAACACCAATTTCCTACGGGCTCCTTTAAGCATCGAACTTATTTACACATAAACTCAAGTCTTCTTTTTGGAGAAAAATAGTGAGCAATAACGTCCTCATATAAGGAACTTCTTTGCTTCACATGTATAAGCAGTGTAATATGTTAAACATATGAACATAAGTAATCCACACTCTTAAGAATAAACAAAGCACTGGAAAAAATAGGTGAACCTTAACTTCACAAGTAAAAACAAAAAACTAACACCAATTTCCTACCGGTAGCATGTGTTTATTCGTTTTAGGGCCGAGAAAGAACGTTCTATTGAAGCAGCGGTGCTTGGAATTGTTAAGATCAATTCTGTTAGTTTATAGACTTCTTTGAATCCGCAGCTGAGTTGATTCACTGTCATTATGTTCATTAGTTCATGAACATGTTTGCCCGAGAACTCTGAACTTGAATAGAGTACCATGAGTTCATTCTTGAGATGCACATACTCAAACAGTGTTCCATAAAAGTCTCTTACTTTGTTCAGTAGGTTATCTGGGAAACTTACCTTGTACTCTTCATATTTTGCAGGCATGAAGAGGCCTGCAGGCATGGCATCAGGCATTCTAATATCCGCTTTGATGGTGTTTAATTTGTTGTTCTTGTTAGTGTTACTCATTTCTAATGTTGTTACTAACTTACTTCTTGTTTCTGTTGCAGATTCATGATTTATGTTCTTATTGTTGGCATTGTAATACGTACAACATGGAAACGAGCCGTGGTGACCGGGATCGAAGGAGGAAATATATATAAACCCGGTAGTGAAAAGCGTAAGGATAAGAAGCGCAGAGAAGAATTTATTGCGACGGTGCCGAAACTGACTAATTGGATTAAATCATCAGCAACTAAGTCAGCCCCTTCAGCAGGCCCACCAGCTGCGTTTTCAGAAGACGCGTCTACGTCAGTGCGTTGAGCAAGCCCAGAAGCTCCCTCCACTACTTCAGCAGCTGCATTTTCAGGAGACTCGTCTACGTCAACCCCTTCAGCAGGCCCACTAGTTGCCTCCGCTACATCAGCAGCTGTTTCTTCAGAAGACCCGTCTACGTCAGTGCGTTCAGCAGGTCAACCAGCTTCAGGACATGCAATTAATGACATTGGTTTGTAGCCACAAGTGTTGACCGATGACTTTATAAAGTTCTGGATAGAGCGGGGAACATCAGATTGCCGAAATTATGACAGCGACTTCAGTAACTCTTCAACTATTGAAAGTGATACAACACGCCGATGTACGAAGACATTATTTGTTAAGAAACATAGCCTGACGAATGAAAGGAGTGAGGTGTCATGGCTGTGCTATTCTGAGTCCACAGGCTGTGTTTACTGTTTTGTCTGTAAATTAATGTCGAGGGCGGACAGCAAGTTCACAATCGGGTTCAACGACTGGAAGCATGGTAGACAATCGGTCGAAGCACAGAGAAAATGTGAGCAACATATGGAGTCGATGAGATATTTGTTGGTTAGAAAGTCTGTCTCCAGCCGTGTTGATTCGAAACTGGTGAACCAGTTTGAAAAGGAGTGCAACTACTGGCAGGAAGTCTTGCGGCGCTGTGTCGACGTTATCAAGTATATCACGTCACGAGGACTAGCAATTCGTGGACACGACTCCCGTTTCGGTTCATCAAACAACGGCAACTATTACGGAATTTTGGAACTTTTAAGTAAGTATGACAGTTTTGTAGCTGCGCATATAAGCAAGCATGCCAACAAAGGTAGCGGACACACCTCGTATCTCTCTCATTTCATTTGCGAGGAACTCATACTGTTGATGGCCGATAAAGTACTTCAGACGATTATCCGAAAAATCCAGCAGTCAAAATACTACTCTCTATCCGTTGACTCTACGCCTGATGTTTCCCACACCGATCAACTGTGCTTCACCGTCCGATATGTGGTTGAGTCTGGGTCTGTCGAGCGATTTCTACAGTTCATACCTATGAACACACATTCAGGGAAAGGAATCGCCGACGTGGTCCTCAACTTTCTGGGGACGCATGGCATTCGAATTGGAGACTGCAGAGGACAGTCTTATAATAACGCAAGCAATATGGCAGGGAAATACAACGGCGTAAAAAGCCACATCAAGTCAAAATCTCCATATGCTGAGTTTGTGCCATGCATGTGCTACTCACTAAATCTTGTGGGTAAATCAGCAGTGGACAGTTGCACAGCAGCCGTTGAATTGTTTATGCTCATTCAGAATGTCTACACGTTTCTCGACTCCTCGACATACCGATGGCGTCGACATGTAGAGGTTCTCGATAGTAGTTCCCTTAGTGAGAAACTAAAGGTCGACAAAGGTCTCTCCGATACCCGCTGGTCAGCCAGATCAGATGCCGTCCAATCTTTAACCGAAGGCTACGCCGAGAATATCGTGGTACTGGATGAGCTAGCAGCAGATACCAGGCAAACTGCGGAAGCCAGGATCGAAGACAGGGGATTGTCTAAACAGCTTCAACAACTCGAAACAGCCATTTTATTGGTTTTATGGAACACTATTCTCGAGAATGCATCTCTGCAAAAACAAGGAATGTCGTTAGACTCAGCCACCCTCTTGCTGAAATCACTACTGCAATTTGTTGAAGATCTCAGATCAAGATTTGACGAATTCGAGGACCAGGGCATCGGAAAGTGTGGTCATCGAGTATACAAGGAATCGACTCAACGCACAAAGAAGAGAGAACGCCATCATGACGAAATCGCAACTGCCGAAGATACGAACCTGACACCAAGCGATTCATGTCGGACCACTGCATTTCTACCAATAATTGATAAACTCTGTACCACTCTGAACACTCGTCCAGAAGTGTACGCTGTCCTGCAGAAAAGATTTGGATTTTTATATTTACTTCTAGTCCTGGACATCGACAGTCTTCGACGGTCAGCTGAACATCTAGTAGAATGCTATCCGGCTGATCTGGAGAAAGAGCTGGTAGCTTCTTAGTATAAATGCAAAAAACTTCACTTTTTTCTACGTGAAGGTCAAAATATGAAAATTAAAACCCACTCTAATAGACAGAGTTTATTTTCACAACAGTTTCGACGCCCACTGGCATCCTCCTCGGGTGGATACAGAAAAACGAATGAACCAAAACAAGAGGGAAAAACAGTCTAGGGACCGACCGTTAAGAAATTCGCACCTAGGTTAGATCCCATTCTCCCGACACCGGAAGGGCATTTTCATTAAGTGCATTCGCACAAATTTAAAACTATCTTCCTGTTCTAAACATACAGATTCTATTTTTTTTTTTTTTTTCCATAATTATTACAGTTATTATTAAATTTATTACATTTAATATTGCATAATTATTTATTACAGAAATTACAAATTTATTATTACATTGGTTATTACATTGTTGTTTATTATGCAGAACTTATAAACCGAAAAACGAATGAAAAAGGCGATTAGGAAACAATCCAGAGACCATTGAGAAATTCGCACCTAGGTTAGATACCGTTCTCCCGACACCGGAAGGGCATTTTATTACAGGGTCCTGCAAATTTAAAACTATCTTCCTGTTCTAAACATACAGATTCTATTTTTTTTTTTTTTTACATAATTATTACATTTATTATTAAATTTATTACATTTAATATTGCATAATTATTTATTACAGAAATTAGGGATAAAGGGGACCCCATTCCCATACCAAAACGTTGCAAATAAAATTCTTCACCGAAGGAGAAGGCATTATTGGTGACACAGAGTTTTATCAGTTCTAAAAATACAGATGTGGGCATGCCTAGTTCTACGTTACATGTTTGCAATTTTCTATCCAAAAAACTAAGTACATCATCAATGGGAACTTTCGTAAACAAGGACTCAACGTCAAAAATTATCATTCTTCCCCGTTTTAAATCTAAGGATATAACTTTGTTAATAAAGTCACAGGAATTAGTGATGTGCGAGCCTGAAAATTTACCAACTAATGAGGATAATTTATCTGCAAGAAATTTAGATAACCTGTAACTAAAGGACCCTTGTGTGAAATAATGGGACGGAGTGGTATATTAATCTTATGGGTTTTGGGTAGGCCGTAAATGTGGGGGAGTTTGCGGTTAATATGTAGAAATCTTTTAGCATCAATCGCCGGGACATCTTTTAATAAGTTCCTGATGGTTTTGTTGAATTCGGCAGAAAGACGCTTTAGGGGGGACGATCTCACTTTGGTGTAGGTGAATTCATCACTAAATAACGTTTCCATTTTTTGTTTATAATCACACTTGTCCAAAATAACCACAGTGTTACTTTTGTCCGCTTTAGTGACAAATATTGCTTCGTTCTTCCTGAGCTTGTCTAAAGCTAACCGGAATCTTTTGGGAATAGAGTCCATTGAGTTGAAATGTTCCAGAAACTTGCTCAGAATCAAACCATTTAAACACGGAATATCCACCCTGGAATTAACTCCGGAAGACAAAATCTAAAACAATGTTTTTATCGGGTTTAAGGGCAAACGACAGCCCTAAATTAAGAACTTCCTTTTCGGATTTGGATAAGACATATGTCGATAAATTTAAAACGGAATCTTCCACCGCACAAATGTAATAATAAATATATAATTTCTGTAATAAATAATTATGCAATATTAAATGTAATAAATTTAATAACAAATGTAATAATTATGTAAAAAAGAAAAAAAAGAAAAAGAGATCTTTATGTTTAGAAGAGGAAGATAGTTTTAAATTTGTGCGAATATACAGGGTGGGCGAGAAGTCACCGCACACCCGCACGATACGCACCCGAAATCAATTTGAATTTACACAGCACAGCACAGCACACACTACTATGTACAATGGCAGTCTGGCAACAGTGTCGAATGGCAGTCTGGCAACAGTGTCGAAGATAGTGCATACTTGACAGCCGTACCCATGGAATTTAGTTGTGGTGTTGTCAGTATGGTTGACACAAGCAGTTACTCTGTTGAGGAGCGGTTGGTGGCAAGTGTGTGGGTGCATGAGAGACCGCACACGGGACAAACAATGACGCAGGTGATGGCTGTGTTTCGGGAACGGTTTAATAAGGTTCCATCACGAAGAGCGACACTGCTGGATTGGGAAAAACGTGCGTTCCCTCTTGGAAGCATTAAAGACAGGCCGCGGAGTGGGAGAAAGACAACGCGCTTGGAAACATGTGCAGCGATTGCCGCTTTCATTGAACGTTCCCCAATTAAGTCGACGCGGAAACGATCATCAGAGCTTGGTGTGCCACGGTCAACGATGCGAGACCACATGAAGAAAGACCTGAAAGTGAGGCCGTATCGCCCAACTTTCGTGAATGAACTGTCAGATGCCGACATCGATCGGCGTTATGAATCATGCCGTGCTCTGTTGGACACATTCCCAAGTGCCGTATCTCGATCAAAGGTTCTTTTCAGTGATGAATGTGCCATCTATCGCAGTTCGCGCGACAGAAATGTGGTGTTCTGGTCAAAAAAGAATCCCCATTTCACGCAGGAGTTGGAACATAATCCACCGCATGTGATGATATGAGCGGGTATGACATCAGGTCATTTGATTGGACCTTACTTTTTCGATGGGTCCGTGAACGCGGCATCTTATTCGGCAATGTTGGAGACGTGGCTCATACCTCAACTCAGAGATAGGGGACTCATGGATAACGTGTGGCTGCAGCACGATGGGGCACCCGCACACTTTTCTCTTTCTGTGCGCGACGTCTTCAACGAACATTTTGCAGGCCGCTGGATTGGCCGTGGTTCACCGACATCTCCGGCACCATTACCATGGCCACCACGTAGTCCTGACCTTACCACCCCGGACAATTCGTTGTCGAGTATTATCAAGGGAGTAGTGGCTGCGCGTCGCTACAACACCAACGAAGAGTTGCGCAGAGCTGTGGAAGACGCCTTTCGCACCTTACTCCACAAATGCTCCGATGCATGTCACAGAGGACATGGAGGCGCATCCGCTTGTGTGTCCAGCATGAAGGTGCACATACGGGTCCGCTGGACATGTAACCACGAAGTGCGTAAGTGATTCAGATTAATTTTGATTGATTATGATTGCACATTGGTTGGTGTACGGTGACTTCTCGCCCACCCTGTACTTAATGAAAATGCCCTTCCGGTGTCGGGAGAATGGGATCTAACCTAGGTACGAATTTCTTAACGGTCGGTCCCTGGTCTGTTTTTCCCTCTTGTTTTGGTTCATTCGTTTTTCTGTATCCACCCGAGGAGGATGCCAGTGGGCGTCGAAACTGTTGTGAAAATAAACTCTGTCTATTAGAGTGGGTTTTTATTTTCATATTTCTTGGTATAAGATTCTTTTCTTATCAGGTGTTTTTTCACTGTTTAATAGGACTAGCAATTCGCTTTCCATTCTTTTAAGCCTGCTTTTACGGAGTTCTAGAACCGTGTCTGGATTCTTTGAACTTTTCAGTGAAGCATACACCTCGTGTGGAATCACTACCACTTTCTTCATTATATTAATCTAGTCAGTAAAGGACCCAAAACTGAAAATAAGATGGGGAGAAATGACCCTCCTCTTTTTACAGTAATTCGTTTTTTCTGCCCGACAGTTCGACTTTTACGAGCGAATGCACGTATTATGTTCTTGTAACGACGAAGGCGAGCCTTCTGAGGTGGTTTCACTGATACATTGCAATTTATAATGTTAATACAGATTTCACAGATGCATTTTAAAAATTCGGAGTCGATATTTTTAGCAAACATCTGCTGCATTGCCCGTGGCAGTCGATGATAGATTTTTATTAATTCATGGTATTTCTTTAGCCTCTTTGTCATTCTGGAATATACACCGTTTCAGGCTCGTTTGGAAATATATTCGTTCTTAGAAGCACCCTAAACGTGTTTCGCGGATGAAGGTCGCAAAGCAAATATCCGTAACGCGGGTTTGTAGCTTCTTTATAAACTTCCAAAAACTCCTTACGCTGAATCGGGAACATTTGATTGGCTAATACCCCAATTTGTGATACATCTCTACCTTGCGCGAATAAGACTAGATATTCTGTATTTAACGACACATCACGCATGTATCTATTTTTGAAAAATAGATTCTGATTGATGAAGAACACGCTTATGTTAAGATGATGGGAGAATACTGTAAATGTCTCGGCAAACGTTTTATCCATCTCCAACATGAGATCGTCAATTACAATGACTGTATGTTCATTTCCCTTTAACGAATTAACATCATATACAGCTTTGTGGAACAAAATATCATCGTGGTACTCGTTGAACACTGATTGATACGTCGAATAGCACCATATAACTTTATGCACAAATTTTGAGAACATCTCTCCCTTTTCTTTAATGATTTTAAGCATAAACACAGTTTTACCACATCCTGTAGGACCAGATATAATACATGTGGATAGGCTCGTGAACCTAAATTTTTCTACAGAATCCATTTATAACACCGCAGCCCTAAATGAGTCATTTGGAAAATATAATAAATATTTAAGTGTTGACCCTTATATTCTACAGTTTTGCTTTTCGCTTCTCCCACAGAACCGTAAATGACGATGAGGTACAACAACCCATCACCGATATTACAGATGACCCTGACGACAGTGTAGTTGTGATCACAGAATCCTTCCCCGCCGGAGATTCCTCACCAGCGATGCCTGTAGAACACGCCAGTTCAAAGCGGAGGCACGATGAAGAGCCCACCACATCAGGTATAAAGCGCGCCAGGATTGCGCCGGTTGTTAGACCACCAGTAATAGAGCCCGAACTTTCTACTTCTTACGACACAACCCCCACAATGGTTCCTTCCGCAAATATACCACCTTATTCAATTCCGGGTACATCCTCCACAGCAGCTTCTCACTCTGTTGAGGATGGCATAGCATTCGAGTTGGTGCGCACCGCTACCCCCACCCCAGCCTTGACTAGAAATTGGTATATAGTCAGGGATGATCCTAGGTCCATGTATATCAATAGTGTTGAACACGGACTACGCCGCATAGTTGAACGTATTGTAGAGTTTGCCCTTCAGAACCGCGACGAACGTGAAGTCAGGACGAGGCTGTCCTTCGGATTCGGGTCAGATGACGGAGATGTAGGTGATTTTTGGGTAGTAATACCGTTCAGACGTTTGGTAGCTGAAGATATAGAGTATATATTAGGCCGTATATTGCAGGCCTCTCAAAGTAGTATAGCCTTCAATATGGATAACTTCACGGTAAATATTGACTGTGTATTCCGTGTTGCGGGTCATAGTGCCACACCTTATACTCTTAACTTCAATTGTCAGGCTATTTATAGACGGCATATAAACGCCGAATTGCTGAATTCCTCGGTGAGTTGACTGAAGAGATCAAGGATGAGTATGGAGACACCGCATACGCTGACTCTTTTGTCTCAACAGGTCCAAAAACTTATGGGGTACGGGTGAGGGTGGGGAGGATATGAAATATATCGTGAAGGCTAAGGGTATCACGCTCAACCAGGCGAATCGGCGGGTCGTTAACTTTGAATCGTTGAAGGATCTAGTGTGCTTGGATGATGATGATGAGGGCGACCGGTCGCCCCAACTAACTGTAGGCACCCACAATGTTCGGGCGCAGAAGCTGGGGGGGCGTGAAGGAACTTAGAGGTAAAAAGGTGTGTCGTAACATCTATAGGAAACGTTACCAGGTACCTGGTACCTATGATACCGTACCCTTTGGACACCATAATCTTTGATGTATCTATTGTTAACTTATTTATTACATGTATTGTATTTATAAATATATATACCTTGAATATTTTGTTTATTAAATAAATCGTGCTTCAATTAGCGTTTCACTTTCTCCTTTGTGTGTGTGTGTGTGTGTGTGTGTGTGTGTGTGTGTGTGTACAGGAGAAAGTTCTAAGCTCCGCCTACTGTAAGATTGATCACGTGACTCCTGCTACTACCTGGGCTTCCCTGCGTGCTCATTTGATCGCAGTAAGCCCTGGACCTCAGACGTGTATTCTACCGCGTACAAGAACAATAGTAATGGCAACCTTTAATATTGCGTGTTCGACGTTTATGAAATGGTATTCGGCTAAGTTTCAAGATGTGGTGGATACTGAAAAACTCCCTATTCCACCCTCCTTTGCCACTTTTAAAGCTACATTGAGCCGTGCGAAGGACCAAGATGTTCAAATACTCTATGGCTATTCTGGCGAGAGCGTTGTAGGATTTCGTAGTACAGACGATGTACTGAAGTATGTTATAGACCTAACCTTTATAAAAGCTCACATATACCGTGAGGTAGAAGAAACAACACGCGCAGAAGAGAAGCAACGGATATGGATAGTGAGCCTTGTTGATGAGTGGTGTGACAAGCGATATTATGTCATGTTGCATCATACCGATTACTCGTACCCTGCGACTGAGAATGTAAATCTTGTCATCATGGAGAATCTTAAGTATTTTTATCACTATATTAATATATATCATGACGAGGTTTGTAGTGAAGTTGAGGTTAATTGCCTGTGTGAGTTTTTAACAGACTTTAGAGAGTATCGATTGTTAAACAAAAAGGAAAAATATGGGCATATGTTTCTCTCAAATAGTGCGCCGAATTGTGAAGATGTTTAGTTTGTGGAAATGAACGTCTGGTGAGTGATAAAACATTAAAACCGATATAAAATGTGTTTAGTTCGTGAAAATCCCCCTATGCAAAAATGTTTGGTGCATATTCTGTGGAGTGGGAGTGATAAAACATTAAAACCGATATTACTTCATGTATCGGAAAATTTCTCAAAACATCTACCCAATATAATGGGATACAACTATTCGAACAGCGCCGTACACGTTTCATTAGCTTATGGTGTGACTCACTTCTCCCGTCGAGCCGATCCGTTGCATGTGGCTCATAGTCATCTCAGAGCTTGAACCGACTGGACGTGCGCTCCTCAAATACAATTGAACTTCCTTTGAGCAGCATTCTCAACGCCGTGTACGATGTGTCCGTGACGAAGTCGTTGGGCGTATTCAGGCATAAATCCGGTGTCGTTAACTATGTACTGGAAACGGCTTGTAGACAAACAAACAAACGGAATGTTGTTTATTTAAGTGTCGAGGAGATGAATAGAATCTTCGTGATAGTTGAGAAGTGAAATGAGGATCGTTATAAAATTCCTACAGGTGTAGGTGCAAGAAGAGAGCAGATTAGTGACACCCCTTCATATGCCGTTGTTTGTACGTTGTGTATAAATAACGATCGGCCATGCATTGATATACGGCTGATGTGGAAGAATGCTTCTGATAATAACGCTCTTGTCCCTACGCGAAACCGTTTCATCCTCGACAGAATGTTTGAAATCGTCGGATTCAGCAAGCTGAAGCCTATATTAGACGCCCGTGTTACGGATATGCTTTATTTTGATACGGTTCTTGAATACGCATACACCGCTCTGCTCGATGGGTTTACCGATGTAGGACTGAACAAGGTGAGAATGGTCTAGAGCTGGATGCTTATTTATAAAGTTTAGACTCTTTGAAATATCATGAACTTTAGTACAAAGCACTTGAGCGGTACAGGGCTGAGCTCACCTACACCGCTCACCCTGAAGAACTATTTCTTTATATAACGAGCAGCTGTCGTAACGACTTAGAAGATTATTTCAACTGTTGCTATGCAGTGTGAAGAAGAGTTCACGATTGAAAAGCTCGGGTCGCTAGAAATAAGCCCTCGATTGAAAGGCGTGTTTATAAACTTGTATTTAATAATGATATTTTGACTAACGATAACCTCTTTGTGCGTGTTTTTTATTGTATTCTAGCCGTATTTAAAGATAACTTTCCAGCCGGATGTAAAGTGGGCACAAAAATAGTACTGAACGATATGAATGCCCTTTATATAGAGTACAGGTTTCCCTATAACTTGAGCGGTGAAATAATATTAAACCGTGTATACCGTGTAGTGCAAAGGAATGACGATGTGATTGAAGGCTCGATTACGTGTGAGTTTAGTGTTTTGCGCAATAGAACAAAGTGTATGTATTTATTTTCAATATATTTAACATAATTGTGTGTGTGCATATTTCTCCTGTACTGCTATATTGATGGTATACGTTTTGTATTTCTTATTTTTTATTTTTTCGATTTATGCAGAAGATAGTGTATGTATTTATTTTCAATATATTTAATTATTTAATATAATTGTATATATATATATATATATATATATATATATATATATATATATATATATATATATATATATATATTTCTCCTGTACTGCTATATTGATGGCTATATTTTTATTTTTTGATTATATACCTATTCCTCGTTCATATTTCTCATACTATTATTATTTTTTTATTATTTTTTATCGTTCCAATGTATATTTATTTTCTATATATTTCGAATATTTCGTCTAAATAAACAGAATGATGTAATGATGTTTTATTTAATTCTTTTGGTTGTGAACGATATTTAATTATACCAAATGGCTGGTTACGCCTTCTAAACCGACTGGCTGATTTGTAAGCCAACTATCAATAATATATGCTTTAGTTAAATAAATAGCGCAATCTGGCAACTCAACCTGTATAAGCCATTTACGCCTTCTAAGCCAACTGGCGGATTTCTAAGCCAACTGTCAATAATATATGCTTTAATTAAATAAATAGCACAATCTGGCAACTCGACTTGTACAAGCCATTTACGCCTTCTAAGCCAACTGGTGGATTCAGCCAACTGGCGGATTTACATCTTATAAGACAGCGGATGCTCGGCTGAAGTCTTAATATGCACTTGGCTCCTGCCAGGTGAACACCTCTCTTCCTCTCTCTTCTCCTCTCTTTCTCTTGGGTGATAACGCCGCTTCCAAGTTTCATAACCCCTTGTTGCTCTTGCAACATTCCCCCCTCCCCCTTGGCAACATTGAGTTGTTGCATCACCCTACCCCCCTTTGTAACGTTGAGTTGTTGCATAACCCCCCCTTCATTGCATAACCCCACCCCTTGTTGTGTAACCCCTTTGCAACATCTAGCAACATTGATCATTATATCACTGCAACATTGCAACAGTCTTGCACTCGTCCATTTTGCGCCCATGCTACTCACACTAATAAATTATTAATAGACAATGCTATAATATGGTTATTCATGTACCTCATCCAGCGGTGGTTTGTGATGGGTTTGTTCATTCATGCAGTCCTCAGTAGCCTTGCAGACGCATTTCTCTGTGCATGCCATATCATTCGTTGCAGTTCTTACTACATTATCTGCGTCCACGGCATGAGCACAGAAGTTCGTCTAATACTTCTGCAGTTGTTGGTCCATCAAATAACTTCAACTTTAATTCATCACGCTCTCTTTGCCAACCATTTCCATCTAGTGTAAACATATCTGGTTTAGCAACGTGAGCTAACATCCAAATGTGGGTCTCAAATGATACTCTCTTAAAGTGCTGAAGAAAGCTAAGTTCTGATGGGGGTAGTTTGTGTAATGGTACATTCTTGTCAGCAAGGCAGACTCTCAGTCTTTATATATCATACATCCATCGGATCGTATAGAGCAGTAACAAACTGTCGGGCTGCATGTTCGGCCTCAACTGTGTTCTCAGTACCCAAACTACCAAGGAGTGGAATCGAACCTTTCTTCTCCACTGACTCAATGGTTTTCCACATCTTTTTTCCTTTGCCACAGAATGATGAGACGCTATCACATCCTCTCAAAGCATGCATGGCGGGAAATAGACTAGGAACCACAGGACTTAATTCATTGCATATGCTGTGAACAGGAATATGACGATGGAGATCAGCAGTAGTGGTCACACTTCCTGTTTCTACCCAGAAATATGATGTACTTTGCATCTGAGGAAAATAATGCACAGCTAACACGAGGACATCTGTGTCAGGTGACTTGACAACTATGCTTCCTTGGATATTGGCAGCAGAAAATTCTTCATCTGCCTTCATAGTATGGAAAAGCATTCTTGTATCTGCCTCTTCATGTGAACAAAACAGTTCTTCGACTGGTGTCACGCCTTGGCTAGAAATACAGACCGCTTCTTCTCCATCACTGAATCCACCTGCAAGGTAGGTCTTTTGTTCGTGGTATGCAGCAACTTCCGGTGTTCTTGGTGCATGTTCAGCGGAATCGCTCTCAGAAACATCCAAGCAAGATCCGTTGTAATTTTTCTGCTGGTTGGTAATTTGAATCACACGATTCAAATGCCTCTTTGCTCAGCAACCAGAGAAACGCCTTCTGTAAAAGTGCTGGAACAAATTCTTCAGATGTTTTCAGGCCGATTTCAGCAGCTGTGTAGTACTCAGTTGGCTTTTCTATTTGTGCTATTTCTTGTCTAAGCATACCAATGGTAGAATGAAGTAAACTTTCTGAATTCACTGGAACATTTGATTGTTCTTCAGCAGAACCAAGTGTCATCTCATTAGAGTTGAAATCTTCCTTCAGTTGAGCAAAGGCTCTGACAGCGTCTCCTAAGCTGACACTGCTACTGACAACAATGCTTGACTTGGACTGTCCTCGCTGGGCATGAATAACAATGTTATCACCATAATGCTTCATGAGACGGCGCTGAAGTTTTTCTGCATGCTTGGGTATTAATGTGGTCAGGTAACAGCTGTTGGAATTTTTCTAGCAGGGTTTTCAACTTATAAGCTTTTCCTTGTTGTAGATTAACATCTATTTCTCCTACTAGTGCCATAAATGCCTTCTCGTATATGTTCTCTCCTTCTTCCATTTTCCTTGAAGCACTGATGTTATGCTTGCTTGTATAGCTTGCCATGCAGAATTTGTGGTAAACAGTATCAGCTACAATAAGGTCTTCTTCAGTTTTGGCAAGCATAGAAATGTCCTTTCGAGCTTGTGTTGCTTGATAGAGATTACTCTGACACGTAGTTGTTTGTACCTTATGTATGCTGTCCCTCTTTCGCGCGTTGCATATTAAACACATTGAAAATGAAAAATCTGTAAGCTTGGGTGTTTGAGCCCGTGTGCGAACACTTTGTTCTTCAGTACCATGGGATGCAGAATCATGCGTGCTACATTTTGTACTAACATGAGAAGTGTTTTTCTTACTTGTAAATGATTGATGACAGCTATGATGATATGTAACAGACATACTATGTAATTTTGTAAGGTCATCAAACTCAGACTCAAGTCTTTGTAAAAGGTCATCCTTCCGTAACAATGGTGTTGACAATAATGTTTCACTACCCACTTTTGTGAGTACAGTAGTATGGGGGCAAAAGGAGAGAGTGCAATGCATTTGAAAATGTTGATCAATGTTGCAAAGGAAATCTTGCCTAAGTTATGCAAAGAAGGGGGAGGGGGAATGTTGCAAGATCTTATGCAAAAAGGGGAGGAGGAATGTTGCAAGAGCAACAAGGGTTATGCAACTTGGAGGCGGAGTTATCCCCCAAAAGAAAGAGAAGAGGAGAGAAGAAGAGAGGTGCTCGCCTGGCAGGAGCCAAGCGCATATTAAGACTTCAGCCGAGCGGCCGTTGCTTAATATGTTCCTAATCAGCCAGCTAGCTTATCTGGCTGAGCTGCCAGATTGCGCTATTTATTTAATTAAAGCATATATTCTGGCTTAACCAGCCAGTTGGCTTATCTAGCTGAGCTGCCGATTGCGCTAATTATTTATTTAAAGCATATATTCTGGCTTAACCAGCCAGTTGACTTAGAGGGCGTAAATGGCTTGTTCAGGTGTACATTATTGAGTTACCAGGTTGCGTTTATTTAATTAAAGCACATATTCTGACTTAAACAGCCAGTTGACTTAGAAGGCGTAATTGGCTTGTTCAGGTGTCTTTTATTAGGGTTGCCAGATTGTGCTATCCAGATATATTTGGCAGTTGGTTTAGAAATCAGTTTTAGAAGGCATCCATTTGCTGTAATTAAATGTCATATACAACAAAAAGAATTAAATAAAACACTATTACATCATTCTGTTTATTTAGACGAATTAATGGATTCAATTTCACGAAATATATAGAAAATAAATATACAATGGAATATATATGATCAACAATAATAATAGCATAAGAAATACGAACGATGAATATATAATCAAAATAAATATACAATGGAATATATATGATCAAAAAATAATAATAGCATAAGAAATACGAACGAGAAATATGTAATAAATAATATACAAAACGTTGTAGTATAACCATCAATATATTAGTACATGAAAACTATATATATATATATATATATATAGTTACATTAAATAATTAAATATATTGAAAATAGTAATATACGAAACATATAATCAATTGCATATTAGTACAGGAAATATATATATATATATATATATATATATATATATATATATATATATATATATATATACACAATTAAATAAAATAAATATACATCAAGTACTTTATGTTCTACGGCTCAAAACGCTAAACTCACACGTAATCGAGTCTACATTCACATCGTTATTATTTTGCACTACACGGTAAAACCGTCCAAGCAATACTTCACTGCTCAAGTTATACGGATGCCTATACTCGACATAAATGGCTTTCATATCGTTCAATACTATTTTTGTGCCTACTTTACATTCGGTTGGCAAGTTATCTCTAAATACGGCTAGAATACAATCAAAAGCACACACAAACAGGTCATCGTTAACCACAACATCATTATTAAAAACAAGTTTATAAACACTCCTTTCCAATCGAGGTTTTTTTTCTTAACGTCCAGAGCTTTTCTATTGTGAACTCTTCTTCACTCTGCCTAGCGGCAATTGAAATAATCTTCCAAGTCGTAACGACAGCTATTCATTATATAGAGATACATCTCTTCAGGGTGAACAGTGTAGGCAAGCTCTACCCTGTACCGCTCAAGTGCTTTGTACCAAAGTCCAGGATATTTCGAAGAATGTAAACCTTTTAAATATGCATCCAGCTCTAGACCATTCTCGCCTTGTTCATTCCTACATTCGATAAATCCGTCGAGCAGAGCGGTGTATGCGTATTCAAGAACCGTGTCAAAATGAATCATATCCGTAACACGAGTGTCTAATATAGGCTTCAGCTTGCGGAATCCGACGATTTCAAACATTCTGTTGAGGATGAAACGGTTTCGCGTAGGGACAAGAACGTTATTATCAGATTATCAGATGCATTCTTCCACATCAGTCGTATATCAATGCATGGCTGATCGTTATTTATACACAACGTGAAAACAACGGCATATGAGGGGGCGTCACTAATCTGCTCTCTTCTTGTACCTACACCTGCAGGTATTTTATAACGGTCCTCTTCCCATTTCTGAACTATCACGAGGACTCTATTCATCTCCTCAACATTTCAATAAATAACATTACGTTTACCAGAGTTTGCTTGCTTACAAATCGTTTCACGTACAATGGTGCCGGTTTCACGACTGAACACGCGCAATGACTTCGTCACGGAGACATCGTACAAGGCGTTGAGAATGCTTCTCAAAGGAAGTTCCATCGTATTCGCACGTTTACTCCGTTCAAACTCTGAGGTGATCGCCACAACATAAACTGCTGAAGCGTGTACAGGCTTGTTCGAACACTTGTGCCCCTGGACAAACAGAATTTCCGCTACATGAAGCAATACCGCTTTAATGTTTTATCACTCACCAGACGTTCATTTCCACAAACTAAACATCTTAACAATCCAGTGCATTATTTGAGAGAAACGTATGCCGATATTTATCCTGTTTGTTTAACAAGCGATACTCGTCTCTAAAGTCTGTTAAAAACTCACACAGCACATTAGCCACAACTTCACTACAAACCTCGTCATGATATATATTAAAATAGTGGTAAAAATACTTAAGATTCTCCATGATGACAAGATTTACATTCTCAACCGTAGGGTACGAGTAGTCGGTATGATGTAACATGACATAATATCGCTTGTCACACCACTCATCAACAAGACTCACTATCCATAACCGTTGCTTATCTTCTAAACGTGTTGTTTCTTCTACTTCGCGGTATATGTGAGCTTTTATAAAGGTTAGGTCTACAACATACTTCAATACATCGTTTGTACTACGAAATTCTACAATGCGCTCGCCAGAATACCCCTAGAGTATTTGAACATCTTGGTCCTTCGCACGCCTCAATGTAGCCTTAAAAGTATTAAAGGAGGGGGGAATAGGGAGTTTTTCAGTATCCACCACATCTTGGCACTTTGCCGAATATCACTTCATAAACGTTGAACACACAATATTAAAGGTAGCCATTATATTTTTCGTCTACTCGGAAGAATACACGTCTGAGCTCAAGGGTATGCAGAGGTCAACTGAGCACGCAGGGATAGAGATATTCTCAGGTAGTGGCAGGAGTCACGTGACCGATCTTACAGTGGGCGGAGCTTATTTTTTTACTGTTCACTCACACGCACGCACGCAAAGGAGAAAATGAAACCTTAATTGAAGCAAATATACGTGATAAATAAAGATATCGTTAACAATACACATGTATATATATATATAAATACAATCAAGGAGTCAGGTAACCGAAGGGTACGGTGTCATAGGTAACGCTTCCTATAGGTGTTACGGCATGCCTTCGTGCCCCTAAGTTCCTTCACACACCCCAGTTTCTGCGCCCGAAAATTATGCGTCCCCATCGTCAATTGGGGTGGCTGGTCTCCCTCAGCTTCCAAGCACGCTAGATCCTTCAACTCGTCATTGATCTCATCAGTTAGCTCTCCGAGGAATTCCCCAATAGCAGGCATGTATTCACCCGCCCTCGGTGTGAATATCACGCTATCTGTGTCAGCGTACAACACCCTCTGTCCAAGAGAGTGCAGTAGACCCCAAAGTTTGATGCGGGCGTAGGCCGTTGTGAAGCTGGCTACAGGTATGTTTGTAACCCGTGAGATATCTGTGGCCAATTCGGTATTGTTGTACTTTATTATGTAAGTATTACCTACATTCACGATCTCCATAGCCTCTTTTGACGGGGGCGTTGCCATAATCCCAGACTTCACTATAACTTTGTGCCAAATGGACGTTCCCTTTGCCGATATTCTGTGCAAATTTCCCCAAAGACTGTTTAGGCACAACTTTGCACTAAAGCGCTTGCCAGGATTCTTAACAATTTCGGATCGGTCAAGCTGTATACTTTCATGGGCACTGTAACGCTGAATATGAGCCGTTTTATCATCTTCGGTATCAACCCCTCCCGGATATCCTGGTGCTTCTACTTTATCCTTCAAAAAGGCGTTTATATATGGTGTGAAAAGGTTGGGTCGCTTCTGAAACCTCCACACCTCATGTATCTTTAATATTCTATACCAATGGCGAACGGCTAGGGCCAGCTCAGGGCTTGTATATACACCTCTGATCTTACGCTGGTGGGTTGTATGGGTATAATCACCGTTGTTCTCCTCTGCACACTTTACGCACAGGAGAAACATGAGCTTGTGTTCTATAACGACGGGAAAGATTGGCATCCATAAATCGCGAGGGGGGAGCACGTCTACGAAAGAGAGTCTAAAGTAGCGCTTATTCAAGTTAGCTGAAAACTCCTCGATGGTTGGTATGGTGGGCCCCCACCATTTTTTCAGGCGCACCTACGGGGTACGGATTGTTCTTCATCACGTAAGGGTATAAAGAGCAGATGTCGTAGTAGTGGAGTTTCACGCCCTCCATAGTATAGCTTGAATGGGTTTGTGCGCCCTCCAAACAAGCTGTCACCGCATTTGAGGGGTTCCAATACCATTGAACGTTTGAAGACCCTTATTTCTTCACGGTACTGGCCATCTGTTTCCATCCGTGCATCATACTCACGCTCTCACACGATTTTGTGAGTGAACTGGGAGCCTATAAGTTGATCACGGTTACGGGTCCATGCGAGTCTGTCGGCGGGGGATCTTTCATAAAGGTCCCAAAGTGACGGCTCATTCAGCGCGCGGGCATCCATGCCACAAGCAGCCGTTAAAGGAATACAGTCTTCTCACCAGTGGCTGGATCCTCACTTAGGCCGTCAATCCAAAAAAACACGACCATTGACCTTAACGGGTACTTCATCCGTGTTGCGGGCATGTTTTATGTATACTCCGGTCTGTTGCTGTATGTGTATGAGCCAGTAAATAGCCTTGGCCCATAACTGCGAGGGTTGTTTCTGTGAATGATTGCTAAGGTGTCTTTAGGCATGATGTTATTCTTGAACACTGTAAAACATAATGAGGCGACTTGCAGCGGATCGCATTTGAAACGGGTTATGTACATCCTTCTAAAGGCTTGAAAGCATACTCTAAGTACACGTACGTCATTCACGCAACAACGTTCACATTCATCGGCTATATTGTGTGCATTAACTTCATTAAAACTGTTGTAGTAGCGGTCAAAATCTTCACGCTCACTATCACTCATGTTAATGTAGTTAAAGTAATGTTTGCGTGGAGGTAGTCCTACGTAATTCAAAGTTTCGTTAGTGAGGAATGTGTAATGGAAATACCCTTTTGAAACTTCAGCAGCTACGCCCATGACCTTGGGCAGCTTTGCTAATTTACAAGGTGTGAACAGCAGGGTGTCTTTAAACTGTACATTACCTCTTATCTGCATCTGTATTAGTTTGTTGCCTCTTTTCAAGGGATCACCTGTAAATATCGCAGACGACTCGTGTTCAAGCAGCTCTTTATAAAGGAACTGTGTGTCAAATTTCGGCCCGTTATGGGCAAGAATATACACAGTAATTTTTTTTAACTTGTCCGCTAATTTGACAATATAGAATACAAAGAGTTTCACAGGGCTGTCGTGTGCATTCGTTTTAAAAACGTTTGTCTGTTTTCCACATTTGTGGCACTCATCACACTCGATCTCCATGCACTCATCACAGATCGTCTGACTTACGAGTAAATGTGGAATGACCTCTTTGGTTTCAGCGTTCGTGTAAGTTTCTATATCGTAGTACACGGTTATACAAGGGCTATGTTTAGGCTTAGCATCTTTCATATAACTTACATGCTTCACTCCATCCGCCTTATATTTTTCATGACGTGTAGAACAGTGAATTTGATCGCATTTATGTTTGAAATTCCCCCAATTATCCATCATGTGAAACATACCGAACTTACAAATCCTCATTTTCCTGCAAGTGCCATTTGATTTATGGAGCTCAAAGCATTTATTATTGAAAAGTGTACGTCTACACACATTACATTCCCTCTTCTCGGTTTCAAGTACACGACTTTCACATTTGGGGCATTTACACTGCTCACATACCATGAGCAATAGGGTGGCCCACTTTTCAATTTTTTTTAAAAGCATAGGTTATCGTAGTTTTTCCCATTATTTGGCACTATACTAGCACATTGGTACCATTTTTACAAAAATTGATCAATATTTAGGGGTCTCGCATCGACCTTGAAATTACGAGTTTTTTCAAAAATGCGTACTTTTTAACGTTTTACTGAATCAAGATAAATCCTTAAGTAGGGATGTTTTCTGAATCCTCTTGATGAGAGAAGTCGTTTGGTGTGCCTTCCAATGTCATACGACTAGCGGTTTAAAAGTTGTGCCTGTATACAGGTAATACCAATGTGCTAGTATAGTGCCAAATAATGGGAAAAACTACCATAACCTATACTTTTAAAAAAAAATTGAAAAGTGGGCCACCCTAATGAGAATTGCTTGGCGGTGCTCCGCCGTTCCAAGGAAGTTCTGAAACACATGCCATATATTTCACTTTCATGGTTGTAAAGTAACCTATTTTTGTTCACATTCAGTTCTCTTTTTAATTGACATTATGCTTCATGGATCTCATTACTAAATTGATAGCTATGAAAATTTAATCAACTGACCTTGACCATTTTGCCATCCCAGTGGACAACAGTGTGCCTCGGTGGCGTGAAGGAGTCCTTCACAGCCGTCGCCACTTAACGGCGATGTGACACACTTCCCCGGCGAGCCGTTTCTTTCGAGATGCTGAACTGATTGAGGTCTGCTGGTGGATTCGCCGAACGTGTGATAGCAGCCACAATGCTTACTACCTATGTAGAGAATGGAAAGTGGAAAGGAAACTGTCAAGAATACATGTGGGTTACGGGACACTTTAAAACTGACGCTATCGATGAATACTATACACAATACGCACCTGATTATTGGACATGCGGAAACGATCAGCCACTTCCATGACAGCAGGTGCATTAAGGATGCGGCGAGGAAGATTGACAGACACACTTGGCTCTTTTGGCAAGGGGAACGCTAGTTCTGTCTCCGACTCTCCTGACATGCCAGTATCATCATTCTCCATGGCCTCATCTCCGGTTTCGTATGCACACTTTGAGGTTTGCGGCTCCTGGCGAGGACGTTTTCTTCCTTCCTGTAGCTTTCTTTTTACAGCGAAAACTTTATCGTTCCCGCTCATCGTTGCCACCCGAGGACCACGTTGATCGAGGTAGAAGTCAATGTCTTCTTTCTTGTCCTTGTCGGACAGCAGTCGATTCTTCTTTATATCTTCGACAGCGTCAGATGCTCCGATGTCCCACAGCTTGTCCACACTGTCCGAAAACTTCTGCCGTTTTCCTCCGGCGTCAGTTTCTCGTTTTCTGCTCTTTTGGAGTAAGTGCCACTCTTTCCACAATGCCTCTAGTTTCCGTTCGCAGTTGAGCTTCGTGATTGTTTTAATGCGGGCCATGTTCCAAAACTTTAAGAAGTTGTTTACAGTTTCTTTGAATGCGTCTTTCCTTAGCAGTGTACTGGATAACACTGAAGAAGTATTGCAAAACCTGCCGTGTTGTTGCCAATTTGCTA
The DNA here is from genome assembly GCA_023014485.1 of Bathynomus jamesi. Lineage (NCBI taxonomy): Eukaryota > Metazoa > Arthropoda > Malacostraca > Isopoda > Cirolanidae > Bathynomus > Bathynomus jamesi. The sequence goes on from JAJOZX010003991.1 coordinate 226,798, forward strand.
CCACTGATGGAGGACGACGGTTGGCCAACTAAAAAAATTTCCGAGGCCGATTCTAGAGAAGGTAGCGATGTTATTTTCGCCTTTCCTTTTGATGACTCTCTATTTGTAGCTTCAAGAGTTCTTCCAGTTATGGTTGCCATCGATTTGTCCATGACACAGGATGAGGAACTCAGACAGAATTTCAAAATGTTATGATCTGCAAAAAAAGAAATAGGTTAGGTACCTGGCACAGGCATAGTGCATTTTCTAATTACCTATATACATTATACATTCCGCCCGGGTATGGTGACTATTTTTTTGAAAAGTATAGGTGATCGTGGTTTTTCCCATTATTTGGCACTATACTAGCACATTGGTATTACCTGTATACAGGCACAACCTTTAAACCGTTAGTCGTATGGCATTGGCAGGCACACCAAACGACTTCTCTCATTAAGAGGATTCAGAAAACATCCCTACTTAATGATTTATCTTGATTCAGTAAAAAGTTAAAAAGTACGCATTTTTAAAAAAAACCTAGTAATTTCAAGGTCGATGCGAGACCCCTAAATATTGATCAATTTTTGTAAAAATGGTACCAATGTGCTAGTATAGTGCCAAATAATGGGTAAAACCACGATCACCTATACTTTTCAAAAAAAATTGAAAAGTGGGCCACCCTAATGAGCAATCCTTGCAATGTTTCACCATATCATCAACAAACTCGAGACTACCCTTACACAAATCATGATGCCTTCCATATTTTCGACTTTTATTAAAACTGGCGTAGAGAGCCCTTATGTTACGGATGGGGAGATACGATGTTCCTGACAATCCTAAAATAAGTAGAGGTCTTGTACGATCTCTCACGCTGCTTTTAAAAACATACACAGTCCTACGACGATCATCCATTCCAAATACGACTATACATGCATTCATTTCCTGCTTCTCAGTTCTTCAGGACCTATATTACACTGAAACTCAAGCTTACAATCTGAAGCCAGTTTACGGGCACGCTGCACAACCGTGGGCAGCCAAATTTTTGGCGTCGAAGTATTTAGCACAGTGAACATGTGAGCTAAAATTATTGCTATAAAACCACAACCACGATCGACGTTTAAATGTTTTCTGTAAATAACCGGAGAATTGAAATTAAGAGTATATGGTGTGGCACTATGAACCGCAACCCGGAATACTCTGTCAATATCTACCATGAAGTTGTCCATATTGAAGGATGTACCACTTTGAGAGGCTTGCATTATACGCCCAAAGATATATTCTATATCTACAATCGCCAAACATCTGAACGGTATTACCACCCAAACATCGTCCCCCTCATCTGACCCGAACCTGAAGGATAACCTCGTCCGGACTTCACGTTCGTCGCGATTCTGAAGGGCAAACTCCACTATACGTTCAACTATGCGCCGCAGTCCGTTGGTATACAGGGATCCAGGGTCAACCCTGACCACGTAACGATTTCTAGTCAGGGCAGGGGTGGGGGTGGCGGTGCGCACCACTCGAATGTTATACCATCCTTCACAGTATGAGAAGCTGTTGTGGAGGAAGTACCCGGAACTGAACAATGGGGCATATGTGAGGAAGGTACTATTGTGGGGGTTGTGTCGTAAGACGTTGAGGGTTGGGGGCTGTATTACTGGGGGGTCTAACAATCAGAGCAATCCTGGCACGCTTTATACCTGACTCGGAGGGCTCTTCATCATGCTTCCGCGTTGAACTCATGCTACAGGTGTCGTTGGTGAGGGTTCGTCAGCGGGGAAAGGTTCTGTAGCTGCACGGTCATCGGGTTCGTCTGAGATATCGATGATGGGGTGCTGTACATCGTCGTCATTCACGGTTCTGTGGAAGAAGAAAACAAAATATAAGAAGTAGCACTCAAAATTTGTAATATTTTGTAAATGACCCACTTAGGGGTGTGACGTGTTAGATATGGAATCTGTAAAAAAATTCAGGTTCACAAGCCCCTCCACATATCCTCCATATATCTGGCCCTACAGGATATGGAAAAACTGTACTTATGCTTAAAATCATTAAAGATAAGGGGAGATGTTCTCAAAATTTGTGCATAAAGTAATATGGTGCTATTCAACGTATCAATCAGTGTTCAACGAGTATCAAGATGAAATTTTGTTCCACAAGGGTGTATACGATGATAATTCGTTAAAAGGTAATGCGCATACAGTTATTGTAATTGACAATCTCATGTTGGAAATGGATAAAACGTTTGCCGAGACATTTATAGTGTTCTCCCACCATCTTAACATAAGCGTATTCTTCATCAACCAGAATCTATTTTTCAAAAATAGATACATGCGCGATGTGTCGCTAAATACACAATATCTACTCTTATTCGCACAACGTAGAGATGTGTCACAAATTGGGGTATTAGCCAATCAAATGTTCCCGAATCAACGTAAGGAGTTTTTGGAGGTTTATAAAGAACCCACAAGCCAGCGTTATGGATATTTGCTTTGTGGCCTTCACCTACGAAACACCTTTAGAGTGCTTCTAAGAACGAATATATTCCCAAGCGTACCTGAAACGGTGTATATTCCAGAATGAAAAATAGGCTGAAGAAATATCGTGAATTAATAAAAATCTATCAACGATTGCCCAGGGCACTGCAACAGATGTTGGTTAAAAATATCGACTCAGATTTTTTAAAATGCATCTGTGAAATCTGTCTTAATGTTATAAAATGCAATGTGCCAATGAAACCCTCTCAGAAGGCTCGCTTGCGTCGTTACAAGAACATAATACGAGCGCTCATAAAAGTTAAATTGTGGGTAAGAAAAAGCGAATTATTTTACAAAGAGGAGGATCATTCCTACCCATCTTATTTTCAGGTTTGGGTCCTTTACTGACTAGATTAATATAATGAAGAAGGTGGTTGTGATTCCGCACGAGGTGTATGCTTCATTGCAAAGTTCAAAGATTCCAGACACGGCTCTAGAACCCCGTAAAAGTAGGCTTAAAAGAACGGAAAGCGAGTTGCTAGCCTTATTAAACAGTGAAAAGTCACCTGATGAAAAAAGGCTCTTGTACCAAGAGGCTTTGCAGAAATTTCTTGATGAGAAAGAAGATTATAAGTATCCTACAGAGCTCCCCGTGGTTATTAGGCACAGCGCGAGTAGCGCTGAGCATGACGACAGGACCTGGCCCCGACGTTAGAGATAACCAACCAAAGAAAAACGGGACACAACACATCGAACATGTGTTAAAAAACAGTCTCCCACATACATTGAGGAATAAACTCTTAAATCTTTATAATCTATTGAGTGAGGACCCTATCATACAATGTGCCGATACAGGCGAGGTCATTGTTGAAGGAACAAGGGTACAAAGATCCAATATCGTTGATATTGTTCATGATCTGGTGAGAAAGTGGGACAGACCCTCACCAACAGGATGGAAGCATATTAAAGCAAGACTACAATAAATAAATGTCCCCCAAACATTGATAGGTAATCTGAATAGGTTAAAAGACCCGGATCAAGTCTCGCATGTGTCACAACTGAGTACACCATCGCCACCAGGAGCATTGTCTCTGAAGAAGAAAAAGAAGAGCACAAATGGCCAACCTCATCCACGTGTCTCTAAAATACGCAAATGGCTAACATATTAAGCAAACACTATTATGACATTTCTAACCCCGCCTCCTATGGTGGCGTTAATAGACTGTACAGAGGTGTTTACGGAGTAGGGAAAAAAGATGTTTTTGTGGGAACAGGATGCTTATACACTTCATAAACCGGTGAGAAAAAGGTTTAAAACAGCCAGGACAACCGCGGATTCGATTGACTATTTGGCAAGCGGATTTAACAGACATGCAAAGATATTCAGTGTATAATGACGAATACCGCTACATCCTATTCATAATAGATGTATTCTCTAGATATCTGTTGGCTAATTCCCCTGGAAAATAAATCGCCTGAAACAGTTGCTAAAGCGACCAAAACGTTGATGTTAAAAGAAGAAAGGGTTCCTGGCTATTTTTGCACGGATATGGGGAAAGAATTTATAGGTCGCGCTTTTCAGAACATGCTGACAGAGTTTAATATCAGTTACTACACTAGCAGTTCTATACGTAAGGCCTCTTTAGTTGAAAGAGTTCAACGTACCATAAAGGAACGCATGAATCGCTATTTTACACATGAAAACACATACAGATATATAAACGTTCTCGTTGTTGTTGTTGTTGACGTTATAAGAGGTGAAATTAGAGTTGTAGGAGTGATGACAGAAAGTGGGGAAATGGGAAATGTTCTCGAGTCATTGGCATGATCATACAACCGTTCACACCACCGTACGATTGGCAAAACACCTATCGAAGTTTTAGAAAGAGGTACGCTGCCAGAGGTGAGAAGAGATGGAGCACCGCCACCACACTCTACACATTTAAAGACCAATGATTATGTAAGGCTATCACGTTCGGGAAATAAATTCGGGAAGGGATTTGAGCAAGGATGGACACGTGACATTTTTAAAGTTCGTGCTATGAGACCTAAAGGCGAGATAATGATGTAGTACGTTGAAGATTTGAATGGGGAAGAGATCGCTGGAGGCTTTTACCGCGAGGACTTGCAGAAAGTGACATTTAATTTAGGAAAAACTGTGTTTAAAATTGAAAAAAAATTTAGGCAGCAAAGGTTCAGGAAAGAGAAAAATGTACCTGGTGAAATGGCTGGGTTCCCAGAAAGCTTCAACACCTATATAAAAGCTGCTGCAATAATGAAGCTTAATTAGTATGCAACATGGCGCTACCCACTTCTCTGTCACACTCCCGTCCCCTTCTTCTCTGGCTGGACATCCTAACAACACCCTCGCCAACTTTGTGACAGAACTCCACGGACCCATTGAATTGGAGCGTGATTCGTATGAGGTGGGTTTATGTGAACTCCAGTTAGTCTCCAAATTTTTAACTCTTGAAAATGAGCAAATCATATTTCTGATCCTTAGAAGAATCGATGAGTGCGAAAAATTAGGCATAACCTTAGACAATACTATGCGATCAGTCCTGTTCGGTGAGGAACAGTACTATAGCACAAATGTTTCGCTAGGAATCGGGCATTATGACAGCCATGGACATTGTGACGGGGTTAAACAAGAGTCTTGAAAAGTCGTACCTGACAAACGATTTACTTTTTGAAGTCGTAAACATAGACACGCCTGCATGCACATTGAAGTTAAAATCAACGCTTAGTAGAAATATTAAAGATAAAGAGCTGTTCACAATTGTGGCTGAGGGCCGATATAGCGCAGCTCTCCAAAGAGATACCTTTCACGAGGCACAGCATGACATGTCCAGCTTAATGTATCAATTGAAGATGGAGAAATTGGGTGAAAGCTCTCCACCTCCAGACATGTGCTATATTTACAGCAATATCGTAGAGCACCAATTTGTTGGGGACACCCAGGCGCGCCTGCTGCGCATTGCACACATCCCCAACCATAGAGGGAAAAGTTTGAGCATTACATATGACAAGCCCCATTATGTGAATGTTGCGACTAATCTATTAACCAACATCTCGATATATATAAGAACGATTGAGGGAAAAAATTTCCCATTCGGTGATGGGAGCTTAACAGTGAAACTACACTTTCGCCGTTTATAATGACCCGAAGGCCATTCACAGTCTATCGAGGAGTGAGATACCAGCGTGGGAGGGCTTGGATCCATTTTTTCATCCATACTACGCACCGCTGTCCCACTGTTGAAGAGGGTGCTAGATACCTAGGAGGAAGGCGTTACAAACAGGTTTTAACGCGGCAGAAGACATAATGGGTGGAACTAAACCTAAAGAAGCTCTAAAAAAACATTTAAAACATACACGGGACGAGACCATCAAAGATGCAAAGAGAAAAATGCGTGGTGGCGGAAAGAATAGATCTGCCAGGAAGAAGGGGTTACCATCACGTGGCGCTAAACGTAAAAGAAAATCAAAAAAGAAGTGCTCTAAGCGTATGAAACATATGGCTGATCATTTTTTTAACTGATATAAGCTGAGGACACTACTCTCACGAATCATAGGCTGATTACTAGTTGTCGAGAGAGGTGGCACTATTTTTGACTCATCATGGTAGTTCACAATGCTGTAAATCGGAACTGTCCCTCTTTGATATGCTCCCCACTCAGGTCTCTATTGAGCATAGCGACTTTATTACAATTAACCCATTAAACACAATTAGTTCACCGAATGCCCCTATAGAATTCGTGATACCCAGCTCAGGCCCTTACTTTTTTGACCCGAGCTGCATGCACATGTACGCTAAACTGCGTATAGCCCATTCTGATGGAACGGACTGCGATGATAGTTACTCTGCATACCCTGAAACCAACTTTTTACACTCCATATTCAGCCAGTGTGAGGTGTATTTAAATCAGGTTAACATCTCGGCAGGAACGGGGTATTATCACCTACGAGCCTATCTGGAAAATGTCCTCAACTTTTCAAAAGAAGCGAAGGACACCTTTTTAACCGCCGAGGGATATTACCATACTAAAGATGAAAATGGTATAAAGGATAAATTTAAAAATTCTAAAAAAAAGATATACGAATGTTTTGGACGTCTTCATACAGATTTCACATTCCAGGAGAAACTGCTTATGAACGGGGTGGATATGAAGTTGAAGCTTACCCGCACGATTCCTGAGATCTGCATAAATCTGGGTCTGATCAAGAAGAGGGCGCGAAACCCGTTGTGATTCACATAATGGAGGCGTATTTGCGTATACGCCGAGTGAAATTAAGTTCGCCAAAACAAATAGAAATTGAGAAAGACTTAATACACGCCACAGTAAAATACCCAATTAACAGGGTACAGATCAAACTATACACGGTGCCCGCCGGGTTGGCCTCGAAGCAACTAGAAAACGTGGCCCTTGGAGTCCTACCTAAAAGGATATTAATTGGAATGCAGGACCACGCCTCGACGAATGGAAAATATAAAAAGAGTGCCTTTAAATTCGAGAATTTCGGCCTTAAAAATATTACTCTATACGTAAATGGCATCGCTTTGGGAGGGGACTATGATTACGGATTACTCATCAGACGCTGTGTCCCGCTCTGCGCGAGAGCTTATAGTATCTGGCTCATAATACAGGTGCTGTGATGAGCTTGGGTTTGGTGTAACGCAGAAAGAATTTGTCGAAGAATTTAACATTTATTCATTTGATATTACGCCTGACTTGTCTGCTGGCGTAAATACGCATTTAAGTCCACAACAGAGTGGGAATATCTCAGTCAGGTTGGAATTTGCCAAGCCTATAGACGCGCCTATAAGTGTGCTAGTTTACCTCGAATCACAGGCACTAATAGAAGTTGATCGTTTCAGGAACGTGGTCACAGACTTTTAAAATGGACGCGAATACACTCCAGAGAGTAATGAAAAGTGACCGTTTCACACGCTCAAAATTTATCGGTGTGTTTGCGAAGAATGAAATATTGAAGTTGCCAACTACGAGAAACTGGTACGGGATTATCGTTAACACCGACATTGTGGGGGTGAGGGGATTCATTGGTTTGCAATCTATTTTAAAAATAGGGAAAGAATGTACTATTTTGACTCACTCGGCGCTCAGCCCTGGAATGATTCTGTGGATGTGCGTTTTATCGAACAGATACTTGTACCTGAGAGTCTATAGAAGCCGTATCACCTTCAAGGATATTATAGTAACACGTGCGGGATCTACGCCCTCTCATTTCTCATGCACATGTCACGTGAGAAGGACTTTATAAATTTTTAAAAATTATTCGATTTGTGCGACACTGAAATGAATGATAAAAATATATGCAGACAGATAAAAAAAAGGTTCCCATATTTTAGCACCCGCTGTATTGTGTAAAGGTGTATATCTATATTGTGTAAAGTTGTATACACATTTGTAACTGTAAAATGTACCCGTTAAGACATATTTAATGGACACTGGTTCCGCTTTGTACATGTTTTCTACCATTTAATAAATTAAATGAAAATACAATGTGTTTTGTTCTTAACCCCAAAAATACTTACATTAGTTCCTCGATGACCTGGCACTCGCTGGACCGGATGTGAGCCAATACCTCGACTTCTGTGTTCAGATCGCTGGTTTGGTTGTGGGGTAAAGCATCCATATCATTTATTCCCCTTTCATCAAAACGAAAAGTAGCTATAACACGATCAAGTTCCGCATCGGTCCTATAAAGTTAATTAAATAAAAATAAAGAGCTACAATAAGAAAAATGCCACGAACATTAAAAATTATAATAAAAAAGCAGATAATTCTTAAAAGTTTTGGTAATTTGAAAATCCTACTGCGGTGCTGTCTTTAAATTATCGAGGAAAGTATTATTAAAGCTCCACCATATATATATATATATATATATATATATATATATATATATATATATGCCGAAATAATCACGAAGGAAACAGCATAATTAATAGCCAGTGCACTAATTTACAGCTCAAAAGGAAGCTTAGCTGGGTGTCTAAGACATCTCAGAGAATAATTAAAAGCAAGTACGCTAATTTACAGCTCAAAAGTAAGATTAGCTGGGTGTGCTCGCCTATATGTTGTACCCATACTTTTACTCTTTCAAACGCTGGCTTTGAATCTAGATTCACCGCCCCAGGAGTAGAAGTAGAGGCTCACAACTGGAGGGAGGTATCAGAATATGGTGCTCAATTGAAAGGCGGTCAAAGTCAGCAACTGATACTTTCAGATGACAGTCAGTTTCTCCATAAATAATTAATTTTCCTAATTTTTACACAAAATAATTAATTTATTTCCTTTTTCATTTCAGACCATCATTCTGCTATATTTGGTGAACAAGTTATAACAATGAAATACTCTTTGGAAGATGAAGCATTGATATTGAACCTGCGTAAGGAGAAACACTGGGGTGCAAAACGAATGAAGAAAGAGTTTCCAAATAAACGATGGACGATACCTGGACTTCAATATCAAATAAAGAAAATCGATATCACAGGGTCGACCAAACGAAAAGAAGGCAGTGGAAGGCCAAAAACATCACATACTGAGGAAAATATTGACATGGTTTCATCCATGATATACAGTCAAGAAGAACACCCACAAGTCCGTTCGAGAAATTTCAAAAACTACTGGTATTTCTCGCTCTAGTGTTCGTCGTATAGTAAAAGATGATCTGGGTCATTCGAAAAGAGTCGAAGTTCATAAGCTCTTATCAAATAAGCAAGCAAGAGTTGAAAAATGTCGTACTCTATTAGATCGATTTCCAGACAGAGAAATGTCGAAAATATGGTTCAGCGACGAGAAGACCTTTACGGTTGCTTCAACAATAAACACACAAAATGACCGAGTTTATGGAAGACAGGACAAAAAATCTATCAGTCTAGGTCTACTTTGCAGGGAACGTCGGCATTTTTCTCAAAAAGTCAGGTTTCTATCTTTATTTCAAAGTTAGTGAAGTCAGAAATTGTTTTTGTTGATCAATGCCAAAATCACTGCTGCTTATTACCAAGAAAAAATCCTTGATGCGGTCGATCAATGCCGAGCAAGGTTGGAAACGTGCATTGATAATGGAGGAGGGCACATTCCGCATAATCTTGGACTCAATTAGGTAACTGTTTAGAGAGAGAAAGTTTTTCTACCCTTGTCTGTATAACAACGAATTAGAAAATAATGGTTACAGTTAGCAAAAATCCAACTTCACCACGAGATAGACCATGAAATTCTATACAGGACAGATATACTGATTGTACAAATAACATTTGATAAAGGTAAAATTATATTGTTCAAAATCAGGGTAATAGTTTTTTTGGCCCACCCTATATATATATATATATATTATATATATATATATATATATATATATATATTATATATAATATATATAATCATTAAAAGCCTATAAAGCATAAAAAGCTTTTGCTTAGATAAGAATATTTTAACTTTTTATTATTATTTTTAATCGTTTCAAAGGATTCATTGAAAATATTTTTATTTCATAACATTAATTTGTAGCCTTTATGCGTTTATGGTTACGATGGGAATAAACCCTTAAATTAATTATCAGTGCTGTGGTTTTTAGTCGTACGTAAAGTTTCACAAATATGTGCTCTTACTTCGGAATTATGTTAACACAAAGCCGTAGGCAAACGGAGTGGGAGCTAAGAGGATTAATTAAGCCCCCCCAAATTTTGAGGCGATAAATAAAAACCTCAAAATAAAAAATTCATAGAATATGAAGAAAACAGTCACTTAATTGGACCTCAGGGAAAGATAATTTCCAGGCCAAATAATTTTAAGAAATAATATCATTGGTAGGTACGATAACAACAACTGCAAAAATTTTAACGAAATAAATAATAATAATAATAATAATAATAATTAAGGCTCTACCATAATTATCAGAAAATTCAACACGAGGGCCAGACACATGGAGTGATAGGTTTCTGAACAAATGTAAAGAAAGTGTAGCCGAGCCACTATACTTACTATGAAGAAAATCACGCGACTCAGGACACTCAGTAGTATATCCGCGTTTGGGGAGAGGAAGTTGGGGTGTTCTGAAATTCGGCCTCTGGAGGGGCCCCCCCTGAAGGCCTTCGCCTCCGTTATAAGGGGTCCTTCCTAAGTTCCTCACCTCATTTATGGGGTCTTACCGTCCTTAATGAAGGGCACCTGCCCCTTGATGGCCCCTTGCGGGGCCCCTTTCCTTCTTAAAAAAAAGGGTTCATCCTCGCCTTCAAAAAAAAAATCCCCCTTCATGGTCTTTTATGAGACAAAAACAAACAAACAAACATTCGAGTACTATTTGTTCTGATGTGTTCCGTCGTGGGGCCGCGATAGTTTTAGTTGCAGTGGGAGCAACATTTTCACCCACCAGACCGATATTCTGTATATATATTCTGTATATAACGTTAATAGCCGTACCATCAATTTCAAATACAGTGTCGAGTTCCGCAACAGATTATTTACATATTTACTGAGACGTCCTACCACCATGTTTTATCCACGACAAATATATAGTTCGTGTATCACAGAGAAATACGCAATAAAAGGGGGAAAACCTAGAGAACGATGAACGGCAGCATGCGTAAAAGATTAGTTGTCCTGACCGAAGCATTGCTTAAGCTAATCTAGGACAGCATCTTCACTAGGTTTTCACATCATCTATAGTTCATGTTTTAAAAACTGTTTACATCATTAATTCACGTATGAACCATTTAATGTTTGCAAAGTTAGTGTGTGTGTGTATATATATTATATATATAGGGTGAGTCAAAAGTAGCGCCCGATTTCTGTTTTTTCGGCTGTCAGATTCTTTCTGGGAAGTCATGTTGTTAATAATTGTCTTGCAGATTATTAATTTTCTTAGTTTATTTATTTTTGTTTTTGTTTTGCAGGTTATTGCTGAGGGTTTGGAAAGTTACTGAATTTGCACCAAATTGAACCATGAATTACCTTTCAATGAATCAACGCATTGCGGCCGTGAAACATTACTACAAATGTAATGAGCAACCAACGATGGCGGCACGCTGTTTGGCACAGGAATTCGATATTAACCCACCCCAGGGAAGAAACATACGATTGATTGCCGAGAAATTTGAAGCAACAGGGTCGGTAGCCACTGCAAAGAAGTCCGGTCGTCCGAAAACGGCAACGAATGTAGCTAAGGCTGAAGAAGCCATCAGGAGACTGGAACAAAGTCCGCAAAAGTCAACTCGCCGTTTATCTGCAGAGTTGGAAGTGAGCCAATCAAGTGTTATCCGTATCCTTCACCAGAAAAAATGGAAATCTTACATTCCACGCTTACTGCATGCCGTCTTCAATTTTGCGAAGAGTTCTTAGCTAAACTTGACGAAGAGGACACAATGCTAGACAACATCTGGTGGTCAGATGAGGCATGTTTTAAGCTTAACGGCACAATTAACAGACACAATTGTGTCTACTGGGCTGTGGAGTACCCAAGAGTGACAGTTGAGAAGGAGGTAAATTTACCTGGCGTGACAGTTTGGGCAGCCATATCTCCATTAGGGATAATTGGACCCTTTTTCTTTGAGGGATCTGTCACTGCAGAAATTTACCTGGATATGCTGCAAACCTTCTTTTGGCCCAGGGTACAAGATCAAGACTGTTATTTCCAGCAAGATGGAGCTCCACCTCATTATGGACGTCATGTTCGTCAGTGGCTTGATGAAAACTTTCCCGGAAAGTGGATCGGCCGCCGCGGTCCGATCGAGTGGCCGGCACGCTCCCCAGACCTTACACCTCCAGATTTCTTTCTTTGGGGGCTCATGAAAGACCTTGTTTATCGTGAAAAGCCTCGTACCATTCAGGAATTGAAGGCTCAAATCACTGCAAAGTTTGAGGATATTGATATCGAACTCTGCAGGCGTGTGTGCCACTCTGTGCCTGCTCGGCTGCAATTGTGCATCGATCACGAGGGAGGGCACCTTGAAAATTGCAAGTAAAACAGCTTGGTACAGTTCCGTAATAATTTTCCCCCGAATAAATGGTTAGATAAACATGTCATTCATTTATTTCTACCTTCTTGTACACTGTAATACAAATGGCAAACAAACAATCAACTGACAGAAATCGGGCGCTACTTTTGACTCACCCTGTATATATATGTATATATATATATATAAACTAATAAATATTTTGACAATCTTGATGCCTAAAAACATTTTGATTGCTGAAATGTAGGGACACTCAGAATATTGCTCTCAAATTAACGGGTAATCTTAATTCTGATGAAACTAAACGTATGTCATTCAGGCGTATAGTTAAATTGTGGGATGGAATGCCACTAACGTATTTCAAAGTAATTCAATCGGATCCTTTTAAAGAGGCCAGTTGGTTACTTTGTTTTAAATCCCCGTTAGAAACATTTATACCGTATAAGAGTATTGTCGAATTTCATTCGGAACCTGATCTCTTTACTCTTAAATTTTGGCTTTATCTTTAAAGTTCTCTATTTCCTTCCAATCTCTCTCCTATGCAATGCTTTAAAAACTTTCATTTACATTCCTAATTTTCTTACATCTTTTATCAGAGCTTCCTAAACAAACATTCTCGTATAAGCCGTCCTGACTGCCGTTGTTTGTAGCCTTTTGTCCCCATTGTAATATTACGTTTTCTTATCATTTGTTTTCGTTTGTGCAATAACCTCTGGAAAATAACGACATTGTAATAAGCTAGAAGATTTCAACACGCGACACATCGGTACATGTATAGGCTTCAACTGAAATTTGACTATGAGAAGATAAGTATCCAACTTATTCTTGTAGGCATATTTTAACCTTTCATACTAAACGAATATATACTTAAGGTCTTCAAACGCTTGCAGGAAGATTAAAACCTTGATTATAAAATGATTGAAAATAATATCGGCTGTCTTAGCGTCATTACTACCGAATGTGGAAAACATCATACACTTATTCAGATCTGTAGGTACTTATTTGAATGATATGTATTGCACAGAGCGATGATGGTATCTGCAATATTAACCCTTTCTACCCCAAATTATTGTTTCGATCTAAAAAATGTTTTAAACAATTAAAAATGCTAAAAATAGGTATGGAAATGAAACTTTGCTTAGAAATAATTAATTACACTAGACGTTATACGGTTCCATTGATGCTATCATGTAGTAAGAGACACTAACATAACTTTGGTACTTTGAATGGAACAAATAACAATATTTGGACTTTGCTAAACACAAGGGTAGACCATAGTGCTTCGACCCATTAAGGTAGTTTTGTTGTTAAAGGTAATGGGACATCACTACATTCAATTCCATTAAGCCACCATTGAATCTAGTCTGAGGAAAAATACATATACTTTTTTTTATGGTGCCATATGGAATCGCTGGCACAGAAAGAGTTAATACTGAGACTAAGTTTACGTCATTAATAAGCTGTGGAGAAAAATACCGTGCATTATTAATGACTGGTGTGTAAATATACAACTTTTATTTCCCCATAACTAATATAATGAAGGTTGTCAGAATGAAAAGCAATCTAATACAAAACAAGAAATTTATTATCAGTATAAATACTATACACAGAAAATGGTTAAAAGGGCATGGCAAACAGTGGTACAAAGAACATATAATACAAAAGGTGCAACAGATACATACATAGTTTAAATACGGCTAAGCACTACAAGGTATGCATCTAGTCGATAGAGTATCCAAAGCGTACGGTGTCGTAACTGCTAGGCATCTGGTAACGTCTCCTATAGGTGTTACGACAAACCTTCGTTCCCCTAAGTTCCTTCACACACACCAGTTCTGCGCCCGTAAATTGTGGGTCCCCACAATCAGTTGGGATGGTCGCCCTCATCTTCCAAGCACACTAGATCCCTCAACGAGTCAAAGTTAACGACTCGTCGGTTCGCATGGTTAAGCGTGATACCCTTCGCCTTCACGATATATTTCATATCCTCCCCCACCCTCACCCGCACCCTATAAGTTTTTGGCCCTGTCGATACTCGTATAGTCAACTCTCCAAGGAATTCCCCAATAGGAGGCACATATTCACCTGCCATCTCCGTGAATATCACACTATCTGTATCGGCGTACAGCACCCTCCGTCCAAGAGAATGCAGCAGATGCCATAGCTTGATACGTGCGTAGGCTGTTGAGAAGCTGGCTAGAGGTATGTTTGTGACACGTGAGGTATCTGTGGCCAATTCGGTTCGGTTGTACCTTATTATGTACGTGTTACCAACATTCACGATTTCCATGACCTCTTTATCGGGAGCGTTGGCATAATCCCAGACTTCGCTACAACGTTGAGCTAAATGTACATTCTCCTTGTCTGTATTCTGTTCAAATTTTCCCCAGAGACTGTTTAGACACAACTTTGCACTAAAGCGCTTGTCTGGTTCTTTACAATTTGGGATCAGTCAAGCTGTATCCTTTCACGGTCACGGTAACGCTGGATATAAGCCGATTTTTCATCTTCAGTCTCAACTCGTCGCGGATACCCTGATGCTTCTACCTTATCCTTCAAAAAAGGCGTGAAAAAGTTGGGTCGCTTCTGAAACCTTCGCACCTCATATATCTTCAATATTCTGCAGCCATGGCGAACGGCTAGGTCCAGTCGAGGGCTTGTATATACGCCTCTGATCTTACACTGGTTGATCGTGTGAGTACAATCCCCATTATTCTCCTCTGCATACCTCACGCACAGAGGGAACATGAGTTTGTGGTCTATAACAACAAGCAAGATAGGCATCCATAAATCGCGAGGGGGGAGCACGTCTACGAAAGAGAGTCCAAAGTAGCGCTCACTCAAGTTAGCTGAGAACTCATCGATGGTAGGCATGGCGAGGCCTACTAGTTTTTCAGGCGCACCTACGGGGTACGGAGTGTTCTTCATCACGTAGGAATATAAAGAACAGAAGTCGTAGTAATGGAGTTTCACCCCATCCGTAGGTGGAAAGTAAAGTTTGAAGGGGTTTCTACGTCCTCCAAACAAGCTGTCACCGCATTTGAGAGGATCCACCACCATTGAAAGTTTGATGGCCCTTATTTCTTCGCGGTACTGCTCATCGGTTTCCATGCAGGCATCATATTCATGCTCCGACAAAACTTTGCGAGTGAAATGTGAACTTATAAGCTGATCGCGGTTACGGGTCCATGAGAGGCTGTCGGCGGGAGATCTTTCGTGGAGATCCCCTGTGAGGGCACTCTCAGGGCGTGGGCATCCATGCTACCAGCAGCCGTTAAAGGAGTACACAGTCTTCTCACCAGTGGTTGGATCCTCACTTAGACGATCCACCCAAAACACACGGCCATTGGTCTTAATGGGTACTTTTCCCGTGTTGCGGGCGTGTTTTATATATATACCTGTCTGCTGCTGTATGTGTATGAGCCAGTAAATACCATTATACCCATAACTGTGCGGGGCGTTTCCAGGAATGACAGCTAAGGTGTCTTTAGGTATGAAGTTATTTTTGAAGACACTCAAACATAATGAGGCGATCGTGGTTGCGACTTGTAGTGGATCACAGTTGATTCGGGTTATGGACATACTTCTAAAGGCTTGAAAGCATACTCTAAGTACGCGTACGTCATTCATACAATAACGCTCACATTCATCAGCTATATTGTAAGGGTTATCTTCATTAAAACTGTTGTGGTAGCGGTCAAAATCTTCACGCTCACTCTCACCCATGTTGGTGTAGTTAAAATAGTGCTTGGGGGGTGGTGGACCGACATAATTTAAAGTTTCGCTAGTGAGGAATGTGTAAGGGAAGTACCCTTTTGAAACTTTGGCAGCTACTCCCATGACCTTTGGTAGCTTTGCTAATTTACATGGTGTGAATAGTGAAGTGCTTTAAACTGTACATTACCTTTTATTTGCATCTGTATAAGTTTGTTTCCTCTTTTCAAGAGATCACCTATAAATATCTCCGATGACTCGTGCTCAAGCAGTTGCTTATAAAGGAATTGTGTGTCAAATTTTGCCGCGTTGTGGGCAAGAATATAGTCATTTTTTTAACTTGTCCGCTAACTTGACAATATATTTCACAAAGGGTTTCACAGGGCTGTCGTGTGCAATCGTTTTAAAAACATTTGTCCGTTTACCACATTTGTGGCACTCATCACATTCGACTTCCATGCACTCATCGCAGATAGTCTGGCTTACAAGTAGATGTGGGATGACCTCTTTGGTTTCAGCATTCGTATATGTTTCTATGTCGTAGCACACAGTTATACAAGGTCTATTTTTAGGTTTAGCTTCTTTCATATAACATACATGTTTTACTCCGTCCGCTTTATATTCCTCGTGACATGTAGAACAGTGAATTTCATCACATTTATGTTCAAACTTACCCCCAATTATCCATTGTGTGAAACATACCACACTCTCAAATCCTCATTTTCCTGCACGTACCATTCGATTTATGGTGATCTAAACAGATGTTATTGAAAAATATGCGCTTACATACATTACAGTCGCTCTTCTCAGTTTAATCCACCCGACTTTCGCATTTGGGGCTTTTACACTGTACACATACCATGTGGCAATCCTTACAATGTTTCAACAGATCATTCGTAAACTCGAGACAACCCTTACACAAATCGTGTTGTCTTCCATATTTTCGACTTTTATCATAGTTTACGTGAAGATCTCTGATGCGTCTAATAGGAAGGTAAGTTGCTCCCACCAGCCCTAAAATAAGTAGTGGCTTTGTATGATCTCGCACACTGCTTTTAAATACATACGTTGTTCTATCATCTTGATCCAGGCCAAACACGGCAATCCTAACTTTCATCTGTTCTTCTGCCTTCGTCAACTCTTCAGGACCCATATTACAGTCAAACTCAAGTTTACAGTCTACAGCTAGTTTACGGACACGCTCCACTACCGTAGGCAACCAAATTTTGTGGGTCCGTGTATTTAGCACAGTAAACATACGAGCTAAGACGAGTGCTACAAATCCACAGCCACCCTCGGAGTTTATATGCTTTCGGTAAATAACCGGAGAATTGAAGTTGAGTGTATAAGGCGCTGCCGTATGTCTCACAACACGGAATACATGGTCAGTTTCAACTGTGAAATTCTCCAGGCTAAACTTTGAACCAAAGCTTGTGCAGAACGTGAAAGGATGTAGTCAGCATCTTCTGCCACCAAGTGTCTGTAAGGTATTACTATCCAGAACTGATCGCTAACCTCGCTGTTTGGCTCAATCCCAAATGCCAGCCTTACTCGGGTCTCCCGATCATTATTGTTCTGAAGAGCATATGCGATGACACATCGAACTACGTTGGAGAGTTCATGTTCGAAGCCCTTCCAATATGTGACTCGGGGGTCAATCCTGACTTTGTAGCGACTTCTAGAAAGTGTATGGGTATTACTCACATTTTGCATTAAGGTAAGAGATACACCATTGGATGAATGATAGCTCATTCTCTCTGTATGGATAGCGGTAGCCCTTGAAAGAGCTTGGAATGTTGCAGATGACGTGTAAGGTTGGAGGTTTTCGGGACAGTGTTCATCTGGTTCTCCCGATAATGAGTGTCGGCGACGGATATTGGTCCTAAGAGCTGAACGAGCCGCTGAACCTTGTTCGTTTAGCTTCCATACCGCACGTGACCGGAGATTGATCTTCAACAGACCTAGATCTTTTAACGCCTGCAGGTGTAGGGGTCTTGGCTGATTGCTTGAGGGGTTACTTCAATAGTAGAGTCAATGGGTCCCTGGTTATTTTTTCGATCCCGCTTACCGCCACTTGAGCATGTTGGCGGTAATGAATTTCGAGATCTTTTAAAGGGTTCGTCACACGATGACCTGGAAAAGAAGAGAAAATTGATGAATACGAGCTTCTTAAAAACAGGCCATACATTAGTTAGATTCTCTAGAAAAATCAAGTTCACAAAGCTATCAACATGTATTATAAGTAGCTCCATAAGGTTTATCAAATCTATGTTTATGCTTAGTAGAGTTATTAATGACGGTAGACTCATTAATAACAAAGTTATATAATTTTTCAAATTCTGTACATGAACTTATATATATATATATATATATACAGTGCCCGCGAAAAGTATCCGATCACTCAAGAAAATACAATATTTTCCCTTAATATTCAGAGACACGTAATTCACTTTCTATTTGTTCTAGCGACATCTGGTAACTTTGAGGTTGCTCGCTGATATGAGAGCTATCCAACGCATTCTCAAATTAGTGTTCTGGTAGCCTTCGTTGCGGGTGGCTGTGTCTCAAATTTGTCAGATTTCACTGTTTGTGTAAATTTCTTGATATTTTTTTTTTTTTACAGAAAGTGGTGTAAATAAAATTATATATAATGTGTGCTAAAAAACAACTTAAGAGTGATTGTCGAGGTGCTATTGTTGCTTTGCATGCATGTGGGAAATCACAGAGACAGATAGCTAAGGAATTAAACATATCCCAAAGTACCGTTAATTTATGGGTTTCACGGGCTAAGAACAATGGTGGCCTAACCACGCCAGTCCCTAAAAAACGATCTGGCAGACCGAGAAAAACAAATTCGCGAACAGACAAACTTATGAAACGTTTAGTATTGAAAAACCCAACAATAACTGCGAAAGAAATAAAATTTAATATGAATAATTTGTTATCTGGTGTTTCTGAACGAACTATCCTGAGTGGCTCCAAAAAGAACTCGGATTACCATCTCGCCATGCTGCTAAGAAACCGTTCATTAATGAAAAAATGCGTAAAAAACGTGTCGCATTTTGTAAAAAATACATTCATTGGACTGTTGATGACTGGAAGAAGGTTTTATTTAGCGATGAGTCGACATTTTTGACATTCAGAAGTTGTCCAAAAAAGGTTCGCCGGCCTATTGGCTCAAATAGGATGGACCCTAAATACACCCTAAAGACAATGAAACACCCTCCAAGTGTGATGGTTTGGGGTTGTTTCGGTTACTATGGGCGTGGAAACTTATATTTTCTTCCGAAGAACACAACTATGAATGGTGCACGGTATTTAGCAATGCTACAGGATAAACTTCTAATGGCAATGGC
The DNA here is from genome assembly GCA_023014485.1 of Bathynomus jamesi. Classification (NCBI taxonomy): domain Eukaryota; kingdom Metazoa; phylum Arthropoda; class Malacostraca; order Isopoda; family Cirolanidae; genus Bathynomus; species Bathynomus jamesi. Next base: position 246,300 of record JAJOZX010003991.1, read on the forward strand.
AATCCAAAGGACAAAAACATACATGCATGATGGTGCACCATGTCACAGGGCCAAAATAGTGACAAAATGGATTACTGACAATAAATTTGATATTTTGGATTGGCCTGGTAATAGTCCAGATCTCAATCCGATAGAAAATCTGTGGCTAATAATAAAAAATAAGGTTGAATGCCACGACACTGGCTCAGTCGAAAAATTACAAGAGGCCATCAAAAAGGTATGGTGCAAGGAAATATCAGTGGAAGTTTGTCAAAACTTGATTAAATCCATGCCAAAACGTCTAGAACAAGTCATCCAAACCAAAGGACAGATGACAAAATACTAATATAAGGTTAGTATACATTTAAACATTGTTTTTTATGTAAAAAATACAAATTTCAAGGGTGATCGGATACTTTTCGCGGGCACTGTATATAATATATATATAATATATATATATATATATATATATATATATATATATATTTTTTTTTTTTTTTTTTAAATGTATTGTGTCTTCGAAACATATTGTCTAGTTAAGGAGTTTTTATCAAGAAACCAAGACTTCTTCAAGAGAGGCATATAAGAAACCGTATGGAAATAAACAAAGGTATTAACCCCAGCACCGTGTTGCTGAAGTATTTAAGTGTAAAGTGGATGAATCCATAATATGCAGAAAGAAATACATTCATGCGGGTAAATGCTTAAAAATGCTCTTTTTGTTTTGTATTGTTTTTATGCAGGAAGGAGGAGACTTGGGCGATTGCCCACGAAAACGTCCTCCAAGCGTATTCCATACAAAGACGGATAAGACTCTGCACAGAGACGCCAAATGAGTGAGGGCGAAGAAACTCTGTAGGCAGTACACCGCACCTAACCTCTTAGAAGCTGTTTTGGAGTGAGAGTATATGTGATCTTTACAGGAAAGATCACGAGAAAGGATGCGTCGGGGTGTTAAAAGAAGAGGAAGGACTGATATGTATATTGTTAAAGGCAAGGTTATAGTAGTGTTGAAGATTGTTTCGAGTAGACAGGCGGAGGAACCGAATTTTGATCCAATGAAAGTCGGAAGGTGTTCTCTGACCCAATCAGAGATAACAGAAAGATCAGATGTCAGATGTTCCATAGTCGTCGTACACGAGTCATAGTGCGACTGTTGAGAAGGAAGCTCTGGGAAGCGAATGGAGCAGTTAAGTGTGGGTTCATCGGCATAGGATTGAATCGGAGAGGAAGGGCAAATTAAAGATCATTAATAAATAAAAGGAAAAGATTGGTTGATAGAATAGAGTCCCTGAGGAACGCCTCTGTTTATAGCTTTAGGAGAAGAACAGAGGCCATCTACAGCCTCAGCTATAGAGCGACTAGAGGGAGAATTAGAGGTGAAGACACAGGTAGAAGGATAAAATCTGCAGGGTGGCATTTTGGAAATTTAAAACTTGTACCACCTCTATCAAAAGTTTTCGATATGTCTAGCGCAATAGCAAGAGTTTCACCGAAATCCTGAAAGGAGGAAGACCATGATTCAGAGCGATATGCAAGAAGATCGTCGGTAGAAGTACCCTTGAGTTCCCATACTAACGGTCTGGAAGAAGATTGTGAGAAGAGAGGTGCTTAAGATTCTTCCTATTAAGAATAAATTTAAAAATTTTAGAAAGGCAAGAAATCAAAACAGTTTGACTATAGCTGAAAGGATTAGAGCGGCTAATCTTCCTTGGGACAGGCTGAATGAAAGCAAACTTTTAGCAGAAAGTCAAAGTACCAGATGAAAGGTAAAAACGTAAGAGTTTGCCTAGGCGGGAATTAACACTGAAGCACAAGAACAGCAGATGAATCACCATCAGGACCGTACACCATCCTAGGTCTGATCCCAGATAGCCCAGAAAGAACATTTTTAGGGACGATTCTAATTTCAGACATAATAAAGTCAGAGGGTTGAGGAGATGGAGGAACAGTACCGGAATCGTCCATGATTGAGGTGGAAACGTAAGTTTGAGCGAAGAGTTTAGCATTATCAGGAGAAGATCCGGCAGCTGAGCCGTCGGGGTGGAAGAGAAGAGGGAAAGAAGAGGTGGTGAAGTTGTTGAAGAGGATCTTAGCTAGATGCCTGAAAGAGTGCTACGAATTAGAACAATCAGCTCTAGATCATTCAGGAAAGCCAAAGGTGTTGGTGAACATTGAAATCTCCTAAAATGAAGATTTCAGCAATGGAGCGCGGAATAGAATGTATTCCACTTTGGAAGTGAGGTAATTAAAGAATTTAAGATAGGGATTAGAATTAGGAGAAAGGAAACAGCGCAGGTGTATTTATTTTGAGATTGGTTTGTAAGCCGTAGACTGAAGGTATAGAATTCATGGACTCCGGAATACGAGAACAAGTTAGGTCATTGTGTAAATATACGCAGTATCCATCTTTGGAGTGACTCTGAGTATAGATAAAGTAAAAGAGTACAGAAAGAATGTTGCTGACGGAGAAAAGACGGTAAATGAAATTGTCTGAGTGACAAATAGAAATAAAACTGATGGCGATCTGGCTGAAAGAACAGAAAGAATACTGACTTTTGTAAACAAGGGGACATGTTATAAAGGAATGGTAAAAATGCCTGTATACAGGGTGTTTCAGGAGGAAAGGTCAATACTTCGGGAGGTGATAGTATCGGTCATTGTGAGAAAAAAGGTTAATATGAACATGTATCTAATTCTGAATGGTTACGGAGATAGAGCTGTTTGAATCTACAAATACAAAAGCATTGTTAATGGTAATCAAGAAAGAGAAACCAATTACTGTTTCTAACATTTAATGTTTAAACATTGGCATTTTGAATGGTATCAGATACAGAAATGACAAATTTGTTACAGTTTGCAATACGTTTTCGAAAATCCCACCGTCAACCTCAATACACTTTGCAACTCGTTTGCGAAGATCGCGTGTTGTTCGTCTGAGTTGATCTTGACGTTCCTTTATGCGGGCAGCAGCAGCAGCATCCAAAATGCGCGCAAGCAATTCGTCTCGTGTATCCACCTTTCTTTTGTAAACTTGACTTTCATCCACCCCCACAAACAAGAAGAGGTATTCCACGCATTAAAACCAAACTCACCCTCTCGTCCATTGTTAATTTCGCAGCCATCCCCTATCTAAAAGAAAAGAAATAATATATTATAATCAACACTGAAAATTCCTATGATGCGCGACTTTTGCGCCACACTATATATATACAGGGTGTTTGAAAACTTTCTGTACAAATTGTAATGGGGGATAGGCAACACCAAGACAAACCCTTTTCGTCTATAAGTGTATGTCCGCTGACGTCACCATTCGGCGCGAGAGGGCGCCTCTGCAATTGGCTTAAAGGTGAAATGGGCTAGACTCGCGCTTTCCGCGGGCATTCTTAAATCGGACGTAGTACGCGTAACATGGAGCGCTTCACGACTGCTGAGATGGCTGACATGCATATGGTGTATGGGGCTGCCAATGGAAACGGAAGAGCTGCTGTGAGGTTGTACCGACAGCGCTTCCCAAACAGACGTGTGCCAAACCACCAAACGTTTGCGCATTTGCATCGGCGACTGCGAGAAACTGGAACATTCCATGCAAACATGCATGACACTGGTCGGGAGAGAAACGTGCGCACTCCTGACATGGAAGAAGAAATCCTACGGCGATTTGAGGAAAATCCAAGCGCAAGCACGCGAGGTGTTGCACGTATCCTCGGTGTGAACCACGACCTGGTCTGGAGAGTGTTGCACGAGCAGCAGTTACATCCGTTTCATCGTCAGAGAGTCGAGGCATTACAACCTCGGGATTACCCTCTTCGTGTGGAATTCGCACGCTGGTTTCTGCAGCAGACAGCGGTGCAGCCTAATTTTCCGGCTTATGTGCTGTTCTCAGATGAGGCCTGTTTCACACGTGAGGGTGTGTTTAACATGCACAATTCTCACGTGTGGGCACACGCAAATCCACATGCTACACGGGTGCATGCTCATCAAGAACGGTTCGCCGTCAATGTTTGGGCGGGTATCGTCCATGGCAAGTTGATTGGGCCGTACCTGCTGCCTGCCCGACTCGACGGGCGGGTTTATCGGATATTTCTTGAAGAAACGTTGCCGGAACTGCTGGAAGATGTTCCCGTGGCTATTCGTAGACGAATGTGGTTTCAACACGACGGGGCCCCAGCACACTCCAGCAATGATGTGCGGGATTATCTGAACGCCACTTTTGGGGACCGTTGGATAGGCCGGGGTGGGCCCGTAGCCTGGCCACCGAGATCGCCCGATTTAACATGCCTCGATTTCTTCCTGTGGGGACACATGAAGAACCTCGTGTACGAGACTCCCATTTACTCAGAAGAAAACCTAGTAGCAAGAATCGCTGTCGCCGCTGGAACTGTTCCCGAAATGCCGAGAATCTTTCGACGTGTACGTCGGTCAATGCTTCGACGCTGTCGGGCATGCATTGATGCTACCGTTCGCAACTTTCAGCACCTTCTTTAAATAAACATGCCTTCTTTAAATAAACATGTTACGCGTACTACGTCCGATTTAAGAATGCCCGCGGCAAGCGCGAGTCTAGCCCACTTCACCTTTTAGCCAATTGCAGCGGCGCCCTCTCGCGCCGAATGGTGACGTCAGCGGACATACACTTATAGACGAAAAGGGTTTGTCTTGGTGTTGCCTATCCCCCATTACAATTTGTACAGAAAGTTTTCAAACACCCTGTATATATATATATATATATATATATATATATATATATATATATATATATATATATACACGCCGTGGGCGAGAAGTTCCTATACCCCTAAGATATTAGGAATCCAAAATGTGTGTGTGTGCTCCCTCGTTTTCACAGCATTGAATGATACGTCGCCATGTCCTGTGTGACATCTTTGGCAGGGTTTTAGGCGAATTTGTCTACAACAATTTGTCTAAAGATACAATTCATCTACAACAATTTGTCTACAACAATTTATCTACAACAATTAGTCTACAGATACAATTTATCTACAATAATTTGTCTACAGGTACAATTTGTCTAGATAAACTATTACTAATATTGGACCTAGTATGTTTCATGGATTGCTCTCGATTTTCCTACGAAATTGAAAACAAGGGCAGTCGATGACCCTGATTTTGTTTCTGCAATCGGTTTTCTTGAGAAACCTAACCTGACCTGACCTGACCTGACCTAACCTAACCTAACCTAATCGAGTTTCTTATACTATTGTTTTTTGCAAGATATCGCACTAATTCTTGTCATTTTTTGTGAATTTGTATGGCGTAAGCGCCACACCAGCTCGGACTTATTAAAAAAGATGTTGGAGTGTATTGCGTCGTTTCAGTAAATAAATTTATTCAATATCCAATAACATTTTTCTTTATCATTTCTCAAGAAAACCGATTGCAGAAACAAATTTTTCATTTTTTTGAAAAAATTAATAATAATTAACATCAAATAGCTTTCATTTTTCCTCTCTAGACAAATTGTATCTGTAGACAAATTATTGTAGATAAATTGTATCTGTAGACTAATTGCTGTAGATAAATTGTTGTAGACAAATTGTTGTAGATGAATTGTATCTTTAGACAAATTGTTGTAGACAAATTCGCCGGACACCCTTTGGCAGCATCTATGGTGTGATTTGTTGAAAATGAAGTAGTAACAGCATTCTTCAATTCTTCATTCGTCTGGTAGCGCTGTTTTACCACAATCTCTTTGATATATTTCTAAAGAGAATGGTCGCGAGTGCTGAGGTCGGGGCTCCTTGCAGGCCACGTCAATGGTGCTGGAGATGTCATAGACCAGCGACCGATCCACCTCCCTAGGAATGCCTCTTTCAAAACTCCCTAACTGTTAGTGCACAATGAGTCGGCGCTTCGTCTTGCTGCAACTATTCATTGTGTCTCACGCCAAGTTTGTCAAGTTTTGGTATAAACCAGTTTTGCAATACGATCAAATAAGCTTGATTGACAGTACCATCAAAAAAAGTATGGACCAACCACATAGCGAGCGTCTAATGCTGCCCACATCATGACATAAGGCGGGTTGTATTAAATTTCTTTAATGTAATGAGGATTTTCTTTCTACCAAATGAAGATGTTTCGTGACAGGCTACTGTGATAAATAGCGCATTCGTCGCTAGTAGGACGCCCTCAAAATGGTAGAGTGCATATGCAATTGCAATGTTGATCAAATGAATGCCAGTACCAATCCCCTTCCCCCATGTTGCAAGGTGCCAACCCCCTCTCCCAGTGCCAACCTCCAGGGTGCCAATAAAAAATGGGGAATCGCCCCAGCAAGCTGGGGGGTGTCCACCTAACCTCTTTGGGGGAGAGGGTGGGACGGTCTCACACACCCCAAAAGGGTATACCTAACCTGAGAGAGAAAGAGCGAAAGACAGAACATCCTACACCTGGAAGATCCAGAAGAATAAGGGGAGCTCAGGCTAGCATCACTTGGCTTAAAACTCGAAATCCGCCAGTTGGCATAATCAGCCAGTTGGCGCAGACAAACGCACATACACTCCCCGACTATATATACGCCCATAGATCCCCTATTATCATCACACACACACACACACACACACGCGCACACACACACACACACACACACACACACACACATATATATATATAAACAGATGCATGTAAAGCCCCAATAGCAAAATATATACGAACATAACCAACACACAAAAAGAATACATAACCACCACCACAGCACCACAACCACAAACCGTCTAAGTACAGCTTACCATCACCTAACCAAATCCACCTTACTCACGGATTTTACTCACCAGCTCCTGATAGACCGACAAGGTCTCTAAATACGACCCAATTAATAGACAAAGCTATTAAGCATAAACAAATACGTTTATGGGGCCAGGAGGTAGACCAACAAGGTCTCTAAATACGATCCAGTTAATAGATAAAGCTATTCAGCATAAACAAATACGTTTATGGGACCAGCGGGTAGACCGACAAAGTATCAAAATACGACCCAGTAGACAGAGCTATTAAGCATAAACAAATACGTTTATGGGGCCAGGGGGTAGACCAACAACGTCTCAAAAAAATGGCGACGCTAATATTTTCTCTATTAAACTTCTCATGGTGGAACACCACGAGGTCAATTTGACGTTTGGTGGGCGATCTTTTAATCGAATAAGATAAACTAACTATAATGCCAAAACAAATTTTCAACATAACATACAATTTGTCCTTAAACTATAAATTAAAAGCATTAATATGATTTTTAAAACAAAATAGAAATTAAATTAGGGGTAACTATTTCATTTTTCCTCTTTTGGCCAATTATTTTATTTCAATGCAAATTTATCTTTAATATACAATTTTACCCTTAAACTATAACATAAAAGCATTAATATGATTTTTAAAACAAAATACTCTATTTCGGGGTAACTATTTCAGTTTTCCTCTTTTGACCAATTATTTTGTTTCAATACAAATTTATACATAACCATTTATACATAACCATAAAAATATTAATAACTTTATAATGAAAATAGATTTTATTTCGGGGTAACTTATTCATTTTTCCTCTTTTACGCAACTATCTTGTTTCAATACAAATTTATCTTTAAAACACAATTATATCCTTAAACTATAACATAAAAACGTTAATGTAATTATTAAAATAAAATAGATTCTATCTGTGGAATGAATAAGTCATATTTGGTAAAGACACGCCCCCAGAATTCGCGCTCGTCGAATTACAACTCAATGGGTGGAACATAAGAACGAATCCAGGATCTCTTGTTGACGGAAAGTCTCGCTCTCACACAGGAAACTTGCTAATCGAATATTGGGGGTGGGGCCAATCGGGGTCGCGTATATAAAAGGGAACATTTTCAGTGGATCCACAACAGTGATTTTATCAACGTCTAACCATCTAACCACACAGTCTCTCATCATGGAAACTTCCCGTCAAACACACCAGCTTTACTGCACCCCACAATTGTTTGAAGACGGGGACCTCTCTGCAGGGGCTACGCTCCATCTTTTCGCAGTGGCCGACCGGAACGCCCTACTTTCAACGCAATCCATTGCAGAAATTTGTGACGGCGAGAAAGAAACAGCGGAAACACCCTCATTTGAAATGTGAGTAATTACGTAATAATTTAGTTTGTGATTCATTCTCGTATCATTCAGTGCTTAACCCTTGCAAGTGTTAGTTAATTTATAAACATCCATAATAAATGAAGTGAAAGGATATCTGGCCAGGGGTTCGAAACTCTGCGACGGGGCTTAGTAGCCCAGCTAATCTTCCTTCCTGAGAATGTCATTTAGACAGTGAATTTTATTATGCGATGAAGGTATTCTTTGAAAGTGAAATTTTATGACGCGCTTGTTTCCCTGTACGAGTTAACTTAAAAATTTATAGTAAGTTCTACAGGTTGGTTTTTAGAATTACGAAAACTTTAAAGATAGGGAATTGCTGCGGTCCCGGGTTCGCGACCCGGTGCTGACAGATGATGCGTAGCACATCCAGCTCATCTTCCTTTTGAACTTCCTTTAGGCTAGTTGCTTTGTGTTTATTATTTGATCCGTGTACTCTATCCTGCATTTTATCTTATTGTAACTCCTTGTAACTCTCTCTTCCTATATATATATATATATATATGTTATCCCCTCCGTCTATGGCTCTGGGTTGGTTCGAATCGACGGGGGTTCTGGTTGGGAGGCAGCAACGGATCTGTTACTTGCAGTAGTTTCTTCTATAACATTCTAATTTTTATTTCCCTCTCGCTATAGGGTCGACAGTTGTTAATTCTTCTCTTTCTATAATACTTCTCTTTTTATAACTTCTCGACTTTATTGACTGAGTTCTCGGAAGAGGCACGGCTCGAAGGAAAAGATAAAAAACTTTCTTTCACTGTAATTTACTTCTAAAAATGTACAGGTAGTGCTCTGAATTTACAGGGGTAGAGGTTCGACCTCCTTCGACCATTGCTCAGGCCGGAATCTAGAAAAAATTAAGGGGGCAAGAGGCCTCTGCCCCCTCCTCTGGGAGTGAAGTGATCGAAGTGACCGAAGTAATTGAAGTCGAAGTCGAAGTAGAAGTAGTGACATTATTTTACAATTACATGATTTATATGCAATCTAAATTTTTGGGGAATGCAGTTTGAAGGTTAAGTTTCCCCCCTTTTAAACACATGATCAGATGAAAGATTGCAAATAAAAATTAAAAAATTAAAATAAAAACTAATCGTATTTTTCGCCGAGTATACATTTCTGAAGGCGATATAATTTCGTAGTAGTACATAAGTACAATCTAAATACATCATTGAGTACGTTGTAATTTTGGTTCGTTACAATTACGATTACAATTACCAATTAATTCATATTCGCTTATTATCGTTAATTATTTATCATTATTAAAGTATATTAATTACATTATAAATAAATTATTACAGTTAATTACAATTAAACAGTTACTATAATTTTGTTTCGTTTTTACAGTGTTTGATATTAATAGACAATTAAGATGTTAGAAATATAATACAAAGTACATGGGCACATACGGTATATAACATAACGCATGATACTGTTTTATAAATCCGAGGCAAGCAAGCATTTATGAATATCTTGCGAGAGGTGAACGCACTTAAAATAAAAAATTAAAAAATAATACACGGGAACGTATTTGCACGATTTTCAACGAAGAGATACGGAAGCATAAAGTTTTGTACACATTTCATAGACTGACACGAGTAAAAATGAATATTTAATAAAATTGATACAGGATAATGGTAAAGAATTTACCATACATTGAACACGGAAGATGTCCAAATACTAAACACGTGATTCAGTGTTCAAGGTATGGAAACCGTGAAGGAAGTTTGTTATTTTATGACGTCAAAGTGTATACGTCATTATTGGGAGGATTTAAAAGAACGATTAGAGATAAAGAGTGGGTATTAAGGACTAAGTACAACTATGAGTTCCAATCCTGTTATATGCAATGTGTATGCATAATCTAGGGACGAGGCTGAGATGCAAGACAACCATAATTAATTATAATAAATTCTATAACAAATTAAAAAAGGAAATATAGATACGACTAAACCATAGAAATGGTAGATCGTAGGGTTGACACAAACAAAAATAGAAAGCAACAAATAAAATTTTTATCCAAAATCGCATCAGGCGACTTTGGCTCCTCATGTAAAAATGAATATGGATTATTCATTGTTCATTTTTACATATATACGTATATGGAAGTATATGTTAACAACCAGATTAGGCCAGCTGCTTACTGTTTATTATTTAATCCGGACGCCCTAATCGGCATTTTATCTTATTGTAACTCCTTGTAACTCTCTCCTCCCATATATACACATCGCGGTGTCTTGACATATAAATGCCTGTTTACTACAGGTTATTGTGCTAGGCTTTCTGTAATTAATGTATTCTATTAAGTATTTAGAGAGTGAATTTTGTTCATCAAATAATTACGTGTTAACATTTATTTAAAATTAGTTTGTGAAATGTTTCATTAAAATAGCATGTATCGTCAACTATATATATATATATATATATATATATATGGAGCAAATGGATTTTAATTAAGAAAGATTCAATGTGGATGAATCGTTTAATATCTTCTAGGTGCTCGATACCCTGTGACGGTGCTTAGTCATCCAATATGATCATTATTAAGAAAATGTATGAGCTGTCAAAATAATTTTCTGTCTACAACCGTATCCTTTCTCCTTAAAGGTCCGATGCGGAACTCGATCGTGTTATAGCTACTTTTCGTGAGAGCTTTGAAGAAAAGCAAATAGTCGACGGCGTTTTCCATGTCTTAGGGGAACTAATATAAGCTTTTATTCTTTTGATTAAGAACAAGACACAGTGTATTTTCATCAATTTATTAAATGATAGAAATGTTTTATAAATTAGTACAATTCAGCTTAAATTAGTTACAGAATTAGCATCCATTAAATAAGCTACAGAGCACAACACTAACATTATTAGGGACATCTTATATTTTACACAATATAGTTACAGTGTGTATATATATATATATATATATATATATATATATATATATACATATATATATATATACACACGCGTAAAACTACAAAATACATCGAGTGCGCACAAATGGGAACCTTTTCTTTATCTGCATGCACACCATTTCATCATTCACCTCAGTGTCGCACAAATCGAATGATTTTAAAAAAATTTATAAATCCCTTTCCACGTGACATGTGCAAGACAAATGAAAGGCAATACATGCCGTATGTATTACTAAAATATCCTTGTAATCGGCGGGGATTCCAGACAATTTCAGGGATATACAACTGTTCGAGAAATTTTACAATAACAGAGTCACTCCAGGGATGAGTCTCCAGTGAATTAAAATAGTACATTCTTTCCCTATTTTTAAAGTAGATAGCCAACCAAGGAATCCCTCCGCCAATGTTCCCTCTAAGGTGTGCGCGTGTGCGCGCGCACACGCGTTGTGAAACCCGCGCACACAGCAAAATAAAATGCGCACAGGCTCAAGCGTATCATGAGTCACGACAGTAAATGAAGCAATTTCAAAAATATACCGTCACACAAGGTCTGACCATTTGCATCAACATACTCTATAGTCGCTCTTTTAAGTATTAACCCCTTCCGCCGGACTTCGCCGACGTCCGCGCAATTACGCAATTAGGATTTTTTTTACTTTATGTATTTGCATTTTTTTTCTTTTATACATTAACGCATTGAATATAAACCTTCTCTTTCTTATTTTTGCATAAAAACGAATAGTAATTATCTCATAATTCATAAAAAATAATTTTTTTTTATCTTATTCCTATTTTGTGAATGGATAAAATCATGTATTAATCTTGATAGTCTATTTTAAATTGCTAAATGCTAAAAATTGTTTTGAGAAATGATAACTAAAATAGGTAGTCATTTTCAATTAATGTTATTTTTATTTTATTTCTTTATTTTGTTGAATTTTATTTTACTATTTTTTATTTTATTCATATTTTTAGAATGGATAAAATGTTTTCTTTTTTAAGAATATATAATATTGTAAACAGTTTTTTAATATCCATTTAATAGTACCGTAATGATCAAGCTATCACCTTATGGAAATAATATTTATTAAGTATTTAATATTTATATATATTTAATTTTGAAGATAATAGCGCTCAGAAAAGTTTACACAATTTTTCACCACGAATCTAAATGGATGCACAACGAAAATTTCTTGCGCACACGGACTAAAAAAATTAGAGGGAACATTGCCCTCCGCCACCAACAATGTCCGTGTTGATAATAATTTCCCGCATTTTCTCGTAGTTGCTAATTTCAATGTTTCATTCTTCGCAAACACCGATAAATTTAGGGCGTGTGATTCGGTCACTATTCATTACTCTCTGAAGTGTATTCGCATCCATTTTAAAAGTCAGTGACCACGTTCCTGAAGCGGTGAATTTCCAATAGAGCTTGTGACTCGAGTTATACTAGTACACTAATAGGAGCGTCTATCGGGTTGTCGAATTCTAACCTGACTGAGATATTTCCAGTCTGTTGTGGACTTAAGTGTGTATTTACACTAGCAGACACGTCGGGTGTGATATCAAAAGGGTAAAGGTTAAATTGATCGATGAATTCTTTCTGCGTTACCCCAACCCCGAGCTCATCACAAGCACCTGCAATATGGGCCAAATTACTATATGCTCTCGCGCAAAGCTGGAATACAGCGTCTGATGAGTAGTCCGTATCCATAGTCCCACCCAACGCAACGCCATTAACGTATAGAGTTATATTTTTAAGGCAGAAATTCTCGAATTTAAAGGCGTTCTTTTTATATTTTCCATTCGTCGAGGCGTAATCCTACATTCCAATTAATAACCTTTTAGGTAGAACTCAGAGGGCCACGTTTTCTATCTGCTTCGAGGCTAACCCTGCGGGCACCGTGTATAGATTGATCTGTAGTCTGTTAATTGGGTATTTTACTGTTGCGTCTATTAAATTTTCTTCAATTTCTAATCGTTTAACAGAGCTTAATTTCAATAGACCCACGCGGAGATATGTTTCCACAATGTGAATCACAACGGGTTTTGCGCACTCTTCTTCATCAGGCCCCAGATTTATGCAGATCTCAGGATTCGTGTGGGTGAGCTTTAATTTCATATCCACCCCATTCATAAACAGTTTCTCCTGGAATGTGAAGTCTGTATGCAGTCGTCCAAAACACTCATATATCTTCTTTTTAGAATTTTTAAATTTATCCTTTATATTACCTTCATCTGTAGTCTGATAATAGCCCTCGGCAGTTAAAAAGGTATCCTTCGTTTCTTTTGAAAAGTTGAAGACATTTTCCGGATAGGCTCGTAGGTGATAATAACCCGTTCCTGCCGAAATGTTGACCTGGTTTAAATACACCTCACACTGACTGAATATGGCGTGCAGAAAGTTGGTTTCAGGGTATGCAGAATAATTATCATCGCAGTTCGTTTCATCAGAATGGGCTATACGTAGTTTAGCGTATATGCAGCAGCTTGGATCAAAAAAGTATGGACCTGAGCTGGGTATCACGAATTCTATAGGGGCACTAGGGGAACTAATTGTGTTTAATGGATTAATTGTAATAAAGTCACTGTGCTCAATAGAAACTTGTGTTGGGGGCATACCAAAGAGGGACAGCTCCGATTTACAACATTGTGAGCTACACAGATGGATGTAGCCCGCCATGACGAGTTAGAAATAGTGCCACCTCTCTCGACAAGTAGTAATCAACCTATGATTTGTGAGAGCAATGTCCTCAGCTTATATCAGTTAAAAAAATTATCAACCATTGGTTTCAATCGCTTAGAACACTTTTTTTTTATGTCCTTTTACGTTTATCGCAACGTGTTGGTAACCCCTTCTTCCGGACAGCCCTCATCTTCTTCCCGCCACCACGCATTTTTCTCTTTGCATCTTTGGTGATTTCGTCTCATGTACGTTTTAAATGTTTTTTTAGAGCTTTAGGTTTAGCTCCACCGATTATGTCTTCTACCGTGTTAAAACCTGATTGTAACACTTTCCTCCCGAGGTACCTGGGCCCCCTCTTCAACAATGGGACAGCCGTGCGTAGTATGGTTGAAAAATGGATCCAAACCCACTCCCACACTGATATCTCACCCATCGATATACTATGAAAGGCTTTCGGGTCATTATAACTGAATGCGACGAAAGTGCATCTTCACTGTTAAGCTCCCATCAGTGAATGGGAAATTTTTTTCCTCACTCGTTCTTGTATATATTGAGATATTGGTTAATAGATTAGTCGCAACATTCACATAAAGGAACTTTTCATATGTAATGCACAAGCTCTTCCCTCTGTGGTTGGGAATGTGTGCAGTGCGCAGCAGACGCGCCTGGGTATCCCCAACAAATTGATGCTTCACGATATTGCTATAAATGTAGCACATGGCTGGGGATGGATAGCCATCACCCAATTTCTCCAATTTCAACTGATATATCAAGCTGGACAAGTCATGTTGTGCCTCGTGAAAGGTATCTCTTTGGAATGCTGCTCCATATCGGCCCTCGGTTAAAATTTGGAACAATCCTTAGTCTTTAATGTTCCTATTATCCTGTGATTTTAGGGTCAGAGCATGTGTAGGAGTTTCTTTGTTTACGATCTGATATACTAAATCAGCCGTAAGATTTGAGCTTATTAAACTTCCGTTTAAGTGTCTCACAACATCCTCGGCTGCGCCATGACGACCCGGGTCTAGTGTTACTACTGTAGTGTAATAAAAAGCCTCCCCACTCCGGGCGACGCGCATGGTCTCATCCTTAATTAACCCTGCCTTTTCACACTCATCACGATCTCTAAGAACCGTAAAAACGGGTTCTTTATAATCAATATTTAAGAAGCTGGTGGATAGCTGAATTTCGCACAACCCCACCTCATACGAATCACGCTCCAATTCAATGGGCCCATGGAGTTCTGTTACAAAGTAGGCTAGTGTGTTGTTAGGATGGACAGACAGAGAAGAAGAGGACGGGAGTGTGACATAGAAGTGGTTAGGCGCCAGGTTGCATACTATTTAACCTTCATTATTGCATCAGCTTTTATATAGGTGTTCAAGCTTTCTGGTATCCTAGCCATTTCACCAGGTACATTTTTCTCTTTCCTGAACCTTTGCTGCCGAAAATTTTTTCAATTTTAAACACAATTTTTCCTAAATTAAATGTCACTTTCTGCAACTCCTCGCGGTAAAAGCCTTCTGCGATATTTTCCCCATTCAAATCTTGAATGTAATACACCATTATCTCGCCTTTAGGTCTCATAGCCCTAACTTTAAAAATCTCACGTGTCCGTCCTTGCTCAAACCCCTTCCCGAATTTATTTCCCGAACGCGATAGCCTTACATAACCATTGATTTTGAAACGTGTAGAGTGTGGCGGTGCTCTACGAGTATCTCTTCTCACCTCACACTCTGTATGCGTAATGCTTTCTAAAATCTCGTTAGGTGTTGCCCAATCGCGCGATGGTGTGACCGGTTGTATTCCAGAATTTTTATATATCTGTATGTTTTAATGTGTAAAATAGCGATGCATGCGTCCCTTTATGGTACGTTGAACTCTCAGCTAAAGAGGCCTTATGTATAGAATTGCTAGTGTAGTAACTGATATTAAACTCTGTCAGCATGTTCTGAAAAGCTCGGCCTATAAATTCTTTCCCCATATCCGTACAAAAATAGCCTGGAACCCTGTTTTCTTTCAAAATCAGCGTTTTGGTAGCTTTAGCAACTGTTTCAGGCAATTTATTTTTCAGAGGAATTAGCCACAGATATCTACAGAATACATCTATTATGAAAAGAATTTAGCGATAGCCATCATTATATACTGAATATCTTTGTATATCTGTTAAATCCGCTTTCCAAATGGAATGAATCGAAGCCGCTGTTGTCCTGGCTATTTTAAACCTTTTTCTCACCGGTTTATGAAGTGTTAAGCATCCTGCTCCCGCAAAAACCACTCAACATCTTTTTTCCCTACCCCATCATTGTAAACACCTCTGTACAGTCTATCAACACCACCATAGGAGGCTGGGTTAGAAATGTCATAATAGCGTTTTCTTAATATATTAGCCATTTGCATATCTTAGAGACACGTCGATAGGGTTGGCCGTTGTTGTTTGGTCTCCTCTTCTTTCTCCTCTTCAGAGATGCCACCGTAAGGGGTGAAGGCGTACGCAGTTGTGGCACATGCGAGACTTGCCCCAAGTCTTTTAACCTATTCAGATTTCTTATCAATGTTTTTGGGGCATTTATTTGTTGTAGTCTTCCTTTAAGATGCTTCTATCCTGATGGTGAGGGCCTGTCCCACTTTCTCACCAGATCATGGACAATGTCGACGATATTCGATCCCTGTACCCTCGTTCCTTCAACAGTGACCTCGCCTGTATCGGTCCACAGTATGATGGGGTCCTCACTCAATAGATTATAAAGACAAGCCTTTATTCCTCAATGTGTGTGGGAGACTGCTTTTTAATACATGCTCGATATGTTGTGGGGTCGAATCGAAGTGTGCGGCCGATGTGTTGCGTTCCGTTATTCTTTGGTTGGTCATCTCTAACGTCGGCCGCAGGTGTTATGTCGCCATGCTCATCGTTGCTCGCGCTGTGTCAAATAACCACCGGGATTTCTGTCGGATTCTTATAATCTTCGTACTCATGAAGAAATTTCTGCAGCTCTTGGTATAACATTTTTTTGTCATCAGGTGACTTTTCACTGTTTAATATGTCTATCAATTCGCTTTCCATTCTGTTAAACCTGCTTTTACGGGGTTCTAGAACCGTGTCTGGACTCTTTGAACTTTGCAGTGAAGCATACACCTCGTGCGGAATCACTACCACTTTCTTCATTATATTAATCTAGTCAGTAAAGGTCCCAAAACTGAAAATAAGATGGGGAGGAATGATCCCCCTCTTTAGAAAATAATTTGCTTTTTCTTCCCCACAGTTTGACTTTCACGAGCGAGCGTACGAATTATGTTCATTTAACGACGTAGGTGAGCCTTCTGAGGGGATTTCATTGGTACATTACATTTTATAACATTAAGGCAGATTTCACAGATGCATTTTAAAAAGTCGGAGTCGATATTTTTAACAAACATAGGCTGCAGTGCCACGGGGCAATCGATTATAGATTTTTATTAATTCACGGTATTTCTTTAGCCTATTTGTCATTGTAGAATATACACCGTTTGAAGCTCGTTTGGGAATATATTCATTCTCGGAAGTACCCTAAACGTGTTTAGTGGGGTGAAGATCACAAAGCAAATATCCGTAACGCTGACTTGTAGCTTCTTTATAAAATTCCAAAAACTCCTTACGCTGATTCGGGAACATTTGACTGGCTAATACCCCAATTTGTGACACACCTCTACGTTGCGCGAATAAGACTAGATATTATGTATTTATCGACACATCGAGCATGTATCTATTTTTGAAAAATAGATTCTGATTGATGAAGAATACGCTTATGTTCAGATGGTGAGAGAACACTGTAAATGTCTCGGCAAACGTTTTATCCATTTCCAACATGAGATCATCAATTACACTATGCTCATTTCCCTTTAACGAATTAACATCATATACACCTTTGTGGAACAAAATATCATCTTGGTACTCGTTGAACACTGACTGGTACGTCGAATAGCACCATATTACAGTATTTTATACACAAATTTTGACATCTCCCCCTTGTCTTTAATGATTTTAAGCATAAACACAGTTTTACCGCATCCTGTAGTGCCAGATATAATACACGTGGACAGGCTTATGAACCTGAATTTTTCTACAGAATCCATCTCTAACACGTCAAACTCTTAAGTGGAACAATTACAAAATATAACAAAATTTAAGTGTTGCCCTTATGTGCTTGTTTTTCTTCTTCCACAGAACCGTGAATGACGAAGAGGTACAGGACCCCATCATCGATATTACAGACGACCCTGATGACAGTGTAGTTGTGGTTATAGACTCCGCCCCGCTGACGAATACTCATCAGCGACACCTTCACCACGTGGCAGTTCAAAGCGAGGCACGATGATGAAGAACCTTCCACGTCAGGTATAAAACGTGCCAGGAGTGTACCTGTTGCAGACCCCCTAGTAATAGAACCCCAGCCTTCTACGCCTTACGATACAACCTCCACACTAGCACCCTCCTCAATTAAATTTGTACCCCCCCCGCTTATTCCTGTTCAATTCCGTGTACATCCTCCACATCAGCAGATTCTCGCTCTCTCGAGGAAGGTATAACATTTGTACTGGTGCGCACCGGTAACCCCACCCCGGCCCTGACTAGAAATCGGTATATAGTCAGGGTTGACCCTAGAACCCTGTATAGCAACGGTGGTGTTGAATATGGACTGTGGCGCGTAGTTGAACGTGAAGTCGGGTCGAGGTTGTCCTTCGGGTTCGGGTCAGATGACGGGGATGTAGATGATTTTTGGGTAGTAATACCATTCAGACGCTTGGCCGATGTAGATATAGAATATATCTTGGGGCGTATAATGAAGTACAGCCTTCAGTATGGACAACTTCACGGTAGATATTGACAGAGTATTCCAGTTTGCAGGTCATAGTCATAGTGCCACACCTTATACTCTTAACTTCAATTCTCAGGCTTTTTACAGACGGCATATAAACGTCGATCGTGGTTTCAGGTTTATAGCAATGTAATATGGGTCCTGAAGAGCTGAGAAGGGTAGAGGAGGAAATGAATGTTCGTATAGTTGTATTTGGAATGGATGATCGTCGTACGCCTGTGCATATATTTAAAAGCTGTGTGAGAAATCTCTACTTATTTTAAGACTGTCAGGGTCAACGTATCTCCCCATCCGCAATATAAGGGACCTTTACACGAGTTATGATAGAAGTCGAAAATATGGAAGGCATCATGATTTGTGTAATGGATGTTTCGAGTTTGCGGATGATATAATGAAGCATTGTAAGGAATGTCACATGGTATGTGAGCAGTGTAAATGCCCCAAATGTGAAAGTCGTGTAGTTGAAGCTGAGAAGAGGGAATGTTATGTGTGTACACGTACTTTTTCAATAATAAAGGCTTTGAGCTTCATAAGTCAAATGGCACTTGCAGGAAAATGAGAATCTGTGAATGTGGTATGTTTCATATGATGGATAATTTGGGTAAGTTTGAGCATAAATGTGATGAAATTCACTGTTCTACATGTCATGAAAAATATAAGGCGG
This sequence comes from Bathynomus jamesi, assembly GCA_023014485.1. NCBI lineage: Eukaryota > Metazoa > Arthropoda > Malacostraca > Isopoda > Cirolanidae > Bathynomus > Bathynomus jamesi. The sequence continues at coordinate 265,527 of JAJOZX010003991.1, forward strand.
ACAAAGTAAAGCATGTATGTTATATGAAAGATGCTAAACCTAAAAATAAACCCTGTATAACCGTGTACTACGATATAGAAACTTACACAAACCCTGAAACAAAAGAGGTTATCCCACATCTACTCGTAAGCCAGAATATCTGCGATGAGTGCATGGAAGTTGAGTGTGATGACTGTCACAAATGTGGTAAACGGACAAACGTTTTTAAAACGATCGCACACAACAATCCTGTGAAACTCTTTGTGTCCTATATTGTCAAGTTAGCGGACAAGTTAAAAAAAATGACTGTATATTCTTCCCCATAACGGGGCAAAATTTGACACACAGTTCCTTTATAAGGAACTGCTTGAACACGAGTCATTGGAGATATTTACAGGCAACTCCTTGAAAAGGGGAAGGAAACTTATACAAATGCAAATAAGAGGTAATGTTCAGTTTAAATATACTTTATTATTCACACTTTGTAAAGCAGCCAAGCTACGCAAGGTGATGGGTGTAGCTGCCGAAGTTTCAAAAGAGTATTTCCCTTACACTTTCCTCACTAGGACACTTCAAATTACATAGCACTACCTCCCCCAAAACAGTACTTTAACTACACCAACATGAGTGATAGTGAGCGTGAACATTTTGACCGCTACTACAACAGTTTTAATGAAGCTAATCCTTAAAATATAGCTGATGAATGTGAGCGGTATTGCGTGAATGATGTGCGCGTGCTTACAGTATGTTTCCTGGTCTTTAGGTGGATGTACATAGACCGTTTTAACTGCGATCCGCTGCAAGTCGCAACCACATCGCATCATTGTGCTTTACTGTGTTCAAGAATAATTTCATGCCTAAAGACACCTTAGCCATCATTCACAGAAACAACTCTCGCAGTTATGGGCACAAGGCTATTTACTGGCTCAAACACATAAAGCAGCAGACCAGAGTATACATAAAACACGCCCGCAACACGGGAGAAGAAGTTCCCATTAAGGTCAATGGTCGTGTTTTTTTGGTTGATGGTCTAAGCGAAGACCGTGCCACTGGTGAGAAGACTGTGTACTCCTTTAATGGTTGTTGGTGGCAAGGATGCCCACGTCCTGAGTGTGGAATCGTAGGAGATATCCACAGTAGTTCTCCTGCAGACTGTCTTGCATGGACTCGCACCCGCGATTAGCTTATAGGCACCCAATTCACTCACAAGATCTTGTGGGAACATAAGTATGGTGCACGGATGGAAACAGATGGACAGTACCGTGAAGAAATAAACACGATCAAGCGTTCAATGGTGTTGGATCCTCTCAAATGCGATGATAGCTTGTTCGGAGGGTGTACAAACCCATTCAAGCTATACTTTCCACCTATGGAGGGCGTGAAACTCCATTACTACGATTCTGTTCTTTATATTCCTACGTGAAGAAGAACAATCCGTATCCCGTAGGTGCACCTGAAAAACTGGTGGGACCTGACCTGCCCACTATCGATGTGTTCTCAACAAATATGAACAAGCACTATTTCGGTTTCTCTTTCGTAGACGTGATAGATAGGATAAAGGATAGATGGAAGGAATATTTTGAGGAATTATTAAATAAAGAAAACCCAAGATCTTTCTATGAGGATGGATTACCAAATGTAGCTATGACAGAACAAGTGGGGAGGATGGAAGTGAGTCGTGCTCTGAATAGGATGAAAAATAACAAAGCGACTGGCCCAGACGAGATACCAGCCGAGGCATGGAAGGCACTGGGAGATGAGGGGGTGGATCTGGTGTGGGATCTAATGCAGAAGTTGTTTGACCAGGAGGTGATTCCAGATGAGTGGCGGACCAGCTTCATAGTGCCTATATTCAAAGAGAAGTGAGATGTACAAGATTGCACGAATTATAGAGGGAGCAAGCTAATATCACATACAATGAAGATATGGGAGCGAATAGTGGAGAGTAGGTTGAGAGACGAAGCGGAAGTGTCAGTGGAACAGTTTGGATTATGCCGGGAAGGAGAACGACAGATGCAGTTTTTGCATTGAAACAGTTGGCAGAGAGGTACAGAGAGGGGCAGAAGGCGTTGCACATGGTTTTTATTGACTTGGAGAAGGCATATGATAGGATACCACGGCAGGAAGTTTGGAGATGCTTAAGGGAAAAGATGGTACCGGAGAAGTATGTTAAACTGATCAAGGGGATGTACAGGGGAGTAACAACTAAGGTGAGGAGTAGAGTGGGTGTGTCAGAGAGCTTTGGGGTGGAAGTTGGTCTGCACCAAGGATCAGCTTTGAGCCCCTTCCTTTTCAATGTGGTGTTCGATGTGTTGACGGACAGGATTAGAGGGGAGACGCCGTGGTGCATGATGTATGCAGACGATGTTGTGTTGAGTGGGGAGACGAAAGAGGAGGTGGAGCAGCAGTTGTAAAATTGGAGAGAGGCGTTCGAAAGTAGGGGGATGAGAATTAGCCGAAAGAAGACCGAATATATGAGATGTGATGTGCAGCAGGACCGAGGAGGGGAAGTGACATTGAGTGGAGAGCGTGTTAAGACGGTGGAGTATTTTAAATACTTGGGGTCAACAGTGGATGCAGAGGTGGGAGCAGAGAGAGAGATAAACTGTAGAATACAGTCGGGGTGGAAGAACTGGAGAGACGTATCAGGGGTGCTCTGTGATAAGAGGGTCCCAGTGAAACTGAAGGGAAAGGTATTCAAAACAGTGGTGAGGCCGGCAATGCTGTATGGAATGGAGACTGTGCCAATGAAGAAGAGCAATGAAAGAAAAATCGATGTGGCTGAAATGAAGATGTTGAGATGGATGTGTGGAGTGACGAGGAGGGATAGGGTCAGAAATGAGCATATAAGAGGAACAGTGAAGGTGGCGGAAGCATCTAAGAAGGTGCAGGAGGCCAGGCTGAGGTGGTATGGACACGTCAGGAGAAGAGAGGAGGAGTATGTGGGGCGCAGAGTGCTGGAGATGGAGTTGCCGGGACGGAGAAGAAGAGGAAGACCGAAGACGAAATGGAGGGACTGTGTGGTGGCGGACATCAGGGAGAAGGACTTGGAGGAGGACGTGGTATACGACAGAGGAGAGTGGAGAAGACGAACCAAAAACAGCGACCCCATGTAAAGATGGGATAATAAGCTGCGGAAGAAGAAGAAGAAGAAGCTCCCCCCTCGCGATTTATGGATACCGATCTTACCCGTCGTTATAGATCACAAACTCATGTTTACCCTGTGCGTAAAGTGCGCAGAGGAGAATAATGGGTCCTGTAATCATAAAACCAACCACCGGAAGCTGTCCCTAGCCATCCGCCATGGTTACAGAATATTGAAGATATATGAGGTGTGGAGGTTTCAGAAGCTACGCAACCTTTTCACGCTGTATATAAATACTTTTTGAAGGATAAAGTAGAAGCATTAGGCTACCCGCGAGGGGTGGGGTTGAGAGCGAGGGTGAAAAATCGGCGTATATTCAGCGCTACCGTGACCGTGAAGGGATACAACTTGACCGTTCCCAAGTTGTAAAGAACCCTGGCAAGCGCTTTAGTGAAAAGTTGTCTAAATAGTCTTTGGGGCAAGTTTGCACAGAATACAGTTAAGGGGAACGTTCATAACGAGGTGTGGGGTTATGCCACTGCCCCCTATAAAGAGGTCATGGAGATCGTGAATGTTGGTAACACGTACATAATAAAGTTCAACATCACCGAACTGGCCACAGATACCTCACGTGTTACAAATATACCTGTATCCAGCTTCACAACGGCATACGCACACATCAAGCTTTGGGGACTACTGCACTCTCTTGAGCGGAGGGTGCTATATTCTGACACAGATAGCGTAATATTCACGGAGAGAGAGGGTGAATACATGCGTGTATTGGTGAATTCCTCGGAGATCTGACTGACGAGATCAAGGGTGAGTATGGTGACGGTGCAGACGCTGACTCCTTTGTATCAGCAAGGCTAAAAACTTATGGGGTACGGGTGAGGGTGGGGGAAAAGCTGAAATATATCGGGAAGGCGAAGGGTATCACGCTTAACCATGCGAACCGACGAGTCGTTAACTTTGACTCGTTGAAGGAGCTAATGTGCTTAGAAGATGAGGGTGACCAACCACCCCAACTTACTGTAGGGACTCAAAATTTTCGGGCACAGAAACTGGGGGGCGTGAAGGAACTTAGGGGCACAGGGGTGTGTCGTAACACCTATAGGAAACGTTACCAGGTGCCTGGCACCTATGATACCGTCCCCTTTGGATACCATAGTACTTGAATGTTATATATGTCTATTGTTAACGATGTTTATTTATAACGTATATTTGAATATGTAAATGTTGCAGTTAGGGTTTCATTTTCTCTTTGTGTGTGTATGTGTATGTAAGGAAAAAGTCCTAAGCTCCTCCACTGTAAGAGCAATCAATGGGTCACGTGACTCGTGCTACTACCTGGGCATATCTCTACCCCTGCGTGCTCACTTTGCCGCTGCGAGCCCTGGATCTCAGACATATGTTTGAAGAATTCTCACGTAGACGAAAAATAGTGATGGCGACCTTTGATATTGCGTGTTCGACGTTTATGAAGTGGTAAAGTCGGAAGATGTGGTAAATACTGAAACACGGCCTAGCCCTCCCTCCTTTGGGACTTTTAAGGCTATATTGAACCGTGCAAAGCTTGAGGAACAAGATGTTCAAATACTCTATGGATATTCTGCGAGAGCATTGCCGGATTTCGCGCACAAACGATGTAATAGACTACGTTGTAGCGTACATATATCGTGAAGTGAAAGAAACAGCGCGTGCAAAAGAGAAGCAACGGGTATGGGTAGTGAGTCTTGTTGATGAGTGGGAGACAGGCGGTATTATGTCATGCTGCATCACACCGAGTACGCGTAACCTGCGGCTGAGTATGTAAATCTCGTCATAATGGATAGTCTAAAATATTTTTACCACTACATCACACCGAGTACGCGTAACCTGCGGCTGAGTATGTAAATCTCGTCATAATGGATAGTCTAAAATATTTTTACCACTACATTAATATATATCATGGCGAGGTTCGCAGTGAGGTTGTGGCTAAAGGCCTGTGTGAGTTTTTAATAGAATTTAGAGACGAGTACCGACTGTTAAACAAAAAGGATAAATACGGACACATGTTTCTCTCAGATAGTGCGCCGGATTGTTAATATGTTTAGTTTGTGGAAATGAGCGCATTCCGATAAAACATTAAAACCGATATTGTCCCATGTATCGGAAAAATTGCCCGGTATAATGGGTACAAGTACTCGCATGATTCTTTCATGCTGGAACAAACCTGTACACGAAACATTAACGCTTGGTATGACTCACTCCTCCACACCTGTCTCCGCGCCAAACCGCGCACCGGTTGCTCATGGTCATCTCGGAGCTTGACCCGACTGGTTGTGCACTCTCACAATAGAAAACGATGGAGCTTCCTTTAAGCAGCATTCTCAATGCCGTATACGCCGTGTCTGTGACGAAGTCATTGCGTGTGTTCAGACGTAAAACCGGTGCCATTAACTATGTACTTGAAACGACTTGTAGACAAGCAAACTCTGGTAAACGTAATGTTGTTTATTTAAGTGTTGAGGAGATGAATAGAGTCTTCGTGATTGTTGAGAAGTGGGGTGAAGATCGTTATAAAATACCTGCAGCTGTAGGCAGAAGAGGACAGACTAGTAACACCCCCTCATCTGCCATTGTTTTTGCGTTGTGTATAAATAACGATCAGCCATGTATTGATATACGACTGATGTGGAAGAGTGCATTTGATAATAACGTTCTTGTCCCCACGCGAAACCGCTTCATCCTCGACAAAATGTTTGAAATGGCAGGTTTCCGCAAACTAAAACCTATATTAGACGCACGTGTTACGGATATGCCTTATATTGATACGGTTCTTGAATACGCATACACCGCTCTGCTCGACAGGTATATCGTATGTAGGAATGAACATAGCGAGAATGGTATGTTCAACCTGAACAATTGTATCTTTATATAATGAGCAGCTGTCGTTACGACTTAGAAGATTATTTCAACTGCCGCTATGCGTTGTGAAGAAGAGTTCACGATTCAAAAGTTCGAATCGATAAGAAAAAAACCCTCGATTGTTAAGGAGTTTTTATAATCTTGAATTTAATAATGAAGTTGTGCCTAATGATGCCCTCTTTGTGCGTGCTTTAGATTGTATTCTGTCCGTGTTTAAAGATAACTTGCCAACCATTTGTAAGGTGGGCACAAAAATAGTATTGAACGAAATGAAGGCCCTTTACATCGAGTATAGGCATCCGCACACCTTGAGTGGTGAAATAATGCTAAATCATATTTATTGTATAGTACAAGGCAACAATGATATAACTGTAGACTCGATCACGTGCGAGTTTAGTATTTTAGTTAAACGCAGTAGAACATAAAGTGTATGTATTTTGATTTTATGTAAGTTTTGCTGTTTATACATATATTAATGGGTATATAGTTTTACCCTGTCCTATTATTATTTTTCATATAAGTTTTGGTGTTTATATATATAAGTGCGTATTTATTTGCTCGTACATACATTAAATGGTTATATAGTTTTATCCTGTACTAATATTATTATTTAAGAATGTATATATATCCTTCGCTTAATGTGTATTTTTGTTGTATATTATTTTTTAATGTATATTTATTTCCTATATATTTCATGAATTATTTCCCTTAACTCCTCTAAATAAACAGAATGATGTATGGTGTTTTATTTAATTCTTTTGATTGTATATATAAACGATATTAAGGAATAACTAGGGAGTTGGAAATATATATATATATGTTATACATGTTATAATTTAATTTATAATCGAAGTAAAGCCACGCCCTGATAACAATTATTTTTATGTAATTTCATTCATTCAATAATTCCCCAGCTATGTATGACTCATTTCCTTCCGAACGGAATTCACACACAGTGACGCAGACGGTTTCTTTGATTTCACTTGGGAAAAACAGATTGTGAGAAGCTCGGTTCTACAATGTTCTCAGGTGACGTCAAGCGCTTGCGTGGTGGCGCAGCCTGGTTCCGTTCCTTTGACTATATAAAAAGGGGATCAGCGCCCTTAAGGCAGATTCTGAGGAGATGGGTCTCCGGGCTGAAATGGCGGGTTTTCACTCCGTTAACGGAAATTGCTTTTGGAAATTGGAAGATTAATGGGTGTTCATATAGGGTGGATCGATTTTACATTTTTTTAGATTTCCATATTCTAATAGAGACAAAAACTTGCGCATGCATGAGAAAATAGCCTCTGCAAAATCTTAGCTTAATAGGTAATCATCTTCTGCCCCCGGCAGAGCGATGAAAATCATATTTTAGTAGTCAAAAACGTATTTTTCTTATAATTTTTAAAATATTTCAATATGCATCAACATTATTCCTAATAACTATAAAGTCGATGAAAAAGACCTCATATGATCGTTTTTCCAAGCGCGTTGTCCTACGTTAATATCCTTTGCCCCCGGCAACAACGTCAAATGTTGAAAAAATAGGTAATTTATATACATATTTTCAGATCGGCTCTTTGTCTTAAATAATGCATTTATATATTTCCCATAGCATTTATATCGTTGCTTAGGCATGAAATAACACACACGCAAAATTTTATGACTCTAGGCTAGGGTTTAAAGGTCATCTCTGGTGAGTGCTGCCAGCAGCAGCTGCCACTGACGCGCCAGTACGCACTGCGCAGTTCCCTCAGTTGCCTTTTGACAGCGTCGAAGGCAGGTGTGTATTTTGCAGCTCGCTCCTCGAGTCCTCAGTGTGTGTGTGTGTGTGTGTGTGTGTGTGTGTGTGTGTGGCTCCTCACTCAGAGTCCTCAGTGTGCTCAATCTCTCTGCTCATATCCTTGTTTGTTTTTCTCATAACTCTGTTTTTTTCGATTTTATTGCGTAACAGAACAATACATTATTCTTTAATCTTTACAGGATGGCTACCGCTACAACTAGAAGATCGGTTACGTGTCCAATATTTGGTGCTGGGAAAGATTTGAATTTGCGATGTTTTCCCACATGTGAAGATGTGATGCAATACTACCATCATGTGAGAACTGAGTTGAGATCATCAAAGAAGGAACCTCCATTCAAAGACATCGCCGCTGTGGTCACGGAGAGACTGGAATACTTGTGGAAATTAGCTTCCATTCCAACAGTTTCGACAGCACGGATAAATCAGATGTTGAAAAATTATCGTGATAAAATGGCTAACATCATCAAATCACTGAACGCGAAAAAGAAGAACGAATCGTTACAGAAAAATCTTGAGGCCTTCAAGAAATCAACTAAGACCACCTTATTTGACATATCGGCTTGTAAATGCCCTGATTTGACAAAATGCAGCTGCCCTCGTGAACGACGAGTACCACTGAAAGAGCAACAGTTTTTACTCGACCAAAGAAGTGATCGCAAAATGGCAATAGGAACTTTGGATGTTGAAACAACAAATAAAAACGAGATGACTCTTGCAAGAAGATTGGCGATATTGAAACAAGAAGGAATAGCAGAACATCAAGAGCCGTCGACTAGTAAACGACAAGAAACTTCTCAAGAACAACCTTCTTCGTCAGCCTCTAGTGAAACCGAGGATACATCTATAGAATCATCGTCATCGTATGAACTAACACCGAGAGATAAACATGACATGAAGGAAAAAACACGAAAGAAACTCCAGGTACTTGCTGAAGCTTGTGATCGTACGGGCGTCTCAGACAGACCTGCTTCATTTATTGCTTCTTCGTTATTAGAGGATGTTGGCTGGATACGAGAAGATGATGTCAGTTCAGTGATTGATCGAAATAAGATAAGAAGAGCCAGAAAAAGAGTTCGTTCTGAGCATCAGCAAGATGACAAGATCACGCTACCATTACAGGGCATTTTCTTTGACGGACGTAAAGATAAAACAATGACACAAGAAGAAATAGACAATGTGAAGCATAGAAGGACTGTGGTAGAAGAGCATATAGTTTTAGTTCAAGAACCAGAATCCCAGTACATGGGGCATTTCACTCCTGCATCAGGTTCTGCCACTGCAATAACATCAGGTATCATCAACTTTCTAGAGACTAACAATATTAGCACGGACGACATTGTGGCTATCGGCTGTGATGGTACCGCAGTGAACACGGGTCGAAAGGGTGGAGCCATTCGTATGATTGAAATGAAACTACAAAGGCCAGTTCAGTGGATCATATGCCTATTACACGGTAATGAATTATCACTGCGACACCTCATTCAAGACGGACGGCAAAACAACTGGGCCAATGGGCTTTACTGGACCAGTTGGAAAACAACTGAACGACTGCGAAAAACTTCCAATTACAGAATTCGATGCCATTCCATCTCCCGACATTGACATAGATGATGCCGAGTTGAGCACTGACCAAAAATATTTGTTAGGCATCTACAGAGCAGTATCGAGCGGTAGCTGCTCTTCAGCTCTCGCGGCTCGAAATCCATGTAAGATGGCGAATTCCAGGTGGCTGACAACAGCAAATAGATTTCTGCGCCTCTATGTTTCAACCAGTGAACCCTCCAGCACCTTCAACGAAATTGTGCGATTCATTATGACAGTTTACGCACCAATTTGGTTTAAGATAAAGAAAAACTCCAGTTTCACTGAGGGCGCAAAACATTTTTTCGAAATGATGCGTCTCTCTCAGACCATGCCTCAAAGATCTAAGACAATTGCCAACAAAGTCCTCCGTAGAAATTTTCTTTGCTCACCCAGAAAATATTTTGATCTCCATGCTACATGCCGATGAGCAACACAAGAGAATTGGGATGGAGAAGAATATTAAAAGCACGATCAAAACAATCACCAGCGGGGGAAATTCGAGCCTTCGCCATGCCTGAGCTGCTCTACGATAGTCAAAACTATTACGAAATGATCAACTGGCAAACGGCTGAGGTGACCGAACCCCCCGTTACAAAAACAATACCTGATACCCGAATAAAAGAGTTTGTTGAGACGGGAGACCAGCCTGATGGACTGATCCCACTATTCCCTTGTCATACTCAAGTGGTCAAGAGACTCATCAAATTAGTAACCGAAGCCTCTGCCAGTGTAAGTGGAATAGAAGAGAGGGACCGATTCATCCGCTCCCGTCTTCACTCCCGAACAAAAATTCCACGATTTGATTCTAAGAAAGATTACCGTATGTAAATCGACATGCAGCCAAAGGAAGGGTGGTTGGGGCTGGATAGGGTGGAACTCGACGTACAGCCACCTCCTCGTGGTGAGTTCTGGGTTGCTAATTTTATAAAATTAGCAAGCGAGGAGCTGTACTTAGTACTTATCGTACTTATAACATCGCATTAACGTAATTATAATCCACATTTAGACTTTTCTCGGGGACAGAAGATATTACTCTAGAGTCATAAAATTTTGCGTGTGTGTTATTTCATGCCTAAGCAACGATATAAATGCTATGGGAAATATATAAATGCATTATTTAAGACAAAGAGCCGATCTGAAAATATGTATATAAATTACCTATTTTTTCAACATTTGACGTTGTTGCCGGGGGCAAAAGATATTAACGTAGGACAACGCGCTTGGAAAAACGATCATATGAGGTCTTTTTCATCGACTTTATAGTTATTAGGAATAATTTTGATGCATATTGAAATATTTTAAAAATTATAAGAAAAATACGTTTTTGACTACTAAAATATGATTTTCATCGCTCTGCCGGGGGCAGAAGATGATTACCTATTAAGCTAAGATTTTGCAGAGGCTATTTTCTCATGCATGCGCAAGGTTTTGTCTCTATTAGAATATGGAAATCGAAAAAAATGTAAAATCGATCCACCCTAGTGTTCAATTGGAGTCTGACTGTAGAGATAAAGACAGTAGCTTAGCAATTGACTCATACAAGCTTGGGGACTCAGAACGGGGTTTCTGGCTTATTTAATATCTTAAAATGAAGAAGTAATTTATATTATATTGATAAAACTTTTATTATTATTAACTCTCTGTTCTGTGGAAAAGAAACATTTGATTCACTGTAATCAATTAAATTTATCTCGCCTAAATTCAAATTAAATTCGTGTAGGCCGTTGTTTTATTTTCTATTCTTTGGACACACACACACACACACACATATATATATATATATATATATATATATATATATATATATATATATATATATATACACCAAATGGCTGGTTACGCCTTCTAAGCCGACTGACGGATTTCTAAGCCAACTGTCAAGAATATCTGAGTAGCGCAATCTGGCAACTGAAAAGTTATATATATATATATACACAGGGTGTTTTAGGAGGAAAGGTCAATCCTTCGGGAGGTGATAGTATCAGTCATTGTGAGAAAGAAGTTCATATGAACATGTATCTAATTCTGAATGGTGACGGAGATAGAGCTGTTTGAATCTACAAATACAAAAGCATTGTTAATAGTAATCAAGAAAGAGAAACCAATTACTGTTTCTAACATTTAATGTTTAAACATTGGCATTTTGAATGGTATCAGATACAGAAATGACAAATTTGTTAGTTTACAATACGTTTTCGAAAATCCCACCTCAACCTCAATGTACTTTGCAACTCGTGTGCGAAGATCGCGTGTTGTTCGTCTGAGTTGATCTTGACGTTCCTTACGTTCCTTTATGCGGGCAGCAGCATCCAAAATGCGCGCGAGCAATTCGTCTCGTGTATCTACCTTTCTTTTGTAAACTTGACTTCTCATCCACCCCCACAAACAATAATCTAACGGAGAGAGGTCTGGAGACCTTGGTGGCCATCGAATGGGCCACCGCGGCCGATCCATCGACCAGGGAAAGTTTGATTTAGGTATTCCATCACCAGACGGGTAGAATGTGGAGGAGCTCCGTCATGCTGAAAGTACATACCAGCGCGTGTAGCCAAAGGAACATCCTCCAATAGTCCTGGCAATTCATTTTGCAGAAATTCTAGGTAACTTTGTCCTGTAACACGATTCTCTAAAGTAACAGCGCCAATCGGCTGATCATCGATGATACCGCACTACACATTGGCAGAGAAGCGATGCTGAAAATTTGTTTCCACAATGGCATTTGGATTTGCGTCTGACCACCGATGAGAGTTACGAGTGTTGTTGATACCATCACGGGTGAAAGTAGCTTCATCGGTGAAGAGTGTTAATCGAAGCAATCGGCGATTAGCATTTACCCAATGACAAAATTCCAGTTGCATGGCAGCGTCTCCTGGTTGAAGGTGTTGTACACGCTGTACATGATATGGATGCAAGCCTTCTTCATGTAATGTTCGCCATACTCTTGTGTGTGGCACACCGAGACGTGTAGAAATTCTTCGTGAGCTAGTAGTAGGACTACGCTCTATCAACTGAAGAATGTTTTCTACTTCATCCACATCTTGTTGACCTTCACGTTCAGATGAAACATGAGCGCTGGGAAGTGTACCAATCTCACACAATGTGTTGGAAACCCTGGTAAACACTCTTCGATCCGGAATTCTGCGGTTCGGAAACCGTCGACGGTATTCTGCAATAGCAGCTGTTGCATTTCCATCGCAAAAACCGTAGACATACACCATATCTGCATATTCGGCATGTGTGAAGGTGTGTGGTATTCTTAACACTGCTTCAAACACTAAACAATGTCACTCACAACAGTCGGCTGTCGATTGGCTTATGTTACATGCTTACATTACAGCTTACATGGTTCAAGGTTATAGGGGAGGGAAGGGGGAGGAAGAGCTGAGCGCGCATCAGATTCAAACAGCTCTATCTCCGTAACCATTCAGAATTAGACACATGTTCATATGAACTTTTTTTCTCACAATCACCTCCCTAAGTATTCACCTTTCCTCCTGAAACACCCTAAGTCTTCTAGGCCAACTGGCTGATTAAGCGAACTGGCGGATTTCGAGTTCTAAGCCAAGTGATGCTACCCTGAGCTCCCATTATGCACCTGGATCTTCCAGGTGTAGGATGCTCTGTCTTCCGTTCTCTCTCTCTCTCTCTCCCTTAAGTTAGGTATACCCCTTTGGGGGGGGGGTGAGGCCGTCCCATCTTCTCCCCCATAGAGGTTAGGTGAACACCACCCAGCTTGCTGCAGGTATTCCCCCTTCTTTTTTTTGGCACCCTGGGGGTTGGCACTGGGGGAGAGGGTTGGCACCTTGCAACAAGGGCGTGGGGTGGCACTGGCACTCACTCGATCAACATTGCAATTGCATAAGCACACTACCATTTTGCGGGCATTCTACTATCGCTGAAAAAACTTTCCTTCAGGAAGGACTTGTGAAGATGCGGAGCATTTCTTCACAACATGTTTTCCTGTTATCCCTGTCATGATCAGTCAGTTCATTGACAAAATTAGAATGCCACTGCCTAACTTTCAAGTCTTTTTTTCATATGGTCTCTCATCGTTGATCTTGGGCTGCCAAACTCTGAATGTGTAAGGGTGAGCGATTTATCGATTCTTCAACTGCAGCACGTTTCTTGTCGGGCTGGTGTTCTATCAATGTCAAAGGTTTTTCCCCAACGCCACTCTACTTTAACTTATTCTTAATGGTAGCTGTCGTATTACTGTGTTTCGACGTTCAGGCACCCATATGCTTGTTATAATACGTTCTTCATTGCTGTATGAAGTTTGATCTCCCATTATTAAACCCTGCAAAGGAAAACCCTATATTGTAAGGGATATAGGGACTTCTCGCCCATCCTCTCTCTCTCTCTCTCTCTCTCTCTCTCTCTCTCTCTCTCTCTCTCTCTCCATATATATATATATATATATATATATATATATATATATATATATATATATATATATATATACACTGTGTGTATATATATGGCGTCAATAAAGTCACGCATCATAGGAAAATACATTTATTTTGTTTATTTTGTTTAATTTATTTGTTCGAAATGATTCCCACCAATCTCAAAACATGTTTGTAAACGAAAAAGCAGGTTTCTTTGAATGTTCTCAACATATTTGGCTTGCGCAGGTGACGGCGCAATAAGCACGCGGTAGACCTACGTTGTAATATATTAATTTCCAAACGCTCGTTTTTTGTTTTTTAAGTAATTAAGAGCATGGCACCCCGGTCAAGTACCTGCAGTTGCTGTGAAGGGAAATTTGCCGCTTACGCGTTTACAATGGCTAATAATAATGAACAGTTAGTTTGCAGGTGGTGCTCAAGCATGGAAGTTCTGAGGAACGAGTTAGAACGTGAGAGGGAGGCCAGAGTGAGGCTTGAAGAAAACGTGATGCTCCTCACTGCAAAATTAGAATCCCTTGAGACTCCAATTACGACCCTTCCTGCCTCAGTTTCTACTAAAAATATAAATAGTACTAATAGCCCTCTCTTCCCCTAGTTCCCAACCCTTCGTTCGAGTGCTTAATGGAGCCCCATTGAGGAAACCTAAGACTTGTCTACCAGTGATAACAAACAATAAGTTTTCTGTTTTAAGTTTCGAAGATGCTGATGAACCGGAAATACGACTCGTTGGCGATTCCATTGTTCGAGGGCAGCTCGAGGAATTCTGTGGGAAAAACCCTCGTCATAGGCGCCGTTACTGCTATCATGTCGGTACTAATAACGTTTTAAATTCTAGATTGGAAGAACTGCTGGCTAGGTACAGGGATTTACTAGAGCGACTAAAGGACAAAACTAATAAGATTGTTTTAACAGGTATACTTCCTCGAATTATCCAACGTAGCGATTTCTACAGTAAGGCGACCTATATCAACAATAACCTAAAGTCTCTTTGCCAACAGGAAGGAGTGCATTTTCTGAATTTTTGGAAAAGTTGCTACGGCAGGAGGGACTTGTTCCTCGGAGATGGACTTCATCTTAATGACGTTGGAGCTGCGCTCTTAGGAAGACTATTTCATAATACTGTCTCTTCTTTTCAGGCTGCCGTCACTCGAACGGTCCCAGCGTAATTTCAACATTTCCACAAATTTCCCCTGCGCTCGCAAAGATGTCGCAATTACAAACAATTTGAAGGTTCTATCCTTAAATGCTCGTAGCCTACGAAATAAAATAAACGAATTTTTTTCTTTAATTGCTTGTAAACACTATGATTTAATTGCGATAAATGAATCGTGGCTTAGCACTGAAACACGTGACTTTGTAGGGGAGTATCAAATTAGAGGTTATAGACTTTTTGTTAAAAACAGAATAGGTAGGCGAGGAGGCAGTGTTATGTTGTATATCAAAGATAATATTGCGAACGTTATAGAAGTAAAGCACACAATTCCAGAACCGATAGATTCGACTATAGCAGAACTTAAATTGAACGATTTCAAACTTCTTGTTGCGGTTATATATAGGCCCCTAATCAAACAGCTGATACGGATGAAGCGTTATATCGTGAACTAAAGATAATAATAGGTAGTGAGCAGGCTTTAGTTATGGGTGACTTTAATTGCGCCAACGTGAATTACGATATAATGCAGGGAGACGCGGAAGGTAATCGTTTAATTAATTTTCTCGAGGATAGCTTTCTTATTCAAAAGGTTGGGGAACCTACGAGGTTGGACAGTATTTTAGATTTAGTAATTACTACGGATGATAGGCTAATCACTGATCTTCAAGTAATAGAACCGTTAAGCAATAGCGATCACAATATGGTAGAGTTTGTCCTCTCAGTAAGTCACTCGAAACCAGCTAACTCGACTAAAATTCCTAACTTCCAGCACGCAGACTTTTGTAAATTTCGAAATAAATTGTCACACGTCAATTGGGAAAACGTAATGGGGATCTCCAACGCAAAACTAATGTGGGAATCGTGTGAAACAGTATTTAGGACTATAAATGAGGAATGTGTACCGTACAAAATTAAGCGTGCGAAAGTAAACAAGAAGCCCTTGTGGTTTACTTCTAGAGTAGGAGACATTATAAAGAGTAGGGATAGGGATTATAGGTTACATAAGTGCGATAAAGACAATTTGTGGTTATGAAACAACTACATATCTCTAAGGCGTGAAGCGAAAAGTGTAATAAAAAAGTCCAAGCGCGAATTTGAAATCTCCATAGCTCGTGACGGTAAAGAAAACCCCAAGCGATTCTTTCAATACGTCAACAATAGAAATCCAGTAACAAGTTTCTTGGGGCCTTTGAAAAATGTTAACGGAGAGCTAGTTTCTGCAAACAAGGAAATGGCTACCTTGTTAAACGAATTTCTTTACGTCAGTTTTTACTATAGAAGATGTAACGAATATCCCTACGCTCATAGACATAATACCTTTTGATAATGGTAATATTTTGGATAATATTGTGGTTAGTGAAGGGAAAGTAATGCGTTATATTGATAAAATGAAAATGCGTAAATCACCGGGACCGGATTCCATATATCCCATACAACTAAACGAATTAAATGATAGCATTGTTGTGCCGCTAACAACGATTTTTAATGAGTCTATTTCTGAGGGGTCCGTACCAGATAATTTCAAGTTAGCAAACGTAACACCTATCTTTAAGAAAGGCGATAAAGGTGCGGCGGGAAATTATAGGCCAATCAGTTTAACGTCTGTTGTAGGTAAGCTACTGGAATCAATAATTAGGGATCGTATAGTCGAACACTTAGAATTGCATTACTTAGAAATACGCAGCACGGTTTTAGGCGAAACAAATCTTGCTTAACTAATCTTTTAGAATTTTTTCAAAGCGTGGTTGACGTTTACGATAGTCATCGGGCGGCTGATGTAGTGTATTTAGATTTTCAAAAAGCGTTTGACACCGTACCGCACAAAAGATTCATTGAAAAAACTAAGGCTCATGGAATCAGGGGTGTAGTAATAAATTGGCTAGAAGAGTGGTTGCGAGGTAGGAAACAGAGGGTGGTCGTTGACGGAGCGGAGTCATGTTGGGCTAATGTAGCGAGTGGCGTTCCTCAGGGTTCTGTATTGGGCCCCTTGCTTTTTCTTATATATATTAACGATTTAGATGTCGACCTAGTCAGTACAGTTTCAAAGTTTGCGGATGACACGAGGCTGGGTGGTAGGGCGATTAATGACGAAGATAGAGGTAAAATCCAGGAAGATCTGAATAAAATCGTTGATTGGTCAGTCACATGGCAAATGAGATTTAACGTCGATAAGTGCAAAATTTTACATATAGGTTCGCGTAACGGTAATTTTGCATATAGTATGTGAAGGAAGGAGTTAACAAGCATAGAGCAGGAAAAAGATTTAGGAGTTATCGTCACTGGTGATTTAAAAGTAGCGAAACGAAGTACAGCAGCGGTCAATAAAGCGAACAAAGTGTTAGATTTTATAGCTCGGAATTTTGAGTACAAATCGCGCGATATTATAGTTCCTCTTTGTAAATCATGAGTTAGACCCCATTTGGAGTACGCGATCCAATTTTGGAATCAGCATATGCGAAAAGACAAACTCGAAAGAGTTCAAAGACGAGCAACTAAGATGATTCCGTCGCTTAGGTCAAAGTCGTATGAGAATAGGCTTATGGAGTTAAAATTGACTACACTCGAGACTAGAAGGCTAAGGGGTGATCTAATCCAGGTTTTCAAAATTATGAATGGGTTCGATAACGTAGATAGAGATAGCTTTTTAAAAATATCTCAATATAATAGGACTAGAAATAACGGGTGTAAGTTGACAAGTACAGTAGAAGGTTCGAGACAGCATTTGCCAAAAACTTTTTTACGCATAGAATAGTAATTAGGTGGAATAGTTTGCCGGTAGAAGTAATTAGTAGCACGTCTATAAACATGTTTAAAAATCAATTAGACGACGCATATGTTGATAGATTGGGTATAGTTTAAGGTAGTAAAATTAAGGCTTTGTGGTTCGGAACCCACGTAAAATTGTAGGTCCCCTCCGCCACCACGGACGACATGCACAATACACAATTATGAACACAGTTAGGTAGACCAGCCATGAGTGGATGCTAGGGTCTTTGTTGGTCTGAAGCATTATAACATTATAACATAAATAGACATTGCTTATGTTCCTATGATGAGTAACTTTATGAACACCCTATGTATATATATATATATATGTATGCGAGGAATGCGCTTCGGTGGTGAAGTGATTAGCGTTGCTGACTACGAATCCATCGGTCCCGGGATCGAGACCCGCTGACAGCAGGCGGTGGCAGCAAAACCCAGCTGTTTATCTTCCACACAATAAAAATTGGTTGGTAGATAAATGGGTACCCTTGGTGGCCTAGTGGTTAAGACGCTGGGCTGATGGGGGGCTTGGTTCGGATTCCACGTTAAACTGTAGGTCTAACGTGGAGTGACAAGGTTGACTTTCATCAGAATCAACAATTCGGACCGAAGCTAAACTAAGGTTAAACCAAGATTTTATATATATATATATATATATATATATATATATATATATATATATATATATATATATATATATATACATGGCTTGAATTGACGGGGGATGGCATCCCCCTTGTTAACTCAAAATCAAATTATCATCCCTCCTGTTGTCTAGATGAGGGGATGGCATCCCCCTTGTTAACTCGGAATCATATAACCACCCTCTTATTAACAACATAAAATACGCTTTAACATCAACCTAAAAATTATACAGGGTGTCCGAGAATTATCTGTACAAATTTTGGCTGTTATTAAAAGTCAACCATGAAATGTAGAAATTCCAGTGTTGTCCCATTTTACAGAGAAACTCATTAAGTTTTTTTTAATAACAAGTTTTGACAAGTTTTTTCTTTTTTGTACGCGGGTGACAGACATTGATGATTTAAAAGCAAGAATCACAGCTGCTATTGAGCGAATTGATGTGGATATGCTGCAGCGTACATGGCAACATTTGGAGTATCGATTGGATGTTTTGCGAATCACTGATGGTGCACATATCGAATGTTTGTAACAACGTTACTTTAATAAAAGAAACTTTTGAAAATACAGATTCTAAATAATCTTGTTTAAGAATTTTACGTGTGTTATCAAGAATTTTATTAAAAGATTAAATTGTACAGATAATTTTCGGACACACTGGAATTTCTAAAAAACTTGTCAAAACTTGGTATCAGAAAAAACAGAGAGATTCTCTGTAAAATGGGACAATACTGGAATTTCTACACTTCATGGTTGACTTTTAATAACAGCCAAAAATTGTACAGATAATTCTCGGACACCCTGTATACTGTATATAATATATATATATATATACAGTGGTGTAGTGAGTGCTGTGGGAACGCGTGGGAACGGCGTTCCCTTACTTTTTTTGGTAGACGGAACGGCGTTCCCTCACTATTTCAAATAAATCCGAACTTATAAATCTCTAACGTGATGAAATTTTAATTCCCACCCCTAGAAGAAATATGAGAAAGAATCATTAACTGCTTCATTTCTTTTAGCTTCGACTGAGGCAATGCTAGCCTATAAAGATCTGGTGAAACAGTCACCACGGCGTACCAGTTGTTAACTTTTTTTTAGTTAATCATTCCAGTTGTTAGCTATTTTTATTGATCGTACTGGATGTTGTATATCTAATGACACTGAAAATACTGCATCTTCAACCTTGGAATATATCCTAATATCCAGTGCATATGACCTCAAAATATCCCTGAAATTGGTCAGATTTCAAAATATTTCCCGGGGGGCTTACAGTACCCCCGGACCCCCAGCTGTATGGGCTCGCCGCGCTCGCCATTGTCCCCCCGCATCTGAGTAACACTTTCAAAATGCGTTCCCTCACTTCTTTATTTAGCACTACACCACTGTATATATATATTGTAAATATATATTGTAATATACATTGTATATATATTGTAAATATATATTGTAATATACATTGTGTATATATATATTGTAATATATATTGTATATATATTGTAAATATATATTGTAATATACATTGTATATATATTGTAAATATATATTGTAATATAACTTACATTGTATACATATTGTAAATATAACTTATATTGTAATATACATTGTATATATATTGTAAATATATATTGTAATGTAAATCCTCGGGAATCCGACTTAATACAGCTGTCGGAGTCAGAACAGCCGAATAGTTTCAAGTTACTGATATTTGTATTCTAAAGTATCTAATATTTAGATATATATTAAGAGAAATATTAATATATATACAAAATGTATAAAATAGTACTTACAAGAATTGAAGTGGATGAGGGGATGGCATCCCCCTTGTTAACTACCCTACTCACGCTCACCACCCCCTTTATTAAAATTTTACAATTCGACCACTGTATATTGTTGTATTACGTGGTATCCCGGACAGGCCCCCATGTTATATTACGTGGTTTTATTCATAACATTTACTGTATGAGTTATATTTTTATTTTAGCCTGTTTTCGTTTAAACCACATTATATAAATTTAACCCAAGGTTATATATATATATATATATATATATATATATATTAGTGATGGACCGGATATCCGCACCCACATCTGCACTTCTGACTGCGGATGTTATGCGGATATTACCTCTAATAAATTATGCAATTTACAATTAAATTAGCTTATAAAGTAGCTTATAATGCCCAGTCATGCACATTTCATGTAAAGTATTAATTATTAATGAACAAACAAATATATAAACCTGAAAATATAAATACCTGGTAACACAGAAAATTGAATGAAACTTGTTTCATTGAATTTTCTGTGGCTGAAACTCTTGAGAGAGTTATTATTTTTATCATAATAAAAACATTAATAATTTTAATTCTTATCCATTGCCTGCCATAATAGTAATATCACGAAATTTGAAAAATTGTCATATATTCATAATTCTATATTATATTGATAGATTAACTAAATATCCGCATCCGCGGATATTGAAATTAAAGATCCCATCCGCGGATGTTGAAAACTGACATCTGGTCCACCACTAATATATATATATATATATATATATATATATATATAAGCAAACAACCACAGGGAAAAGGAAACACAAAGTCCGAGCGCTTTCGTGATATATTCACATTATCAAGGAGGAGCAGAAAATAGACGGAGATTACAAAGTAAATGAGTTAAATAGACAAGCAAAAAATTCACAATCGGCACCTCAAATTAAAGGCCTTAAAGCCTTCTAAAGATTTTTTCAATTGATAACATAATCTGTAGGCAGCTAAATTACTAAATATAAAAAAGAAGTATACTGTATAGATGAAATTCGACAAAAAAACCAATACAGAGAACAAAAATTATTATAATGGTTATTAACACTAATATTTAATTAAAACAGGCAATTAATTGGCAAGAATTTAATGAAAAATAAATAGATAACGTAGATAACAAATAGATAACATAATCTGTAGGCTGCTAAATTACTATACAAATGAAATTAGACAAAACACCAGTACAGAAAACAAAAATTATTATAATGGTTATTAACACTAATATTTAATTGAAGTAGGAAATTAAGAGGCCCGAAATTAATGAAAACAAAGGGAAAGTTGCCATCGTCTTACAGATTATTACAAAATTTCTACAAACAGTCTTGAAAAAAATTGTTTTCCCAAAAGCAACCCAGTTCAAAAGTCCAATAAACCCCCCAGCAACCAAAGATTATACACGAAAGAAATATTACAATTAAAATAGACACATAAGAATGTTAACAGTTCTTACAATAATATTTATTTATTTAACCAGGGCAAACCATTATGTGGCAAGAATGCAGTTAAGAAAACAGTAGGCCCTTCGCCAGCTTTCTGACAATGCACGAATCTAATTTGTACAACCCAGGGCTAATATTAAGGACCAAATCCGCATTATTCTTGATCACACTTGATTCCAATATATTTCTGCTAACAATAGATTTACTAAACCTTAATTTGGAAGCATTTTTCCAATCAATGGAATGATTAGTATCTCTTACGTGAATGAAAATGGCGTTAGATTCCTGGTTCTTATACTGTATTGATGCTGTTTAATACGTAACTCAAGGGTCTTACCAGTTTGGCCAATGTAAAATTTATTACATATTGTGCAAGGGATTTTATATACACAACCATGTTCACTTAAAGGGGAGTTCTTAATCAATGAGTTCTTAATTACATCTAAATTTTTTTTTTTTTTTTAACGCAATATTTACGTTAAAAGTCCTCAGAAGATTCGGCAGATCAAGGAAATTTTCTCTGAATGGTAACACTAAAACATTTTTTGTGTTATAAGGAATCTTATCCTTTACTTCGTAGAAGGTTTTCTTTGCCATTTTAAGGACTTATCTATGCAGTTCTTTGGATATTTTAAATCAAAAGCAATTTTTTATATTTTACTAATTTCATCGTCATCAATTGAAAAAATCTTTAGAGGGCTTTAAGGCCTTTAATTTGAGGTGCCGATTGTGAATTTTTTGCTTGTCTATTTAACTCATTTACTTTGTAATCTCCGTCTATTTTCTGTTCCTCCTTGATAATGTGAATATATCACGAAAGCGCTTGGACTTTGTGTTTCCTTTTCCCTGTGGTTGTTTGCTTATTAATAAGGTCACGTGTTATTTTGTGATTTTAGTGCATAATGGATACCACGCGCCACTTCGAGACCTTCTCTTTGCTCTTCCCTGGCCTAGCACTGTTTGTTTCTACTTTTTGTTCTTCTTTAGTTAAGTCACACAAGCGAAAGGTTCACCTGATATTTCTAAGAAGATGTCTAATTGAACAAGTTCTCCCCACCTCTTTACTCCCTAATAGACTTTTGAATTTGAGAGAACGCCCCTTCGATGAATTCCAGAGAATATGTTGCAGAAGCATATAGAAATTACTAAGATTGAAGTCGAAGAAACTTTTAAAGTTACTAGGGCGAGAAGATATAGTTTTGATATGGCAATTCCACCTGAATGGAAACAATGGTTACTGGACTATTGTTATAACAAACTTAGAAGAGAATGTAGTGTAGTGGAAAGGAAACTGGATATTAAAACACAAATTCTAATTGAAAGAAGTGATTGGACTAAGGATGCTAACCCCGGATTTGTGATAAATCTATCAGATAAAGTGCTAAATAAAAATATGGTTACGGCTCTTGGATATGGAATAAATTTTTCAGCAGCTAAAAAGGACGTGGACTATGTAGAAATAGCTAAAGCTTTCTGTAATTTAGAAAAATATAATGATTTACCTATAGAGGATGTGAATATTTGTAAAGGTATAGTATATAGTGCCATGTTTAAACCCTCTATTCCAAATTGTCCACAGAGGTTTTTTCGACTCTTATGAAGCTTTAAGAAAGATCAGAATCTACATATAACCAAAGCTGATAAATCAAATGCCTTAGTGATCCTCAATAAAGACGTTTATCTAGGAAAAATGTATGATCTTTTGAATGATGCGGACACTTACGTGAAATTAAGGAACAATCCCCTTGAAACTGTGAACAGTGCATTTAACAAGAAAATTAAACAACTTTTGAAGGGAATGAAATGTTACTTAAACAGTTTTTGAGTACTTCACCGTCATTACCTTATATGTATGGCCTGATTAAAACTCATAAGCCAAATAATCCGGCAAGGCCTATTGTTAGTTCTATAGGATCTATCTCATATAAGCTATCCAAATGGCTTGTCTCCATTCTTAATCCTCTCCTTGGCACAATTTCACAATCACACATAAATAATAATGTAGACCTTGTGGAAAAATTAAATAGTATCAGTGTCAATTACAATTTTAGATTGGTAAGCTTTGATGTTACCGCTTTATTTACAAGAGTCCCGGTGGAGGATCTATTAGTGTTTCTTTCGGAAGAATTGGTTAAGCATAATTTGCCATTACCTGTGGCCACAATTATAGAATTAATTAAGCTGTGCATAGTAGACTCAAAATTTGTGTTCAATAATGAATATTTTAGACAGAAATTTGGTATGGCGATGGGAAACCCTCTCTCCCCCATTTTGAGTAACTTATATATGGAGTTTTTTGAAAGTAAGTTATTAAGGAAGATTCTGCCAAATTATGTTCCATGGTTTAGATATGTAGATGATGTTCTTTGTCTTTGGCCAGTGACTTTAAATCTCAATGAATTCTTACCCAAACTTAATAATTTAATTCCCTCTATCAATTTTACAGTTGAAATAGAAAAAGATTCTTCGATCCCTTTTTTAGATGTTTTAATATATAGGTCTGGAAAAAAGTTTAAGTACAATATTTACAGAAAACCCACTAATAATTGTTCCTATATACATTATTATGATGATCACCACATTAATGTAAAACGATCCGTTCTTTCTACAGGGTGTCCCGTAAGTCTGGACGCATAGGGATTTATATATTTTTTTATGTTATTATTATTATTTTATTATTATTATTTTTTTATTAATTTTTATTACGATTTTTATTTGTGGGGCCACTTGAAAGCCAAAGTGTACGAGGTCAAACTTCAGAACATTTTCCACCTTAAACGCATTGTGGAGGCGTGTCAAGAAATTTCTGCGACTGTGATTCAGAAAGTGCTGTCGCAGTGGAGATTGCGACTTCAACTATGTGTGCGACACAACGGCGGACACTTTGAACAGATTATGTAATAAATTTTTGGACTATTTTGTAATTTTATTATTTTTCCCTATGGGTCCAGACTTACGGGACACCCTGTACTTTGTTTCTAAGAGGCCTACGAATTTGTAGCCATGAGTTCATTGACGATAAAATTAGTAAAATATACAAAATTGCTTTTGATTTAAAATATCCAAAGAACTGCATAGATAAGTCCTTAAAAATGGCAAAGAAAACCTTCTACGAAGTAAAGGATAAGATTCCTTATAACACAAAAAATGTTTTAGTGTTACCATTCAGAGAAAATTTCCTTGATCTGCCGAATCTGCTGAGGACTTTTAACGTAAATATTGCGTTCAAAAATTTAGATATAAGAACTCATTGATTAAGAACTCCCCTTTAAGTGAACATGGTTGTGTATATAAAATCCCTTGCACAATATGTAATAAATTTTACATTGGCCAAACTGGTAAGACCCTTGAGTTACGTATTAAACAGCATCAATACAGTATAAGAAGGCCAGGAATCTAACGCCATTTTCATTCACGTAAGAGATACTAATCATTCCATTGATTGGAAAAATGCTTCCAAATTAAGGTTTAGTAAATCTATTGTTAGCAGAAATATATTGGAATCAAGTGTGATCAAGAATAATGCGGATTTGGTCCTTAATATTAGCCCTGGGTTGTACAAATTAGATTCGTGCATTGTCAGAAAGCTGGCGAAGGGCCTACTGTTTTCTTAACTGCATTCTTGCCACATAATGGTTTGCCCTGGTTAAATAAATAAATATTATTGTAAGAACTGTTAACATTCTTATGTGTCTATTTTAATTGTAATATTTCTTTCGTGTATAATCTTTGGTTGCTGGGGGTTTATTGGACTTTTGAACTGGGTTGCTTTTGGGAAAACAATTTTTTTCAAGACTGTTTGTAGAAATTTTGTAATAATCTGTAAGACGATGGCAACTTTCCCTTTGTTTTCATTAATTTCGGGCCTCTTAATTTCCTACTTCAATTAAATATTAGTGTTAATAACCATTATAATAATTTTTGTTTTCTGTACTGGTGTTTTGTCTAATTTCATTTGTATAGTAATTTAGCAGCCTACAGATTATGTTATCTATTTGTTATCTACGTTATCTATTTGTTTTTCAATAAATTCTTGCCAATTAATTGCCTGTTTTAATTAAATGTTAGTGTTAATAACCATTATAATAATTTTTATTCTCTGTATTGGTTTTTTTGTCTAATTTCATCTATACAGTATACTTCTTTTTTATATTTAGTAATTTAGCTGCCTACAGATTATGTTATCAATTGAAAAAATCTTTAGAGGGCTTTAAGGCCTTTAATTTGAGGTGCCGATTGTGAATTTTTTGCTTGTCTATTTAACTCATTTACTTTGTAATCTCCGTCTATTTTCTGTTCCTCCTTGATAATGTGAATATATCACGAAAGCGCTCGGACTTTGTGTTTCCTTTTCCCTGTGGTTGTTTGCTTATTAATAAGGTCACGTGTTATTTTGTGATTTTAGTGCATATATATATATATATATATATATATACAGGGTGTCCGAGAATTATCTGTACAATTTTTGGCTGTTATTAAAAGTCAACCATGAAGTGTAGAAATTCCAGTGTTGTCCCATTTTACAGAGAATCTCATTAAGGTTTTTATGATACCAAGTTTCGACAAGTTTTTTAGACATTACAGTGTGTCCGAACATTATCTGTACAATTTCACCTTTTAATAAAATTCTTGATAACACACGTAAAATTCTTAAACAAGATTATTTAGAATCTGTATTTTCAAAAGTTTCTTTTATTAAAGTAACGTTGTTACAAACATTCGATATGTGCACCATTAGTGATTCGCAAAACATCGAATCGATACTCCAAATGTTGCCATGTACGCTGCAGCATATCCACATCAATTCGCTCAATAGCAGCTGTGATTCTTGCTTTTAAATCATCAATGTCTGTCACCCGCGTACATTTCTAAAAGATTTGTCAAAACGTGGTATCAGAAAAAACTTAATGAGATTCTCTGTAAAATGGGATAAAACTGGAATTTCTACACTTCATGGTTGACTTTTAATAACAGCCAAAAGTTGTACAGATAATTCTCGGACACCCGGTATGTATATATATATATATAGATATAACCTTTGGTAATATATATATAACCTTTGGTTAGCTTTCGCCCGAATTGTTCATTCTGACGAAGGTCAAGCTTTTCACTCCACCTTAGACGTACAGTTTAACGTGGAATCCGAACCACGCTCCCATCAGCAGCCCAGCGTCTTAACCACTAGGCCACTTAGGGTACCCATTTATCTACCAACCACTTTCTTTATTGTGTGGAAGGATGAACGCTCGGTTTTGCTGCGCGCCGGCTGCCGTCGGGTCTCGAACCCGGGGCCGATGGATTCGTAGTCAGCGACGCTAACCACTACATCACCGAGGAACTATCCATATATTAGGTCATCCCATAATTAATGCGGCATTTTTTAAATTTTTTTTTTTCCATTTTTATCATTATTTTACGGATAGAAATCAAACAACTCTTTGAAGTTATTTATATTTAAATAAATATTTATTTAAATATAAATAACTTCAAAGAGTTGTTTGATTTCTATCCGTAAAATAATGATAAAAATGAAAAAAAAAAAAATTTAAAATGTCGCATTACTTATGGCATGACCTAATATATATATATATATATATATATATATATATATATATATAGATATATAGTCTTATTTCTCTGTCAAGCCGTGTAGTGAAATAATTGAAAAGCCTTTTACAAAAATAATATATTCGTCACAGAATCTCTAAACCAATTACAATGCAAAAATGAATTTTTTTTTGACAGTAATGAAAATTTGTCGAAGAATGACATTTGATAATATTGATAATAAGACAATTAAGTAAAATGCACAAGCAATTTAAATATGACTGTTAGACAATTTTAATCTACAATTGGTAGTTATTTAACAATACAGCCATAACTGTAATACGCAAGACCATTAAAATGAATGGACCAATAACAATTTAAGTTACAATCATAGGCCTGTTTGGCCTTCTACCGCATAGCTAACATACATAATGCAATTAGAATTAGTGAATTTCGTACTACTTGAATTACAATTAGAACCACTTTTCTACCAGGTAGACCTTCCTAGATCAGATTAGTCGTTGCAAATAACGTACAATGGGAATAACACTTTTTAGATTACCCCATTTCTGTATACCCGTTTTCTTTAAGGGAAAACATGGTAGACTATAACTGGAGTCTTTTTAGTTGCGTAAATATAACTCAGTATTCTATGTTTTCTTCCGTTAAATTTTAAGGAAAGACTATTTCAGCTTTTCGAGTAATTTACTCAAAATTAGAAGAACAATTTCGCTTCTATGTGCCATACACGATTTGAATTCTCCCGTACGGCACAATATACTGCATGTATTTTTATATACTTGAGGAACCTTTCACTAAGAACTCGTTTTATGTTCTTAAAAGGAGAACTGATTCTCTCTTCTAATTTTAAGTTCGTTACACTTATGCTCGGTCTTTCTTAAAGAAATTTTCAAATTAAAATTTAAAATCTCTCGAAGATATTTCTCAGGCGAAACCAAAGGGTAAACAAAAACACCTTTGAGCAATCATTCACTCTTAAGGTATCAACAACCGTTCCTTTTTTGATAACGCGAGCGTGATTTACTCCCTTCTACGATAACCTTTGGTCCACTTCAGTCCTAAGATCAAAAGTAATTTAATGTTCGCGTAACATGAAATCGTTCTTAAAATTATTTAATTTTTGTTTTTCACCCATAGAAATTCGTGTCGTTTTGTATGATCAGTTTTGTTTGTTGGTTAATTCATACCCAGTAATTAATTAATCTTATTACATTATTCTCATGCATAACAATATATATATATATATATATATATATATATATATATATATATACATTAGGGTGGTCCAAAAAAATTTAAATGAAAAATATATTTCTCATAACATTTGCCCATATTCCATAACCAATAACGATGTTGGAAATAAAAAACTGGATCAATTTGTGTAAATTTAGAGGTGGCCCAACTCGAAGCCTTAGTATCATTATACAGTTTAGGGTGGCAAATTTCTTCAAACTTCCGCCACCCTTAAATATTAATGGACTTAGGTCAAAATGCGGTCT
This sequence comes from Bathynomus jamesi, assembly GCA_023014485.1. Taxonomy (NCBI): domain Eukaryota; kingdom Metazoa; phylum Arthropoda; class Malacostraca; order Isopoda; family Cirolanidae; genus Bathynomus; species Bathynomus jamesi. Next base: position 294,166 of record JAJOZX010003991.1, read on the forward strand.
GAGGTCTTAATCCATATAAGGAATCAGAAAATGCATCAGGAGCTCTTATTTGTGCATTTTAATTTTTTACCATATATATGTGGCTCACCCTAATATATATATATATACACACACGATACAACTCAGAATGGTTAACTAAGAAACTTTTATGTTACACAGACTGCGCATGGAAGAAGGAACTCTTCTGAAAAATTAAATGATGACCCGGTCATGCATGCATGTTCCATGCATGGTATGTGTGTAACATTATATATACGAGTATTAGGGAAGTACCGAATACTAAAATTCACCGAATACCGAATATTTGGTGCAAAACTATTGGGCCGAATACCGAATTCCGAATTTATTTTTATTTGGGTTATTAGGACCAGTATACATGAATATGTGTAGAAGTAGGGGTCAGTATAAGGCGGCCATAAGGCGATGTAAACAGGAAGAAGAGTTTATTCGAACATCAAAAGCCTGAAAAGCTCGCATAAATAACGATAATAAATTTTTTTGGAAATTTGTTAAGAATCAACCGGGTGTCAAAAGTGTCCTCCCTCCGACAATCGATGGGGTGTAGGGGAGGATGAAACTGCAAAGCTTTAGAAAAACCACTACTCTAACATTCTTAACAGTGTGAGTAGGGATAATCTTAAGATAGATTGCATCGAAACGCCTGTGGGAGGGACTTGGGAAAATACTTTGATATCAGTTCCTGAAGTAAAGAGGTTAATTAAAGAGCTAAAGACTGGTTCTGCGTCAGGGGTAGATGACCTATCGAATGAACACTTAAAATATGCCAATGACGTAGTATGTCTACATATATCATTGCTCCTATCAGCCATGCTTGCTCATAGCTTTATCCCTGCAGAGTTCATGAGGGTATATATCTTGTAAATGTAAACTGCTATTTACCATACAACAACGGCAGTAATCTAGATCAATACATTGATTTGCTGTACAAAATGAAGTCATTATCAGATAACCCCAAATATTCTCACTGTATAATAATGGGGGACTTTAACGCGCATGTGAACTCGGAATTCTTTGTAGAATTGGGTAACATGTGCGAATCGGCCAATTTAAGTATAAGTGATGTAGATGTATTAGGGGTTACCAGTGGTAATTTTACATACGGTAGTGATATGAGTGGTACCACCAGGTGGATTGATCATTGTCTCGCTAGTAATAATCTAAAGGATCGAATTGTTAGAGTTCATATTCTGCATGATTTCCTTCTTTCTGATCATAGACCATTAGAAATATTAATTAACTTTACCTATTTATGCGCAACACGACTTAACAAGAACTCAATAGGTAAGAATAATCGCGTCAATTGGCCCAATGTTAATATGCAACAGAGAATAGAATACAAAGACAGAACAAGTCACCTCTTTAATAATTTAGAAATTTTGCATCTTGCCTGTAGTAATCCTTACTCAGATGATTCTCACTGTAAACTAACAGATAGGTATTACAGTAAGATAATATCCCTGTTAAGAGAAGCAGGAAGCCCCCTGATTAAATATTACAACTATCACACTAAGATTATTCCTGGATGGAATGATTTTATTGCCCCCCTGAAGAGGAAATCGAAAGACGCCTATGATATGTGGTGTTTTCATAGTAGACCCAGATTAGGACCTGTATACATGAATATGTGTAGAAGTAGGGGTCAGTATAAGGCGGCCATAACGCGATGTAAACAGGAAAAAGAGTCTATTCGAGCACCAAAAGCCTGTGAAGCTCGCATAAATAACTATAATAACAAATTTTTGAAATTTGTTAAGAATCAAACGGGTGTAAAAAATGTCCTCCCTCCGGCAATCGATGGGGTGTCGGGGGAGGATGAAATTGCAAAGCTGTGGAAAAACCACTACTCTAACATTCTAAAAAGTGTGAGTAGGGATAATCTTAAGATAGATTGCAGCGAAACGACTGTGGCAGGGACAAGGGAAAATACTGGTATAATTTTCTGAAGTAAAGAGGTTAATTAAAGAGTTAGACTGGTTCTTCGTCAGGGGTAGATGACTTATCGAATGGGCACTTAAAATATGCCAATGACGTAATATGTCTGCATATATCATTGCTCCTATCAGCCATGCTTGCTCATAGCTATATCCTTGCAGAGTTTATGAGGGTATATATCTTGCCCCTGGTCAAAAATAAGTACGGAGACATTCTGTCCAGCAATAATTGCAGGCCTATTGCTGTCGCTTCCTGCCTCTCAAAACTACTAGAAAAACTCTTGTTACTCCGTTTAAATGATTTCCTATAGACATCTAATCAGTTTGGTTTTAAAAGGTCCCACTCAACTGACCTGTGTATCTATGTACTTAAGGAACAATATCTAAATACATTGACAGTAATTCAACTATTTATAGCTGTTTCCTAGATATAAGTAAGGCATATGATAGAGTGAACCATAGTATTTTATTTAAAAAACTAGAAGACAGGAAGGTTCCCATGTACATATTAAATTTATTGAAATTTTGGTATTCCCACCAATATTTTACCGTTAGGTGGGGCAATGTACTATCTGAATGTTTTGGCTCCTCTTGCGGGGTGAGACAAGGCTTCTTGCTCTCCCCTATGCTGTTTAATGTGTATATTGACGGATTAATTGCTTCACTTAATGAGGCAACAGTGAGATGTTGTATAGATAACACAAGGATAAATAACTTAGTTTATGCTGATGATATGGTGTTAATAAGTCCCTCTGTTAAAGGTCTGGATCGGCTACTAAAAGTCTGCGAACTGTATTCGCAGAAACATGATATTCTTTTTATTGTTAGAAAAACTAAGGGTATGCAATTTCATCCTAAAAGCTGTAAGCAGCCAGCTGATATTAGGTTTAAAATGAATGAAGTAATTGAGGAAGTACAAGAGTTTAAGTATTTGGGTCAAACTATTACCAGCACATTGAGTGATGACTCGGATATAAGAAAACAATCTCGAAGCCTTTGTGTTAAAGCGAATATGACTATAAGGAACTTTCGGTTCTGTACAAGTGAAGCTAAAGACAGTCTCTTTCGTACTTTCTGCAGTAATATTTACGGACAGTAACTCTGGGTGAACTATAAAAAAGGTTCTGGCAGAACCCTAAATTTGCTAGACAACAGGTCGTTTAGACTCTTACATAAATTATCCCCGTGATGCTCAGCTTCGCAAATGTTTGCTACCCTCAATGTCCCGAGCTTCCCGCGGGTAACAAGACGTGTTCAATACAGTCTGATGCAAAGAATTAAAAAATCAACCAACCTGATTATCCAAGCTATCCATGAGTCCTGCCGTTTATCCTCTAATCTATGGAATTCTTGGTACGAAAACGTCTGTCTGTAGCTCCACTTAAGTACGACATTACTGTATTATTTCTAATCAACTGTATATATTTATTTCCTTATTATGTGAACTGTCATTGTATTAGTAATATTTGTCGTATGGACTATCTACCAATAAACCTTTTCATTTTCATTTTCATTAGGCGTCACTATAAAAAACTGAAGCCTTTATCAGTTTAACAGCACATAAAATTAATAGTAAATGTGAGCAAAAGCAGCGTGTTTTAGCCACCTAAATAAAGTCTGCCAAATTCCCATACTCATGAAAAATTTGCAACTGCATTGACTTCTATGTTGCAAGAATGGTCAATAAAGAGCGATCGTATGCATGCAGTTGTGCACTCATGTTGCTTGTGCTAATAATACTTTAGCACTTGCAGTTGATGAAGCCCTTCTTAGCTAGAAGTCTGTTTCAGAGATATGTGCAATTGCGCGCCCAATCTGTTGCATTTTAATTATTCATCTCCAGCCTTTGACAGACTTAAGGAATCCCAGAAGCAACATAATTTACCCGAAAACAAACTTATAAGAGATATTATCACCCAATGGAACTCTACATTCTATATGCTACAACGACTTCTTCAACGAAAAACTACGGTTGTTGCATACGCCTCGGACTACGACATAGTGTAGCAACTTTCAATAATCATCAGTGGACTAGTTCAGTGTGTTATAAAGTTTCTTAGTCGATGTGAAAAATTGAAAAATTAGCGAGTGACTTTTCCTCTGATTCTTATTATCTTCTCCCGATGTAATAGGTCTCGTGGTATTTTTGCCTAACATAACTGATGATGCAGGTGTTCATACTATGAAAAACGATTTATAGAAAATTTACAGAATCGTTTCAGGCAGTGGAAGGCAGACATTACTCGCACGATTTCTCACGTTTTAGATTCTCGTTTCAAAATTGCTTGCATAACAATGCCTGAGTTTGTAAAAAATTAGATAATCACTATATCTGCATCACCTAACGCTAGTCCTGCACGTAATGTAACCTATGGCGATGAAGCAATTGATTTTGTTTCACGAGAAGATCAAGAACCTTTGAAAAACAAGCCGAAGGTTAATTTATGGAGTTATTTCGATGAGGTTGTGCCTCAACCTATCAAAAACAGTAAGAAAAGTTATCAAAAAGAATTAGACATCTATTCAAAGGAGCCACGAGTCAGTCGCTACCTAGGGTGCCCATTTATCTACCAACCATTTTTTTATTGTGTAGAAGGATGAACAGCTGGGTTTAGCTGCGCGCCACCTGACGTTACCAAGTCTCGATCCCGGGGCCGATGGATTCGTAGTCAGCGATGCTAACCAATGCACCACCGAGGCGTGTATATATATATATGTATATATATATATATATATATATATATATATATATATAAACCAGGAAAAGTAGGGAAATGGATATATAATTTCCTTAGTGAGCGGCGGCAAGTCGTTACAATACAAGGAGTATGTTCATCAGAATCAGAGGTCCTCAGCTCAGTACCATAAAGAACAGTATTAGCTCCACTACTCTTCATAATCATGCTAACTGACATAGATGAGGACGTTATCAGAGGCAGCACAGTAATAGGGTGTGTCGAATTTTTCAACTTTCAAATTCCAAATATGAGGGGTGCTAAAAAGTTGCAGCATGACTTAGGAATTCTAAAGATATTTTTGTTAATTTAATATAATTTAGTTTTGCTTGGTAAAAAGCTACATAAAAATAGTGACTTTTTTGACTTTTTTGTGGAATTATATAATAATTATATATGCTGTATATATAATGCACTGCTGTTTTTGCTTATTTCACAGGTTGAAACATATTCATCAGTGTGCTGAAGATTACTTGTCCGTCAGTGCTACCATCCTAACCAGTGGGAATTGACCTACAATGGCTTCTAAAAGGAGGACAAGACTGGGGACATTCACACATATGAGCAACCTAATTGGAACTGGTAGAGAGTTGTTGCCCTCTGAACTCCCAACTCTGCGAGACGTTCTGAAATATGGCTACTGCTAAGAGAACAAAGTGGTGAGGATGTGAGAAACTACCCAGCAGCCAGTCTTGCAAAGGACATTTACCCTAAAGTGCTTGAAAAGTGGGAACGAGCAAACAGTTCTTTTGTAGCCCCCGTTGTAAATTCACGAGTCACAATCTTAAACAAGATCCAAGAGAGTTGGGAGCAGGCCAGAAACATATCTCTTGGGAGAGGAAAGCTACATGTCAAAGAGGCTTTCATTGCAAAACTTGACAAGCTTTTTGACATCCTCAGTTGCAAGTGTAAAATTGTTCTCTGCTCTGAATTTGGCTGTCTTGCAGATGCTGGTTGCAAAAACGAAACTCACATTAACTGTACATGCCCTAGGGAGATGAAGATCCCTGTGAAGGAACTTGCTTTCATTAAAGGTTAGAGAGACAAGTCTGGTTCTATTGGACCACATCAGATTGGCTTGCCAGATCAACCTGAGCACAACAGACAAGTCAAAAAGCAGAAGCGGCAAGAAGACGAAAGAAGAAGGCTTGCTGAATATAAGCAGACAATTAAGCAGGATGTTTCAATGCCATCAAATGAAATAATTTTCTCTGATGATGAAAATGAAGAACAAATAGCTGATGCTCAAGATGGAAAGGATGGAAGTTATGAAGTGACATTAGAAATACCAAGCACGTCTTCAACTTCCAATAAAAAGCCAGAGTACAACACATTAGAAATACCTAATGCTGCTATGCATAGCATCAGATATGGTGTTGGCCTGCGTGCCACAGCTGCCATCACCACTGCTGCCTTTATGGATGCTGGCTTGATCACTGAAGAAGACAAGAGACTTGTAGTTGATCACAATAAAGTCAAGAGGGCACAAGAAAAAGTTATGAGATCCCTGGATCAGGAATTTGATGATCTTTGTAAGAAGGGTGAAATTGACTGCATCTTCTTTGACAGCCATCAAGATACAATTAAAGTTATGCTGAAAGCAGACAATTCAGATCGTCAGTTCCCCAGCATCATCAAAGAAGAGCATTATTCTGTGTGCAGTGAGCCAGGTGGAAGATATCTCTACCACTTCACTCCTGAGAAAGGCTCAACGAGAAAAAACCTGCTGAAGTTATTGCTGATAATCTTGTAGATTTCATGAAGAAGAAGGGCATTGATAAAAGCCTGCAGGCCATTGGAGGTGATTCTACAAATGTTAACACTGGCTGGGAGGGTGGTTCCATGCATTGGGTAGAGGTCAAGCTTTGCCGTAAGCTGATCTGGTTGGTTTGTGCCCTCCACACTAACGAGTTACCCCTGCGACACTTGATCACAGCACTGGATGGGAAGACCTTGTCTAACAACAAGTGGACAGGTAACATTGGCAAGATGCTAGACACTGCAACCGAACTTGAAATTGATCCTTCATTCACCAAACTCTCAATTGGAGAGCCTCTTACTTCACTGAGTGACAATGTCGTAAAGGATCTCTCTACTGATCAAGCGTACGGGTATAGGATCACACAGGCCATAAGGACAGGAGAACTTCCCACAGATCTGGCCCTTCTTGAAATTGGTCCAGTGAGCCATTCAAGGTGGTTGACAACAGCAAACAGGCTTTGTCGCATATGGGTTTCAAAACATGGCCTTAAAGGCAAAACCCTCAACAACTTAAGACTGATAGTGGAATACATTGTTGGTGTGTACTACCCCTGTTGGTTCAACATCAAAGTAAAACACTCTTGGGTGGAAGGCCCACGCCACATCTTGTTTCAGCTGCGGCTAGTTAGGCTGCAAAAGAAGGCTGTAGTGGATGCTGTTTTGCCAACCATCAAGCGCTCAGCATGGTATGCATTCAGCGAAATGATAATCCAGACACACTTGTGCTCAGATGACAGTGAGGAGAGGAGAGCTGGTGTCCAAAAGATTGTTGACATGAGGGGTGGAGATGATGACACACTTGGAGATCTTTCTGTACGTCCCAGGAAGACACCTTCCATCAACCCCAGTGCTTCTTCCGTGTTGGACCTGACAGACTGGTCTGACGGGGTATTTGAACCTCCTTTGACATGTAAACTTACTACAGCGGAAGTAAAGAAGTTCTTTGACAAGCCTATGCAAGCTCCACGGTGGCCCTGTCATGCTCAGTCAATAGAGAGGTGTGTGAAACAAGTCACAGAGGCAGCAGGCAGGGTGTATACACATGAGAAACGTGAGGGCTATATCAGAGGCCAAGAAGCAAGTCGGCGGCTGATGTCCAAGAACGAATCAAAGCAAGACTTGATGAAACTTGTTGTTTAAATATTTTTTTTTACTGATGTCATTACTTTCTAATGTTGTTTTATGATTACAAGGATATGTTTTATGATTACTAGGATATGTTTTATGCAGAGAAACTAACATTTTTATAGCATTACCTGACATTTTGAGAAGCTAAAATTAATAAATGTTGTTTTCCGAGAGCAATTTATGTGCTTTTTAATCAAACGTAGATTTACCAAGCTAAGTGTTGAGGAATCACAAAAATAATAGCAGATTCGAATTCTTCACATCCAAAAACATATTTTTAAAACCCCTCAGTGAAGGAATTGGCAAAAATTAATTTTCACCTCCCAAATTGACACACCCTAACACAGTAACATCCTTTGCCGATGACACAAAGATCAGTAGAAAAATAAGCAACCCAGGGGATATATGATCTCGACAAACCGACATGAACAAAATTTACACGTGGACAGAAGACAACAATATGAAGTTTAACACTGAGAAATTTCAGATGTGACGGCACGGAAAAAGAGAAAACCTAAAATCCGTGGAATATTATACCCCAAATGGACAGGAAATTCAGAGAAATTCTAGAGCAAAAGATTTCTGGGTTGTAATGACTGATGATGCGAAATTTGAAACACAAAATAAGATAGCAGTAAACAGAGCAAAGAGAATAACTGGGCAGATACTGAGAACCTTTAAACGAAGGGATAGGAATATGATGATTCCTCTATTGAAAACACTGATCATACCCAATTTGGAATAATGCTTGGTCCTAACATGCCCATATAAAAAAGAAGACATCAGACAGCTAGAAAGAGATTCAGAGAAGCTTCACAGCAAAGATCAATGGGTGCAAAGAACTAAATTACTGGGAAAGGTTACGCAAACTAAACCTATATTCACTGGAAAGGAGAAGTGAAAGATACACCATCATTTACACTTGGAAAATAATGGAGAAACTTGTCCCTAAACTTACTCTGAACCCTGTAACTCCCCAAACAACGGTGGAAAGTAGAAAAGGAAGACTGTGTCGTGTTCCCAAATTAAAGGCGAGACAGGGAGCATCCTTAACCCTGAAAGAAAATAGTTTTGTTGTGAGAGGACCAAAACTGTTTAATCAGCTGCCCAAAGACCTAAGGAACACGAATGGTGTTGCAGTAGACATCTTCAAAACAAGATTAGACTCCTGGCTCAGAACAATCCCCGATGAGTCGGGCGTACCTGGCTATGTGCGACTGTGGAGAACCTTTGAAAGGTTGAAAGGAAATAGTCGAACGACCAACCCTGATAACAGGCCATATTTTTTTAGTTTAATACTCCCCTCGTACATAAATGTACAACATGTCATAAAATGATCTGGACCATCTTCACATATAAGTTTGGAAATATGCCAGCCAGACTCCTTACTGAGCGGACGCATTCCCTGTGCTCCATGATATTGTTTCTACTTTTGGATATTGCCGATAAATTTACTGTTGGAAAGTTCTGAATTTTATATAATTGCGTTTATATTCACATTGTTTTAGTTAAGTAATTGAATATTAGTGGTTTTTAGTGATTTAGAAGTTTTCATAGCGTGCCGGCTTAATTTAATTTAAACTTGTGACGGTTATAAACGTTAAAAACCTAACTTGTGCGATGCCGTCGCAGAAAGCGTCGTGTGCTAGGTGTGGGGTTAATCGGTGGTATACTGATTTTAAAGATTACAACGGCGGTCCTATGGCGATTACCGAGAGATCGGTTTGTTTCTTTTGTGATTTAAGCGAAGAGATAGTTGATTTAAAACGTAACGCGAGGTGACTGAAAGACCTGCAACGCTTGATGAGGGCAGGGGTAGGCTTACAGTTGACGAAGGCCGAACCTATACTAACGATGAAGACTTAATAAGTTGAAGGGTGAGGTTAGGAACCTAGTTTCTAGTATAAGTAGCTTATCGGGAAGGTTAGACAGAGTTGAGGAAGGGGTTAAGGTTGGTCCGAGATTAGTAGACTGGGAGGGATTTAAAGTAGTTAAGGGTGGAGCTAGGCCACGTACGTTAGGTGACAGGAATTCCCACACCCCCCATCGAGGTTTCGAACCCTTTCGCCCAGTTGGATAGGGGTGTGAACGAGGGGGAAACGATTTTAATTGGGGACTCCTTAGTGCGTCATATGGATAAGGAGTTCGTTGAACGGAATCCAACCAAGAGGAGGAGGGTCTGTCTACCAGGGGCCAGGGTTGACAGAATAGGCTCCAAGATGAAGTAAATAGGATTATGGAGTGGAGGGAAAAGTGGCAGATGCAATTTAACGTAGACAAATGTAAAGTTTTGCATATAGGTTCTGGTAACAACAATTACACGTACACAATGGATGATAGACAGTTGACGAGCGTTGACGAGGAAGTAGATTTAGGCGTACGCGTATCTAAGGATTTAAACGTTAAGAGTCTTGCTCAAAAGCTAATAGGATGTTAGGCTTCATAGCGCGTAATTTCGAATTTAAATCGAAGAATATCATATTGCCCCCTTACAAGTCCCTAGTCAGGTCTCACTTAGAATATGCCGTTAAGTTTTGGTGCCCGTATTTGCGTGAGGATATTCATACGTTGGAAAGGGTTCAGCGACGCGCCACGAAACTAATTCCGTCACTACGCAACAAGTCTTACGAAGATAGGATTAAAGAGTTAGACTTGCATTCACTCGAATCTAGGAGATTAAGAGGGGGGCTCATTGAAGTTTTCAAAATCGTTAATAAAATCGATAACATAAATTTTGACAAATTGTTCATTTTCGATAATAGCAATACTCGTAATAACGGATTTAAGTTACGTGGCAGACGTTTCATTACTAACGTCGCTAAAAACTTTTTTACGTTTAAAGTAATTGATAAATGGAATAATCTTCCCGCGTCCGTCGTGAACTCTACCAGCGTTAATATGTTTAAAAACCGTTTAGATAGGCATTTTAAAAATATTAACGTCGTTTAAAATATAAGGTTGTAACATATATTCTGCTCGACTTTTTAGTTCATTCCGAACAAAAATTAAAGGACTTATATGGACAAATTTGCTCGAATTTTTAGCTTATTCACAACAAAAATTAAGTGACATAATGACAAATTAATCATAATATAATTCCCTTCTTTTTCTATAACCTCCTCCCACCTGTATAAAAGTCTTTTATGCCACGTTCGAAGAAATCTCTTGGTTTCGAGTTAAAAAAAGCGATCACTTCGTCTTCGATAGCTTCCCTGGATTGGAACTTTTGTCCATCTAGGTGGTGTTGCAGACTTCTGAATAAATGGTAGTCTGAAGGTGCGATGTCCGGAGAATAAGGTGGATGAGGCATTTTTTCCCAAACAAATGCCTCCAATTGTGCAGTGGTGATTCGAGCAGTGTGAGGCCGCACGTTATCCTGGTGGAATAGATCACCTCTGCGATTAATTAATGCAGGACGTTTTTTTGTAATGCCATCTTCAATCGCTGGAGTTGTTAGCAGTGGACTTCAGATGTGATTGTTTGGATATCTGGCAGAAGCTCAAAATGAATAATTCCTTGCATATCCCACCAAACGCATAGCAAAATTTTCTTTGGATAGGGTCCACTCCTTGGCTGAGGTTCAGGCTTTGTTTCACGGCTAAGCCACTGATGTCGGCGCTTAATATTGTTATAGAGGACCCATTTTTCATCCCCAGTGACGATCCGATTCAAAAACGGTGCCTGCAGTTGCCGAGAATGCAGTGTTGTGCAAATATCGATTCGATGTTGAAGATTCGCTTGTGACAAATCATGCGGAACCCATTTTCCAATCTTCACTACTTTCCCTAACAGCTTCAAATGACGATGAATGGTCATATGGCGAATGCCGAGTTGCAGGCCAAGTTCTCTTACATTTACCGTGGGCCTTCCTCCACTGTTGCTTTCAACAACTCTTCATCTAACTCATTTGGTCACCCTGTTCTTTGATAATCTTTCAGACTGAAGTCTCCATTTCTGAACTTCTCAAACCATCTCCTACACATCCATCCACTCACAACATCATTTCCATAAACTCTTTGAATGTTTTTTGCGGATTCACTAGCGTTAGATCCTTTATGGAACTCATACAGCATCACATATCGAATATGCTCTTTCGTGGGCTCCATGTTTTTTCATTACTTTAATATCGTAGGGGTGGCGTTGTAACTGTATGAAAAACACCAGAGAAAATATTCATTAGCCTAATCCTACAATAGCCTAAGCCTACACAAGCCTAAGTCATTCTGTATCATTCTGTATCGTGATAAAACCTGTGCGAACCTGTCGCCGCGTGTATTTTGCAACATTTCTAAAACTATTTCACATTATGTTGAGGTTATTCTATTATCTATCGTCCGTTTTCTAATCGAGCAGAATTTATGTTACAACCTGATAATAAAACAATTAGCAACAGGAGCTCTGGGGATAATGGTCGAGGTTTGAGTCTTGATGATTAATGCCAGCTTGTGACATGCCAGCGTGTGATATGCCAGCAATAAAATTATATTATTATTAAAAAAAAATTAGACTAACACGAACTTAGATGTAGCTCGTAGAGTAAACTAATCCACTTTTTGTTATACTCTTCTTACTTTTTTTTTCTTTTCTTATCCTCTCTTTACTTGTATGCCTGTAGTTTGCATGGTATGACAGTGTTTGAGTTATGACTGTGTTTGCATGGTTTGTAAGTGGTCTTATTTTACTTCTTTTCATCTTTCACCTCTTTCCTATTCTCTTCGACTATTTTTCCGACTTGTCGGCAGTGGCCGGTGGATGATGATGGTGCGTCGTTCTCTCTCTAACCCACGAATGATAGGTTTTGCTACTTATTTAACCGCTTATTCTCTTCTTTTAACTCCCTATTCTCTGCTTTTAACCCACTACTCTCTTCTTTCTCTCGGCTAACCTTAGAGTGGATCTTCAGCTCTTTGTTAGCCTTAGCTTCTGTAGATCTGTAGATGTTATCCTCCATTCTGAGTGTGCTAAGATAGTAAAATCAGCCATTAACTTCAGCTATGTACACTGTAGGGCGGGTCATACTATGCATTTTTTTTAAATCAATGGAGAGGGGTGTTCAAATGACATATTTTGGTGTATAGAACAATTCAGAAGAAAATATTTAATTCTGATAACCCTAACCTACATCATTTTGCAGTTGATTATTATTAAATTGTTGATTATTTTACTATTGTAGTTACCCCAGAATATGTCTTCTCACGTTTTCTATCATGGCTGCTCACGTTATCTCTCATAGAGCATTGTTCTAACTAATTCATATAAACACATATAATGTAATTCATATAATAATAATAATATTTAAATACTCAAATAAAAAGGTGTGCCATTCCACTTAATTGTAATTATCATACAGTTTGGTATATGAAATATTTTGACGGTTTTCTGGCGCGCATAAGGCCATTTTCTGAGCCACCTTTCTCAGAGGCTAGAATGTAACGTTTCAGAACATTCCACTTTACCCCAGAGAAAGCAACTAAAGAGGAGTCACATGCGGAGAAGATTGCTAAGGTCCTGTTTGCCTGGCTGAAAGAGAGGGGTTATGATAAGACCTTGTTGGCCATTGGAGGAGACTCAACAAATGTCAACACTGGTGTGAAAGCTGGAGTAATGCGGAAGCTGGAGCTGCACCTGGGGAGAAAGCTGGTCTGGTTGGTGTGCAACCTGCACACTGTTGAACTTCCCCTGCGCCATCTCATTGTTGACCTTGATGGCCCTACTCTGTCAGACAAAAAATTATCCGGGCCAATAGGAAAACTTGATTCTGCTACAGACTTTGATATCAATCCAAACTTCACCCGAATCTCTGTTGGCCCTCCACTGATCAAGCTTCCTGACAAGGTCATTCAAGATCTCTCAACTGATCAATACTATGGCTATAAAATTCTCTGTGCAGTCAGGGATGGAGTACTTCCTGCAGGGCTGGCTCTGTTAGAGATAGGACCAGTAAACCACAGCCGCTGGCTCACCACAGCGAACAGACTTCTCAGGCTCTGGGTGTCAAAGCACGGCCTTAAAGGAAAGAACCTGAAGATTCTGCAATTCATTGTGGAATTCATCATTGGAGTGTATTACCCATGTTGGTTCAACGTGAAGGTCAAGCACTCCTGGATCGAAGGGCCTAGGCACATCCTCTTTCAGCTGGACTGCCTCAAGTCCCAGAGAAAGGAGGTGCTGGATATTGTGATGCCAACTGTGAGAAGATCTGCTTGGTATGCCCACAGTGAAGTCATCCTCCAAACACTACTCTGCTCTGAGGATCAGAAGGAGAGGATTGAAGGGGTGGAGAGAATCCTGGCCATCAGGGGAGAGGGGGACCCGGACACTCAGCTGGGGGACTCCTCTGTTAGGAGCAGAAGGACACCTGACATCAATTGTGATGCTTCCAGCATCGGTGACTTGATCAGCTGGTCAGAAGGTGTGTCAGAGCCACCTCTCACCTGCTCTCTAAGCACCTCAGAGGTGAAAAACTTCATCAACACCCCGATGGAGGTGCGCAACTGGCCTTGCCACACACAAAGCATTGAGAGGGTTGTTAAAATGGTGACTGAGGCTTCTGCTAAGTATTTCTCACAGGAAAAGAGGGATGGAGGGATCAGGGCTCAGGAGACTAGCAGGAAGCTGATGTCCAAGTCTGAGTCAAAGCAGGATTTGTGCAACCTGGCAAAGTTCAAGATGTCAGGAGAATGATCTTTGTAATTATATCCAGTGATATACATGCAGTTCACCTATTAATAAATATATGTAAAGTTGATTTGGCCTTGTCAATATAAATGATTTACCTTATATCTTTTAATATATTATAAAGGGGTTCAAAAGGGTAAAATTGGCAATTTAGAAATACAAAATGATGTAGGTTAGAGTTATCCTATCCAAAAAATTAGCTCATATTTGAATTCCCCATGTAAAACACATAATTTAGACACCCCTGATGGTAGGATTTCCTTCAGATTCATGTTGTCACCTGAGTACGACCCGCCCTAAATTGTACAGGTACTCGTGTATTCATGATTTCAATTCACGCATTACAACTGAAATCTTTGAAGACACAATGAACAGTGAAGACAAAGTTTATTTCCCATGAAGTTATACATTTTCTGAAAGCTCTAGTGCTAACTATATCAATTTATCTATAAAAACATTCTTTTACATGATATATTTTATTTTTTGCCTGAAAACGTTATTGTTAGACCCGAAAAATATCACCTAAAATACAGATATTTCACAAAACTCATTAATATGAGTTACACAAAACTAATTTCGAGTACAATAATTCAGGTATTTTGATATTCCAAGCATTAATACATTATGTTGAACCAAATGAATGTCATATTAAAATGTTGAATCACCATAAAAAGTTTTGTGCCTACATGGGTTAATAATGGAGACCTCTGTTCGCATACCAGCAGAAAGGTTTATCGTTCAGTTATGAAAACAGGCAAATGTTGGGATGATTACAATACATATATAATAATGTTGCACTTGAAAATAAAGTTTGAATTGTTAACTGTGTGAAACAATTCCACTAGCAGATCCCTCATTCCATCACTTTCCCCATAGTTTTCCAATTGCAACAATGAAGCAGCATACACTATGGAATCCACCAAGGCGAATTACATGATGGAGAAAGTCGTCTGGTTTGCTCCATTTCACCTGTTGGGACACAGCATAGAGCTGTTGGTCCATAATTTGGACTGTACTGAGTTGTCCCATTGCTTTTGTCATTTCTTGACTTCTGATCATTGTTGTGTAGACAGTTGATGGATCGGCAGGCTTTGCATCTGTAATTGGAGCATAAGTGGCAACTGTGCGAGTGAGTTCTATTTTTTTAATCGATATATTGTATCCAGTCCAGAAGGGAACTTTTTCAATTGTACTGTAGTCAATACGTGGAGGAACAGAAAGGTTACCACGCGGAATCGCTCTCAGAAACATCCAAGCAAGATTCGCTACCTGCATGTCTGATCCAGCAATATGTAGTGATTTCACCTTACTCTTCGCATCATCACGGCGAGGTGGCTCTGGTCGTTTCATGGTCTTTTCATAATGCAGTACATTCTTCAATGCCTTGGCATCATTACAGTCGAGAGACTTTTCTTGGCCAATCTTCACTCTGTCGACCAGGCCAGTTCCAACTGTTCTTGAAATACAACACAGGCCATGGAATGAAATGTTCCATTTCCATCAATGGTTGCACAGTTGATATCAATATTGTCGTTAGCTTCTTGAATCAGCTTTCCTCCATGCTGTCGTGAGACTAAGCCATGTGTATGTACTCGTATATGCGATCTTGCATTCTTTTAAGTTCATCTTTTCCCTGGGCAGTTAAAAAACTTCAAAGATGATCATAGCTTATGGTGAAACCATGGACACGGAGAGTGTCTATTATATCTCGTTTTCCATGATCATGATGGAGTTGCTCTGCAAGTCCTAAATGAAGGGGGTTATAGTATTGCTGTCACTGTTATGAATAACACTTTCTGCAAGAGCTAAGACTCTACGTTGTAATTTTTCTGCTGGCTGGTAATTTGAATCATACGATTCAAATGCCTCTACTCAGCAATTAGAGAAACGCCTTCTGTAAAAGTGCTGGAACAAATTCTTCAGATGTTTTCAGGCCGATTTCAGCAGCTGTGTAGTACTCAGTTGGCTTTTCAATTTGTGCTATTTCTTGTCTGAACATACCAATGGCAGAATGAAGTAAACTTTCTGAATTCACTGGAACATTTGATTGTTCTTCAGCAGAACCAAGTGTCATCTCATTAGAGTTGAAATCTTCCTTCAGTAGAGCAAAGGCTCTGACAGCATCTCCTAAGCTGACACTGCTACTGACAACAATACTTGACTTGGACTGTCCTCGCTGGGCATGAATAACAATGTTATCACCATAATGCTTCATGAGACGGCGCTGAAGTTTTTCTACACGGTATGCTTGGGTATCATTGTGGTCAGGTAACAGCTGTTGGAATTTTTCTAGCAGGGTTTACAACTTATAAGCTTTTGCTTGTTGTAGATTAACAGCTTTTTCTCCTACAAGTGCCATAAATGCCTTCTCGTATATGTTCTCTCCTTCTTCCATTTTCCTTGAAGCAATGATGTTATGCTTGCTTGTATAGCTTGCCATGCAGGATTTGTGGTAAACAGCATCAGCTGCAATGAGGTCTTCAATTTTGGCAAGCATAGAAATGTCCTTTCGAGCTTGTGTTGCTTGATAGAGATTACTCTAACACGTAGTTGTTTGTACCTTATGTATGCTGTCCCTCTTTCGCACTTTGCATATTAAACATGTCGCGCGTGTGCGCGGGCCACTGCCCGCTGGCGACTTTTAGGATGAATGCACTTTGGACAATCCAACGAAGGTGGTCTTTGTTGCTTAAGCTCTGCCTTAGCCGTAGAGTATCCGAGTAACAATAAACAGTTTCTACCAAGTTTTTTTCCGAAGGAGTGAATGGAAACACTTCAGTTCTAAATTGGAGTCTTCGTTCACTCACATAATTTTTATTACACAAAATATATACAGAACGAGGCACTGATAGTCAGAAATTTACAGGGGGGAGAGGTTTGACCTCTTGCAACAACAGCTCAAGCAGGAATTTAAAGTGAGGAGGTTCGACCTCCTCAGGCAAAAGCTATGGCAGGAATTTTTAACAGGTCAACTCGTGATGAAGATAGGCATTTAAAGGGAAGGAGGTTTGACCTCCTTGGTCTAAGGGGTAAGGCAGGAATCTGCAGGGGTAGAGGTTTGACCCCTTTTGACAATGGTTAAGGCAGGAATTGAAAGCGAGGAGGCTTGTCCTCCTCGAGTAAGGGTTACGGCAGGAATTTAAAGGGAGAGAGGTGCAACCTCTTGTAACAATGGCTCAGGCAGGAATAATTTAATTTACAATACAAGAAATAAATAAGTCTAAATTTTGGGGGAGTGCAGTTGAAGGTTAAGTTCCCATTTTAACTGGAGAGCTAAAGAATTCTTGGACGTTAAGCATAATTTAAGCATACAACGAAATTTAGAAAGATAAAAAATTTAACAAAAAAATACTAATTTTTGTAAAGTATACATTTTTGGATGGCGACATAATGTTGGGGTGCCGACATGCACCGAGTACATTAAGTACATTAATTACATCATATTAAATTATTACGGTTAATTACAATTTTAGCAAATTGTTAATTGACATATCTAATATTAAAGTAATCTAAATAGGTAATACAGTTTATATAATGAAAGAGAGTTCTCCGTTGTTCTATAATTTAAAGAGGATTAACAACAATGTTATATATTTATAGTTAACAATAATTACGCCAAATTATGTCAAATATTATTAGAAAATGGTTGGTTATCAGAGTTGGACGTATTTACATGTACGTTGGACGTATTTACATGTACGTAACTATGTACGTAATCATGATCACCAGGGGACATGTACGAATGCACAAAGTATTGTACACATATCGGTTGTCACACAACAGGTTGTGTGCGTAATATAGACACGAGTAAACATGGGCTGATAGGTTGATAGGGCATAAGTAGACAATAGGTAGATGAATGAATAAGTAATAAAATTAATAAAGGATAGCGGTCAAGAAAGAACATGGACGTATGAATGAATATGGTCGAATAATATTTATACTGCATAACACCAGACAGGACACAACATATAAATAATTACTTATAGAGAATGAAGTTTTTATTATTATTAAAGTATTTACCATACATTGAATACGAAAGATATCGACATACTAAACACGTGATTCAGTATTCAAGGTATGGGAAACGTGAAGGGAATTAAGTTACTTTATGACGTCATAGTTTATCAGATTGTGCATTAATTCATAATTAATACGTCATAGTTATTTAATTCGTACGTACAGTATAAGTCATTGTTGGGAGAAATTAGAGGAAACGAATTAGAGAGATACAGTAATGAAGGGTTTACAGCCATGGTACAAGAGTGAGTGAAACAATTAAATATATATACTTATACGAGTAAACAGTAAATATTAAGGAATTGGGTACATTTGAGGAAGAATTAAGTAAGTGAATAAAGAAGTACAAACAAGGGTTCGAATCACGCTACATTCAATGTGCATGCGTAATCTAATAAAATTTAGAGATGGGGGTTAGATGCAAGACAACAATAATTAATTATAATAAATTCTATAACAAATGGAAAATGAAGATATGGGTAATATTCTGATGGAAATGTTAAACGATCTAAACCGTCGATTGTCTTGTTTGTACTTTAAGGGAATGAAATTAAAGGACATTCGCTTCTCACAGCGAACTTCTAATGGCACAAACATGGATACTGCTCAACCATAGAAATGGTAGGTCGCATGGTTGTGACAAACACATTGAAAAATCTATAAGCTTGGATGCAAAAAACTTCACTTTTCGACGTGAAGGTCAAATTATGATAATAAAACCCACTCTAATAGACAGAGTTTATTTCCACAACAGTTTCGATGCCCACTGGCATCCTCTTCGGGTGGATACAGAAAAACGAATCGTATCCACCCGAAGAGGATGCCAGTGGACATCGAAACTGTTGTGGAAATAAACTCTGTCTATTAGAGTGGGTTTTTATTATCATAAGCTTGGATGTTTGAGCTTGTGTGCGAACACTTTGTTCTTTAGTACCATGTGATGCAGAATCATGCGTGCTACATTTTGTACTAATATGAGAAATCTAGAGTTTACAGCTTACACCTAGCCTACTACATTCAGAACCTCAATATATGCAAGAAACTCGTTGCATTCACGTCGGATTGAATACATCAAAGAAAAAGGGGTAACTATTGTATTTTTAGCCAAAAAACAAAACTTAAACCTCAATCGGGACATTGAGCGTGCACTTTTCAAGGCACATAACACGTCCGTTTAATATACACAAACTCAGAATGGTCCCCTGAGAAACTTATATGTTAAACACAGACCGTGCATGGAACAAGGAACTCTTCTGAGAAATTACATCCACTATAGTTCGAATAAGTAATGATAAATGACAAATACTATAGTTTTTTCTTTTTCATGATGGAAAGCCCAACGTGGGCACCGGGTTACTCGCAAAGAGGCCCCAAAATATAGCTTCCCTCACCAGCTATCCTGTCCCAAAGCTGGATCCTATCTGCTTTGCAGATAGCTGGTGAGGGAGACTATATTTTGGGGCCTCTTTGCGAGTAACCCGGTGCTCACGTTGGGCTTTCCATCATGAAAAAGAAAAAAACTATAGTATTTGTCATTTATCATTACTTACTCGAACTATAGTGGATGTAATTTCCCAGAAGAGTTCCTTGTTCCATGCACGGTCTGTGTTTAACATATAAGTTTCTCAGGGGACGATTCTGAGTTTGCATATATATATATATCCCATCAGCACCCCAGCGTCTTAACCACTAGGCCACTTAGGGTACCCATTTATCTACCAACCACTTTCTTTATTGTGTGGAAGGATGAACAGCTGGGTTTTGCTGCGCGCCGGCTGCCGTCGGGTCTCGAACCCGGGGCCGATGGATTCGTAGTCAGCGACGCTAACCACTACACCACCGAGGCGCATATATATATATATATATATATATATATGCGCCTCGGTGGTGTGTGTGTATATATATATATATATATATATATATATATATATATTTCCTCTAATAGCGATTTATGGGCATGATTCACTTTACTTCGCCGCTAAACTGACAGTATGGGAGTTTTATTTTGTTTAGAACTTGATGATGAGCTGACGACTGTCATAAATTTTGTTGGAACGCGCTTACGTTTGTGGTTAATTTTTCTTCTATTACAAGAGACTAATTATGCAGTCATGTGAAGCTGACTTTGCGAGTAATAGGAATTTAGAAAAAAAATGTTAATCTACAGCTGTCCGAAAATATATAAAAGTATAATGACGAAATAAAATTATGCAATTGTGTGAAATGAGTTTTAGCGAAAAATAAAAAATAAACATCCTTTCTTTATAAAAGAATAGGTCAGAGCGTATTGCATGTTATATACGTCTGTTTCATAATATATTATGAATCATTCGTCAAATTTAAAGGTTATTATAAGAGCTTGGATGACGTATTTTAAATTATACACAATGACTGTTTAAAACTAAACCTTCATTATTTAAGTAAATATTTTATTATTTTAAAATCAAGTACAACTTTAAGATTGAGGTAATGCGCTTTTAATCTATAACACAACTGTATGTAATCGCCTTAATTGGTCGAACTAAAAGTCCGTATCATTGCCTGAAGAACCCTCTCCAACACCAATTTTAAAGAAGAAATGTACTTTAAAAAGTGTTTTCCATCGCATTTGAAGGAACATTTATTCATATTTTATAATTATTGGTGTCATTCTATATACGTAGGAAAGGAAGTTGCCCTTGCTTCTGAGAAGTCCTTTGGAGCGGTCATAACATTTCATATCATTTCAGTTTCACAGCGTTTAGATGACAAAAAGTGTCCTCTCATCGTTGTTTTCGGATCAGAATTTGGCGCGAAAAGAGCTCGAGTCCAAGGATGGGAAAAGGTAGTTGAGTGGAAGGGAAATAAATAGGAAAGGCATCGAATGAAACCCTTTTTGTCTGTGAGGAAAAGTGATTTAAGAGCAAGCTGAAAACCTCGGCGAGGCATCAAAATGAAAGGAAGAAGAGAGAGGAAAAGGAATAGTTTGAATGAGACAATAAAGGGAGTATTCGTCCATGTAACTGACATAAAACGTGTAGAAAAGAGGATGCCAGTGAATTGCAAGCAAAAGTAAATATCGGAGAAAGTCCTTTAGAGACACAAGGAAACAGGAAAACAGAAAAATAATTAAAATATCCACAAGTGAAAAATAATTTAAAACAAAAGCGAAATTATTTATTACTCAAAACAGGAATAAAAATTTCCCCAAATAAATCATACAGAAAAATAAGCTTTAGTGTAACGAATCCCAGCAAAATATTCTTCTCCAGTCGTGTCACTATGACTAATATTGGGATTGTTTCACCAAAAAGTTGCTTTTATATATATATATATATATACACACAACACACACACTTGTATCTACTTATATATATATATATATATATATATATATATATATATATATATATATATATATATATATATATACACACACACATATATATATATATATATATATATATATATATATATATATATATATATATATATATATATATATATATATATACACGAATCCCAGCATACTGTATATATATATATATATATATATATATATATATATATATATATATATATATATGATACACACAGACCGTACATGGAACAAGGAACTCTTCTGGGATAATTAAATCCACTATAGTCCGAATAAGTAATGGTAAATGACAAATACCATAGTTTTTCTTTTTCATGATGCAAGCCCGACGTGGGCAACGGGTCTCTCGCAAAGAGGTCCCATAAATATAGCTTCCCTCACCAGCTATCTGCAAAGCAGACAGGATCCAGCTTTGGGACATGGATCTAGGGTTTAAAGCAGCCTAGCCCCACTACATTTAGAACCTCAATATAAGTAAAAGACTCGTTCTATTCACGTCGGATTGAATAAATCAAAGAAAAAGTGGTAACTATTATATTTTTAGCCAAAACCAAAACTTAAACCTCAACTAGCAGAATTGAGCGTCCACTTTTCAAGGCACATAACATGTCCGTTTCATGATGGGAATGAACTCAGAATGGTTCCCTGAGTTTTTTACTCAGGGAACCATTCTGAGTTCATTTACTCAGAATGAACCATTCTGAGTTCATTCCCATCATGAAACGGACATGTTATGTGCCTTGAAAAGTGGACGCTCAATTCTGCCAGTTGAGGTTTAAGTTTTGGTTTTGGCTAAAAATACAATAGTTACCCTTTTTTCTTTGATTTATTCAATCCGACGTGAATGCAACGAGTCTTTTACTTATATTGAGGTTCTAAATGTAGTGGGGCTAGGCTGCTTTAAACCCTAGATCCATGTCCCAAAGCTGGATCCTGTCTACTTTGCAGATAGCTGGTGAGGGAAGCTATATTTATGGGACCTCTTTGCGAGAAACCCGTTGCCCACGTCGGGCTTGCATCATGAAAAAGAAAAACTACGGTATTTGTCATTTACCATTACTTATTCGGACTATAGTGGATTTAATTATCCCAGAAGAGTTCCTTGTTTCATGTACGGTCTGTGTGTATCATAAAAAAACTCAGGGAACCATTCTGAGTTCATTCCCATATATATATATATATATATATATATATATATATATATATATATAACCATAGTTCTGCTTCCGCCCGAATTGCTCATTCTGACGAATGTCAAGCTTGTTGCCCCACTTTAGACCTAGAGCTACCAACCAGTGTTTTGTATGGAAGGATGAAGAACTGGGTGAGATGAACGCCACCTATCATCACCGTGAATCGAATCCGGGGTTAGTGAATTCATAGTGAGCGATGCTAACCATAATAAAAAATGTACTGATTACATGTTTTGAAACCCTTGTAACCACTAACCATTAACTAAATTTTAATTTACCAGAGAATTATTATGGCGGGAACTGAAAGGTAAAATTAAATTTTAGGCACATTTATTAAAGACTATGACACAATGTGCTGGTTGCCCTTCAGAAAGACCAACTTCTCAAAGTTAGGCCCAACTGCCAGTCTTGACCTCTTGGGCCTCAGGATGTCCTTGCCGAGAGAGAAGAGCCGTTCCACTGCGGCAGAGGACGGAATTGGCAGACTGAAGTTATGGTGGTTTAAATTCATTCGCGGAGCGGTGATCTTCCGTGAATGACTCTTCGCAGTTAACGTGTTAACGGACTTTAACAGACTAAATATCGAGTTATCGGAAGTTAACTGGTCCGATAACGATAAATGGAAATTAACTTCCGTTAATAGTCCGTTAAAAAAAGTTAACTTCGTTAATTAACTGTTATCGGATTAACGCTTTAGTGCCCAACACTGTGTATATATATATATATATATATATATATATAAGTAGTATGGCTGCAAAATGGACGAGTGCATATGCAATTGCAATGTTGATCATATGAATGCCAGTGCCAACCCCCTTCCCCCTTGTTGCAAGGTGCCAACCTCCATCCCCCAGTGCCATAAAAAAGGGGGGAGGGGAACTCCTACAGAAAGCTGGAGGAGTCCACCTAACCTCTTTGTGGGAGAAGTTGGGACGGCCTCACCCCCAGAGGGGTATACCTAACCTAAGAGAGAGACAGGAGGAGAGAGAGGAAGAGATCATCCAGCTTCTGCGAGATGCAGAAGCTTAATGAGAGCTCATGTAGCTTCACTTGGCTTAGATCTCGAAATCCGCCAATTGGCTTAATCAGCCAGTTGACAGTTGGCCTAATCCGCCAGTTGGCTTAGAAGGCATAAATGGCCCGTATATATTAATAACCTTCGAACGAATTAAAAGCGCACACAAACGCACATACACTCCCCGACTATACGCCCATAGAGCCCATATTATTACACACACACACACACACACACACACACACACACACATACATACATATATATATATATATATATATATAAACAGATGCATGCGAAGCCCCAATAGCCAAATATATAGAAGCACAACCAACACACAGTAAAACCACCACATCACCACCAATCGTCTAAGTATAGACTTTTAGGAGCTCATCCCATCAACAGCACATGGTGAGATGAGGGCTACAACCAATCGTCTAAGTATAGACTTTTAGGAGCTCATCCCATCAACACCACGTAACCGATTTGGGGGCTACAACCAAGCGTCTAGACCTTAAGACCTCTCAGCAATATTACAGAACTACCACCACAAACACCACCACCGCTTTACTTACCAGCTCCTGGTAGACCGACAAGGTCTCTAAATAGGACCCAATAGACAGGCTATTAAACATAAATACGTTTATGGGGCAAAGGGGTAGACCAACAAGGTCTCAAAAAAAGTCAACGCCAATAGTTTTTCTATTAAGCTTCTCGTGGTATAATACCACAAGACCCATTTGACGCTTGGTGACCGATCTTTTAAACAAAAAACCGAATAAGATAAACTAAGTTTAATGCCAAAACAAATTTCCGCTATAATACACAATTTTATCCTTAAACTATAGCATAAAAAGCATTAATATGATTTTTAAAACAAAAAAGAAATTAAATTAGCGGTAACTGTTTCATTTTTCCTCTTTTGGCCAACTATTTATTTTGTTTCAATACAAATTTATCTTTAAGACACCAATATATCTTTAAACCTTATTACAAAAAAATATTACTATAACTTTATATTAAAAATAGATTCTATTTCGGGGTAACTTATTAATTTTTTCTCTTTTATCCAATTATCTTGTTCCAATATAAATTTATCTTTAAGACACAAATATATATATATATATATATATATATATATATATATATATATATATATATATAATAAACAATTTATAAATAATATTGTTTTTGGCTCTAGAAGGACGCATCGGTTCGATGGAATTTAGATTGGGGCAGATCGGCGCCTGCAAGCAAAACCCACCTGTGTGGAGATGGCAGGTAAATTTCGAAAAACACTTGACATCTGTTATTTTTGTCTTAAATACATTTCGATATGCATCAGTTTGCTTGACGTCAGATAAACAAATTTTATTTTCCAAACAAAACTCTCTCTCTCTCTCTCTCTCTCTCTCTCTCTCTCTCTCTCTCTCTCTCTCTCTCACGGTCCTGTTTCATTTCTGGAAGAAATCTATGGAGTGGATAAGTAATATTTGACACGCCCCGCAGAATTCGCTGCTCGTCCAGTTACAACCCAATGGGCGGGGCATGAGAACGAGTCCAGGATCTCTGGTTGATGGAAAGTCTCGCTTACACGTTATGGC
Source organism: Bathynomus jamesi (assembly GCA_023014485.1). Classification (NCBI taxonomy): domain Eukaryota; kingdom Metazoa; phylum Arthropoda; class Malacostraca; order Isopoda; family Cirolanidae; genus Bathynomus; species Bathynomus jamesi. The sequence continues at coordinate 319,610 of JAJOZX010003991.1, forward strand.
CCACCCAAATTCACCGGCTAACAGGAAACTCGCGATTCGAATATTGGGGATGGCTACAATCAGGATCACGTATATAAAAAACGGCATTTCAGCTGGAACCCAGAACAGTTGTTTTTATCAACGAGTAGCCACAGAAATATCTCGTCATGGACACTTCCAGCCAGATGCATCAGCTTTAGAGCTCCCCGCAATTGTTTGAAGACGGGGATTTCTATGCAGGGGCTACGCTCCACCTTTTCGCCGCGAATGGCCGGAATGATCTCTCCATACCAAACGTTAATGATATCTGCAATGATCCTCCGTTTGAACCAGCAGAAGGCTTATGAAGTGTATAAGCATCCTGCTCCAGCAAAAACCTATCAACATCTTTTTTTCCTACTCCATCATTGTAAACACCTCTGTACAGTCTATCAACACCGCCATAGGAAGCTGGGTTAGAAATGTCATAATAGCGTTTTCTTAATATGTTAGCGATTTGCGTATTTTAGAGACACGTGGATAGGGTTGGCCGTTGTTGTTTGTTCTCTTCTTTCTCCTCTTCATAGATGCTACTGTTGGGGGTGATGGCGTGCTCAGTTGTGGCACATGCGAGACTTGCTCGAAGTCTTTTAACCTATACAGATTTCCTATCAATGTTTTGGGGACATTTATTTGTTGTAGTCTTGCTTTAATATACTTCCATCATGATGGTGAGGGCCTGTCCCACTTTCTCACCAGATCATGGACAATGTCTTTGTACAATAATTCACTTTTTCTTCCCCACAGTTTGACTTTTACGAGCGAGCGTACGTATTATGTTCTTGCCCGGGGCAGTCGATGATAAATTTTTATTAAATCACGGTATTTTTTTAGTCTATTTGTCATCCTGGAACATACACCGTTTCAGGCTCGTTTGTGAATATATTCGTTTTTAGAAGCACCCTAAACGTGTTTCGCGGGTGAAAGTCACAAAGCAAATACCCGTAACGCCGACTTGTAGCTTCTTTATAAACTTCCAAAAATTCATTACGCAGATTCGGGGACATTTGATTGGCTAATACCCCAATTTTGACACAGCTCTACGTTGCGCGAAGAAGACTAGATATTGTGTATTTTACGACACTTCACGCATGTATCAATTTTTGAAAAAATAGATTCTGATTGATGAAGAATACGCTTATGTTAAGATGGTGGGAGAACACTGTAAATGTCTCGGCAAACGTTTTATCCATTTCCAACATGAGATCGTCAATTACACTGACTGTATGCCCATTTCCCTTTAACGAATTAACGTCATATACGGGCATGTGAACGTGAATTTTTCTACAGATTCCATCTTTAACACGTCACACCCCTAAGTGGAACATTTACAAAATATAACAAAATTTAAGTGTTGCTCCTTATATTCTACAATCTTGTTTTTCTTCCACAAAACCGTGAATGACGACAATGTACAGCACTCCATCATCGATATTACACACGACCCCGATGACACTGTAGCTACAGACTCCACCCCCCCTGACGAGCCCTCACCAGCGACACCACCACGTGGCAGTTCAAAGTGGAGTCACGATGATGAAGAACCTTCCACGTCTGGTGTAAAACGTGCCAGGATTGCACCGGTTGTTAGACTCCCAGTAAGAGCCCTCTACGTCTTACGACACAACCCCCACACTAGCTCCCTCCTCAAATATACCCACTTATTCCTGTTCAGTTCCGGGTACATCCTCCACACCAGTAGCTTCTCGTGCTGTAGAGGAACGTATAACATTCGTACTGGTGCGCACCGGTAACCCTACCCCGGCCCTGACAAGAAATCGGTACGTAGTCAGGGTTGACCCTGGAACCCTGTATAGCAACGGTGTTGAACACGGACTGCTGCGCGTAGTTGAGCGTATTTTCGCGTTTGCACTTCAGAACCGCGACGAACGTGAACTCCGGACGAGGTTGTCCTTCGGGTTTGGGTCACATGACGGGTATGTACATGATTTTTGTGCAGTAATACCGTTCAGACGCTTGGCAGCTGTAGACATAGAATATATCTTGGGCCGTATAATGCAGACCTCTCAGAGTAGTATAGCCTTCAATATGGACAACTTTACGGTAGATATCGACAGAGTATTCCGGGTTGCGGGTCATAGTGCCACACCTTATACTCTTAACTTCAATTCTCAGGCTATTTACAGAAAGCATATAAACGTCGATCGTGGTTGCGGCTTTATAGCAATAGTCTTAGCTCATATCTTCACTGTGGTAAATACATGGACGCAGAAAATTTGGTTGCCTACGGTTGTGCAGCGTGCTCGTAAACTGGCTTCAAATTGTAAGCTTGAGTTTGAGTGTAATATGGGTCCTGAAGAGCTGAGAAGGGTAGAGCAGGAAATGAATGTTCGTATAGTTGTATTTGGAATGGATGATCGTCGTAGGACACTGTATGTTTTTAAAAGCTGTGTGACAGATCGTACAAGACGTCTACTTATTTTAGGAATGTCAGGAACAACGTATCTCCCCATCCGCAATATAAGGACTCTCTACGCTAGTTATGATAAAAGTCGAAAATATGGAAGGCATCATGATTTGTGTAAGGGATGTCTCGAGTTTGCAGATGATATAGTGAAACACTGTAAGGAATGCCACATGGTATGTAAGCAGTGTAAAAGCTCCAAATGTGAAAGTCGTGTAGTTGAAGCTGAGAAGAGGGAATGTAATGTGTGTAGACGTACATTTTTCAATAATAAATGCTTTGAGTTCCATAAGTCAATTGACACTTGCAGGAAAATGAGAATCTGTGAATGTGGTATGTTTCATATGATGAATAATTGGGGTAAATTCAAGCATAAATGTGATGAAATTCACTGTCATCCATGCCATGAGAAATATAAGGCGGATGGAGTAAAGCGTGTTTGTTTTATGAAAGATGATAAGCATAAAAATAGACCTTGTATAACTGTGTACTACGATATAGAAACTTACTCAAACCCTGAAACAAAAGAGGTTATCCCACATCTACTCGTAAGCCAGACTATCTGCAATGAGTGCATGGAGGTTGAGTGTGATGAGTGTCACAAATACGGTAAACGGACAAACGTTTTTAAAACGATCGCACACGACATCTCTGTGAAACTCTTTGTGTCCTATATTGTAAAGTTAGCGGACAAGTTAAAAAAGATTACTCTATATTCTTTTCCATAACGGGGCAAAATTTGACACATAGTTCCTTTAAAAGGAACTGCATGAGCACGAGTCATCAGAGATATTCACGGGTGATCCCCTAAAAAGAGGAAAGAAGCTTATACAAATTCAAATACGAGGTAATGTTCGGTTTAAAGATACTTTTCACAGCTTGTAAACTAGCCAAGCTACCCAAGGTGATGGGTGTAGCCGCCGAAGTTTCAAAAGGGTATTTCCCTTACGCTCTCCTCACTAGCGACACTTTAAATTACGTAGGACTACCTCCCCCCAAACAATACTTTAACTATACCAACATGAGTGATAGTGAGCGTGAAGATTTTGACCGCTACTACAACAGTTTTAATGAAACTAGTCCATGAAATATAGCTGATGAATATGAGGGTTATTGCGTGAACGATGTACACGTGCTTAGAGTATGTTTCCAGGACTTTAGAAGGATGTACATAGACCGTTTCAACTGCGATCCGCTGCAAGTCGCAAGCACACTCACATCATTGTGCTTTACGGTGTTCAAGAACAATTTCATGCCTAAAGGCACCTTAGCCGTCATTCACAAAAACAACCCTCGCAGTTATGGGCACAAGGCTATTTACTGGCTCATACACATACAACAGCAGACCGTAGTATATATAAAACACGCCCGCAACACGGGAGAAGTACCCAATAAGGTCAATGGTCGTGTTTTTTGGGTTGATGGTCTAAGCGATGGCTCCTTTAACGGTTGCTGGTGGCACGGATGCCCCCGTCCTGAGTGTGAAATCATAGGAGTTATCCACGGTTGATCTCCTGCTGACTGTCTTGCATGGACCCGCACCCGCGATCAGCTTATAGGTGCCCAGTTCATTCACAAGATCTTGTGGGAGCATGAATATGGTGCACGGATGGAAACAGATGGACAGTACCGTGAAGAAATAAACACGATCAAGTGTTCAATGGTGTTGGATCATCTCAAATGCGATGATAGCTTGTTCGGAGGGCGTACAAACCCATTCAAGATATACTATCCACCTACGGAGGGCGTGAATCTCCATTACTACGACTTCTGTTCTTTATATCCCTACGTGATGAAGAACAATCCGTACCCCGTAGGTACACCTGAAAAACTGGTGGGCCCCGCCATGCCAACCATCGAGGAGTTCTCAGCTAACTTGAGTGAGCGTTACTTTGGACTCTCTTTCGTAGACGTGCTCCCCCCTCGCGATTTATGGATGCCGATCTTACCCGTCGTTATAGATCACAAGCTCGTGTTTCCCCTGTGCGTGAAGTGTGCAGAGGAGAATAATGGGTCCTGTAATCATAAAACCAACCACCGGAAGATCAGAGGTGTATATACAAGTCCTGAGCTGTCCCTAGCCATCCGCCATGGTTACAGAATATTGAAGATATAGATATATAGGTGGTGTGGAAGTTTCAGAAACTCCCCACCCTTTTCACGCTGTATATAAATACTTTTTTGACCGATAAAGTAGGAGTATCAGGCTACCCGCGAGGGGGTGAGAGAGAGCAAGGGTGAAAAATTGACTTATATTCAGCGTTACCGTGGGCGTGAAGCGATACAACTTGACCGGGCCAAAATTGTTAAGAACCCTGGCAAGCACTTTAGTGCAAAGTTGTGCTTAAATAGTCTTTGGGGCAAGTTTGCACAGAATACAGGTAAGGGGAACGTTCACCTAGCCCAAAGGTATAACGAGGTGTGGGAATACATGCCGCGTATTGGCAGACTCCTTTGTATCAACACAACATGGCCAAAAACTTATGGGGTACGGGTGAGGGTGGGGGAGGATATGAAATATATCGTGAAGGCTAAGGGTATCACGCTTAACCAGGCGAACCGAGGGGTCGTTAACTTTGACTTGTTGAAAGATCTAGTGTGCTTGGAAGATGAAGGCGACCAGCCACCCGAACTGACTGTGAGGACCCACAATTTTCTGGCGCAGAAACTGGGGGGCGTGAAGGAACTTAGGGGTACGAAGGTATGCCGTAACCTGGTACCTATGATACCATACCCTTTCGATACCATAATAATTGATTGTTTTATATATATATATATATATATATATTGTATATATGTCTATTGTTAACGATGTGTTTATTTATTACGTATGTTTGTAAATGTTTCAATTAGGGTTTCATTTTCTCCTTTGTGTGTGTGTGTGTGTGTGTGTACAGGAAAAAGTCCGAGCTCCGCCCACTGTCAGCTCAATCAAAGGGTCACGTGACTCCTGCTACTACCTGGGCATATCTCTACCCATGCGTGCTCAGTTGGCCGCTGCAAACCCTGGATCTCAGACGTGTATTTTCTCACGTAGACGAAAAATAGTGATGGCTACATTTGATGTTGCGTGTTCGACGTTTATGAAGTGGTACTCGGTAAAGTTGAAAAATGTGGTGAATACTGAAAGACGGCCTAGCCCCCACTCCTTTGAGACTTTTAAGGCTACATTGAATCGTGCGAAACTTGAGGAGCAAGATGTTCAAATACTCTATGGATATTCTGCCGAGTGCATCACCGGATTTCGCGGCACAAACGCTGTAATGGACTACATTGTAGGGCTAAACTGTATAAAAGCGTACATATACCGTGAGGTGAAAGAAGCAATGCGCGCCGACCGATGAGAAACAACGGGTATGGGTAGTGAGTCTTGTTGATGAGTGGTTGACAGACGGTATTATGTCATGCTGCATCATACCGAGTACGGGTACCCTGCGGCTGAGAATGTAAACCTTGTCATCATGGACAAGCTAAAGTATTTTTAACCTCTACATTCACATATATCATGACGAGGTTCGTAGTGAGGTTGTGGCTAAAGGCCTTTGTGAGTTTTTAATAGAATTTAGAGACGAGTACCGACTGTTAAACAAAAACGATAAATACGGTCACATGTTTCTCTCAAATAGTTCGCCAGATTGTTAATGTGTTTAGTTTGTGGAAATGAACGTCTAGTGCGCATTCCGATAAAGCATTAAAACCGATATTGCCCCATATATCTGAAAATTGGCCGGTATAATGGGTACAATTACTCGCATGATTCATGCTGGAACAAGCCCGTAAACGAAACATTAACGCTTGGTATGACTCACTCCTCCACACCTGTCCCCGAGCCAAACAGCGCACCGGTTGCTCGTAGTCATCTCAGAGCTTGACCCGACTGGTTGTGGACTCTCACAATAGAAAACGATGTAGCTTCCTTTGAGCAGCATTCTCAATGCTGTATACGACGTGTCCGTAAAACCGGTGCCATTAACTATGTACTTGAAACGACTTGTAGACAAGCAAACTCTGGTAAACGTAATGTTGTTTATTTAAGTGGTGAGGATATGAATAGAGTCTTCGTGATTGTTGAGAAGTGGGGTGAGGATCGTTATAAAATACCTGCAGGTGTAGGTACAAGAAGAAAGCAGATTAGTGATACCCCCTCATATGCCATTGTTTGTACGTTGTGTGTAAATAACGATCAGCCATGCATTTATATATGACTAACTTGGAAGAATGCATCTAATAATAATGTTCTTGTCCCCACGCGAAACCGTTCATCCTCGACAAAATGTTTGAAATCGCAGGTTTCCGCAAACTAAAACCTATATTAGATGCACGTGTTACGGATATGCTTTATTTTGATACGGTTTTTGAATACGCATACACCGCTCTGCTCGACGGGTATATCGAATGTAGGAATGAACATGGCTGGAATGGTCTAGAGCTGGATACTTATTTAAATGGTTTAGACTCTTCGAAATATCATGAACTTTGGTATAAAGGACTTGAGCGGTACAGGGCAGATTTCGCCTACACTGTTCACCCTGAAGAGTTGTATCTTTATATAATGAGGTGCTGTCGTGACGATTTAGAAGATTATTTCAACTGCCGCTATGCGTTGTGAAGAAGAATTCTCGATTGAAAAGCTCGGATCGGTAAGAAAAAACCCTCCATTGGAAAGGAGTGTTTATAAACTTGAATTTAATAACGATGTTGTGGCTATCGACACCATCTTTGTGCGTGCTTTTTATTGTATTTTGTCCGTGTTTAAAGATAATTTGCCAACCGATTGTAAGGAGGGCACAAAAATAATATTGAACAATATGAAGGCCCTCTACATCGAGTATAGGCACTCGCACACCTTGAGTGGTGAAATGCTAAATCGTATTTATTTTATAGTACAAAGCACCAATGATGTAACTGTAGACACGATCACGTGCGAGTTTAGTATTTTAGTCAATTGCGGTAGAACATAAGGTGTATGCATTTTGATTTTATATAAGTTTTGCTGTTTATATATATATATATATATATATATATATATATATTAATGGGTATATAGTTTTATCCTGTACTATTACTATTTTTTATATAAGTTTTGATGTTTATATATATAAAGGCGTAATTGCTCGTACATATATTTAATGGTTATATAGTTTTATCCTGTACTAATATTATTATTTAAGGATGCATATATATCCTTCGCTTAATGTGTGTATTTTTGCTGTATATTATTTTTGAATGTATATCTATTTCCTATATATTTCATGAATTATTTCCCTTAACTCATCTAAATAAACAAAATGATGTAATGGTGTTTTATTTATTTCTTTTGGTTGTATATAATATTAAGGAATAACTGGGGTGATGGGAATATATATACAAAATGGCTGGTTACGCCTTCTAAGCCGACTGATGGGTTTCTAAGCAAACTGTCAAGAAGATATGTATAGCGCAATCTGGCAGCTCAACCGATATATATATATATATATATATATATATATGTAACACACACACACACATATATATATATATATATATATATATATATATATATATATATATATATGTATATATGTATATATATATATATATATTTACGCCTTCTAAGCCAACTGACGGATTTCTAAGCCAACCGTCAATAATATCTGAATAGCACAATCTGGCAGCTGAAAAGTTAATTAATATATACACACATACACCTGTCTTCTAGGTTTTCTAAGTCAAATGGAGGATTAAGCCAACTGGCGGATTAAGCCAACTGGCGGATTTCGAGTTCTAAGTCAAGTGTTTCTACCTTGAGCTCTCATTAAGCTTTTGCATCTCGCAGAAGCTGAATGGTCTCTTCCTCTCTCTCCTCCTGGCTCTCTCTTAGGTTAGGTATACCCCTTTGCGGGGTGAGGCCTTCCCACTTTCTCCCCCAAAGAGGTTAGGTGAACTCCCCCAGCTTTCTGTGGAAGATCTTTGAGCTGAAACTACACTTCTTCCATGCTCATAATATTGCTCAGTTATGAAACGCAGCTGTTCCACAGTCCATGCAGTCATCTTGAAGGGTTAGTTTTAACTAACAGTTTTATTTTGTTTTGTATCTTATCTTGTCTTGTATTGTCAAAACCTATACAATCCTGTACAAACTTGTAACTATCCTCTTTCGAATGATGCGTATGATTTTATAAAAGGACTTATACTTTAAGAGTTACAGGGGTTTCTTTTGGGTCCCATTTCTCTGGATCACCCTTTATATATATATATATATATATGTTTAGTGTATTTGTAGTCGGGGGTGGTATGACGTCATGTTACTCTGCGACTTAATTAGTTTGTTGGTTTCTGTTCTGGCTCTTTTTTTTTCTAATTGGATTTAGTTTGGTGGTGTTTGTGATAGAATTATAACGTGCCGTTCGTGTGGTTTCGACTTTGAGAACTTGATTCGTCATGTGCTCTAGATGATTAATTAAATGATTAATTGAATGCCCAGTTAAGTTAATTGAATGTCCGGTTAGGTCAACTGAATGCCCGGTTAGGTCAACTGAATGCCTGGTTAGGCTAAGTGAATGCCCGGTTAGGTCAACTGTACGCCCTCGATGAGTGGTTAGGTTAAGTCGTGATATTTTTCTTAGTTTAAACGAAAATGACGAGAGCAAACTTTTCTGGTTAATTTTGAGGTGTTTTGCACGTTTCCTGTGGCATTTGTCGTTTACGAAATCTCGTAAGAAGAACATATTAGGTTAGGTTTTACTGTATAAAATGTTGTCAAAAATACATTTTTCAAGTGTATTTTGGTGTGCTTTGTTCGAATATGACCTTCATTTCTTATGCAAATGAACAGAAATACAGTTGTCATTGCATGGCCGAAACACGTATTTCTGTTCATTTGCACAAGAAATGAAGGTTATATTTGAACAGAGCACACCAAAATACACTAGAAAAATGTATTTTTTATTTCAACTTCAGGCCATGTCATTTGCGACATAATTACCATATAAAGGTGCAATAAAATGCACATAAAATGTACAATGTATAAATAAAATTAAAATACACAAAATTAAAATATACAAATAAATCCTAAAAGTGGTAAATTTTTCACATTTCCTCAAAGTACATTAGTTACCCCCCTCTCTATATTGCCATTTTAAATATAATTATATTCTTTGTAAATATTTTGTAAACTTTAAAGGTGTAAAACGGTCATAATAAATAATTGTATTATTTTTTAATCTCATCTATTTGAAATTGTGATATGAGTATCTTTTAATAGTTTGCACAAGAACACACGATCTAGTGAACGAGAGAATCGAGGTATTTCTGATAACGTAATAAAACTAACTTTTCTCGAACCATTTTCATTTTCCCTTTCGAGTTTGAATTTTATGGTTATCGCCTCGTCCGACAAACATGTCCCCTCAAAAAGAAAAAGATAAATTGTTCCGTAAGAGAAGAAGAGTAAAATTAAGAAATTAGGACGCTGAAGTTTAAGAAACTGGAAAGAAAGCAACATCAGAAACATATAAAATGATAAACTGGAGAATATAGATTTCGTCATACAAGGTGTAACTGAGAACCATACAGAGAAATATGACGACGCTATAAAAGCAATAAAGGTTAACTCAAAATACTTTTTAGAATTTTGCAAAAAGAATACGAAAAATTGTGCTGCTATCGGACCTTTGAAGAATGGAAGCAGTGTATTACCCGATGATTTAAAAGAAGTATCTGAAATATTAAGAGCTCAGTATGAATCATAGCTTTCAGCATCCCCAAAACTGATAAACTAATATGCGATAGAAAGGCGTTCTTTGAAGAATATCCACAAGGGAAGAGTATAATGACCTTTGACCTCACAACAGATGATATCACAAGCTATAGGAAAAAGAGAAGCACACTCGGCAGCAGGTCCGGGCAAATGGAATGCCACACTGATCAAAAACTGCAAGAATGAAATCGCTAAGCCCCTATATTGGATATGGAGACGATCACCAGGTACGAGAGAAATACCGAGCTTCCTGAAGAGAGCGAACATAGTTTCAATATACTCGTACAAAGGAGATTGATCCGAGTCCAAAAATATAGGTCAGTGTCGCTGACCTCTCATCTTGCCAAAATATTTGAAAGAATAGTTAGGGAAAAAATCTGGCTTTTTGGAAACTCTGAAAAAATTAATTGATAACTGACGGTGCCTTTGGCACTTTGGCGCTGCTGATTGGAAGTCCTTAGGCAGTATTTTTACGATTTTTCATGGAATTATTATGATTGCTTCCCTGGCTAGGGCCCCTTCGAGTGCCCTTCTCGGGCATGGGGGCGTACATTCCATATTCTATTCCTACTACTAATGCAAAAAAAAACTTGGTTTTGTTGAATTTGACTTTCTCTCCTGGAGTGACGTCCCTACCCTGGTGACCGTCGTGAATGAAAATGAATCCATTCATTCCTCTTTTGCTGCGCTCGTGTGTGGGAGTGACAACAGGAATGCACTTGTAAATGCACTTATATTCATGCACAATGCGGATGTTACAATTTATGTGGTAGCGTGAACCCATTGATGTCTTTCTTCGTATTAATTTATCACTTAACTTCAACTGAGGAACTAATTGTTTATCGTTAAAGTAATTTCAGAATTTACTTTAAACTCTTGTTTATATCTTGTGTTTCTTCACAAATTAAATTAACTTTACATTTACGTTATACAATTAATAAAATGAGGATAAGCCTCAATCAAAACTGAGAAGTAGGCCTATGGAAACGGGAATCTGGTTTACGCGGGACAGGAGTAGGCCTAGGGTTCTGAAGGAAAGTTTCCTTTCAGTAGGATTTGGGGGAGATTAAATGAGTTTGTTGTTATGAATTTATCTTAAACGTGGGCCCAAATTCCCGCGGGCACGAGGGGACTATTAAATTAAAAATGAAAAAAGAAGGAAAAAATCGAATTTCCGATGGATTGTATGCAACCCACTTTATGACAACTCGACTCTCGCTGACTAACTCCCACTCACTTCTGACTCTCTCCTGTTTTCACTCGTGCGTGGCCTTACATTTGTCATTGCGTTTGATGAGAATATTTTTTGGCTTTCTGCGTCTGGAACTTATAAATCCTTTTAGAGTAAAAACATTATTTTACAGCTTCCTATCTATTTTATATTATTTAACTTATTTTGTCTACTTTACATTAGTAAATCGGTCAAATATATATCTCAAAGACTATCTAAAAACTAATATATTTATGAATACAGGATTGGACGAAAAGGAAGGCGTTATATGAGGGGTCCCGCGTCTTAAGGTACCTAGGCGCCAAAATTAAAATTCGCCCGAAATCGCCTCCAAAGTTCAGCAATATTCTCGCAATAGTATCTCTGTTAATAATTGAGCTAGAACGTTAATTTTTGGCTAAATTAGAGTTCTAAGTATGCTAATGAAGATGATGATGATGAGTTTTTGGAATAGATTTTCATATTTTATATTTTATATATATATATTTTTTTTTTTATTTTCTTATTATGCCGAACTTTGGGTGAACTTTTGGCTGGCGATAGAGATGAAAAAAGTAGTTCGCTTCATAAGGTTTTCAACCATACTTCTAGTGTCGTAAGATCATTATAACCCAAACCACGCGATAGAGGAAGGGTGAAAATAGTGATATCCATCAAAAACACGTTTTCGCCTGTGGTGGCGCTTAGGTATCTTAAGACGCGCGACCCCTCATATAACGTCACTGCTAAACTTATTCCTCATTTTGGAACAGTAATTTGTCCCTAAACACGTGTTTAGACTTGTCTGGTTGTTCTCGTGCTACAAGTCGCAAAGTCATGTAAATTCATCTGAGGGGTATTTCTTAATTTTATAAACTATTTCTTAAACCTAACGCTAAAGACACTAGTTGGTACCTGTACAACCAAAGCAACACCAGAGGCGCCAACATAGCCACACAATTAAACAGCCTCTTCATTCTTAACAATACAGAAGAACATACACACATACCACATCAAGCAGGATACTCAAACTCCTCCCCAGACATAACGTTCTGTTCCCCCTCACTAGCAACACATACACACTGGAGAACAGAAAAACAACTGTCATCAGACCAACTGCCCATCATCATTACAACACGTTCTAAACTCTACCCCAACAGCCTTGGGCACACATACAGAAATTACAAGAAAGCTGATTGGGAACAGTTTAAAATACAGACTGAGGAACAATTCACCACATTAAACAGCACACCCATCATAAACATCAATACAACACTCAAGGCATTTAATCAGATCATCAATAATGCAAACAAATACATACCCGAGGGCATCATTAGGAAATACAATACAAATTACATAGAGAAATAGCCCACCTCATAAGGCAACGTAACAACCTCAAACATAACACACAAACACTACACACAGAAACCATAAAACAGCAGATACAACAGCTCAACACAGAAATAAACAACAAACTCAAAGAAAAACAAACAGAAACATTTAGGGAATTCATAACAACACTAAACCACTCCACAGATACATCCAGGCTATACAAGACTATAAACAGCATTACCCATTCTAACAGTGGCATTCACACCTCACACGCGGCTATCTGTCGTAGCCAAAATAATATCCCAACATGAATTTCTCCCCTTTATAAAGGGGGCTGTTGACCAACCCACAAAACACAATCGTTAGCTTCCTATTGGCTAGCGGTGAATTTTGGGGCGGGGCTTGACGCGTTAGCCTGCATAGTGGCCAAACAGAGGTCTTGGGATCGGCCCACAGGGCTGTGGTTGGTTGCCCCCTGAAATCTGGAGCGTGTCCCCATTCGTGGAGAGACAAGAAACGCTTGGTTTTTTGATGTATTCGACCGAGAGAGAGAGAGAGAGAGAGAGAGAGAGAGTTGAGGTTGAAATGTGAAACGTTTTATGGTAGTAGCAGTCGCCTGTACAACCTCGTTTGTCGGGAAAGGAAGGGTTTTCGTGATATTGGAAGATATATTCGCAACAATTCGCGTATGCTTGAGAGAAACGCTAACTACGGTTTATGGTGCCTTGAAACATAAAAGTGGAAGATATTTAATTATCTATGAAGGCTGCTCTGTAAAATTTGAGCAATAGAATAGGTAAATTTAAAAAAACAAAGACGTGTGATGCAGTGTTTCAATAGGCACGATCTCGAGCGAACTGAAATAAGATTGACCCGACGCTGTGTAGTATAATTTAAAATGCGTACCTTATCTCGAATCTTGGAAATCAGAGAACCGCCAATAAAGAAATAAACAACATATATATATATATGAGAAAAGTTCAGATTTGAAGGCCGTTTATAACCCCGTAATTAATTTTTTTTTTTGTAGAAAGACAAGAAAAACTATGATTAGCAGAGACATAATTAGTGCAATTCGCGTATGTTTGAGATATACACTAAACGACGATTCAGTTGCTGGTGAAATTTTAATCTTTATGATCTCGAAATAAACTCCTTCGGAAAGAAGCTTATTTATTGGAATTTTTAATCGAAATTATCACTCGCTTCCGCCAAACTCCGCAATTTTCAGAACGATGTTTAATATTATATATATATATATGTATATATATATATATATTATATATATATATATATATATATATACAGATTGAGTCAAAAGTCTCCATACATAGGCAAAATGGTCATGACAAATAAATGCTTATTTATTTTTTATTTTTTGCAGGTGATGTGTTGAGATGCCTTTGTCCCAAGAAGAGCGTATAGAGATCATTCTTCTGGCAGGATCAGGAAGCTGTCGCAAGGTTGCCGAGGATTTTAACAGGAGACGCCACGGCACGCACATCACACACGACACCGTTGCCACACTCATTGAGAAGTTCAAGAAGACTGGAAGTGTTGTAGACCAACCGAGAAGTGGCCGTCCACGAACAGCCACCGATGAAGGCACAGTGGCCATGGTGCTGGCAGCGTTCGCAAAGAGTCCCCAAAAAAGCATTCGACGGATGTCTGCAGAATGCGGTGTCAGCCAAAGGAGTATCGTCCGCATTATGAAAGAGCACAGATGGCATCCATACAAAATGAATGCAAATGTTGCAGTATCTTAGCGAAGACGACACGGACAGGCTGCTGGAATTCTGTGAATGGGCAAGAACAAAAGTGGACGAAGACACGGAGTTCTCGGCTGGCATCCTGTTTTCAGATGAAGCCAATTTTTAAGGTCATGGAGAGGTTAATCGTCAAAACGTACGTTATTGGAGTGATGACAACCCGCACTGGATGAGTCCCTCAAAGACGCAAGGCGCTGGAAAAGCGATGGTGTGGTGCGGGATATGGGGCAACACAATTGTTGGTCCTTTTTTCATTGACACCAATCTGAATGCCGAAATGTATCTAAACATGCTGCAAGACACAGTCATGCCGTCCCTGCTGAACGAGGACGGGGGATTTCCAGCGTACTTTCAGCAAGACGGGGCGCCACCCCATTACGGTATCTGCGTGCGTCAGTGGCTGGATCAACAGTTTCCGGGTCACTGGATTGGCCGCCGTGGTTCCGTGGAGTGGCTTCAGAGGTCCCCAGACCTCACTCCCCCCTTGATTTTTACTTGTGGGGGAACTTGAAGGCCAAGGTGTACCAGGTGGAAATACAAAACACGGACCACCTAAAGGAACGCATTCGTGATGCGTGTGCACGTATAAAACCAGACGTTACCGCGCGTTTGCCATGACTGGATGGAACGCATCTGTATGAGTATTCAGTGTAATGGTGCCCACATAGAGCATATTTTGTGGCTTACAAGTGATTGCATAATAAAGTGACCATTTTGCCTATGTATGGAGACTTTTGACTCACCCTGTATATATATATATATATATATATATTATTTTCCATAAATATTTATGTCCTTCTATTGTTCAGATAATTACATCGTTTAATTAGATGTTTAGGAAGGCGCTTGTTTATATCGCTTTCACCTTTCTTCATTTCCCTCCTTTATATAGGCACGCCTTTGCTTTCCGCCCGAATTGTTCATTCTGGCGAATGTCAATCTTTACACTCTACCTTAGACCTACTTTTAGAAGGGGATATATATATATATATATATATATATATATATATATATATGAGAGAGAGAGAAAGGTGGAAAGATGTTTACACGAATTTTTAGATGAACTTTTTTCCGGAAATGTACATATATAGGCCGCCTTTGCTTTCCGTCCGAATTGTTCATTCCGGTGAAGTTCAAGCTTTACATTCCACCTTAGACCTACTTTTAAACGGGGAAGTATATATATATATATATATATATATATATATATGAGAGAGAGAGAGAGGGAAATAAACAAACAGATAAACAAAATGATCGAGTGTTGCAATAACGGGATCCCCTGATTGCCCCTACGAACCGTGGAAGGATGTTTACACTCCACCTTAGACCTACGGGTTAACTCGAATCATTAGGTCACCCTGGCTAGCAACCGCGGAAGGACGCGCCGCCGCCGGGTCTCGAGCCCGCCTACACTCCACCTTAGACCTACAGTTTAACGCGGTCGCCGACGCATATTAACGTAATGGGCGTATAGACGGGTGTGTACGTGCCAAACGAAGTATACACTGTGACAACTGGATGATGATGCCTGGAGACACTGGCTGATTAAGCCGACTGGCTGATTAGGGTCCATATAAGGCAACGGTTGATCGGCTGAAGTCTTAATATGCGCTTGGCTCCTTTCAAGCGAACACCTCTCCTCTCTCTCTCTCTCTCCTCTCTCTTAGGTTAGGTATACCCCTTTGGGAGGGTGAGGCCGTCTCATCTTATCCCCCCAAAGAGGCCTCCCCAGCAGGGTTCTTTGCAACTTGGGGGATAACTCCGCCTCCAAGTTGCATAACCCCTTGTTGCTCTTGCAGCATCCCCCTCTCCCATTTAGGGGGTGCCTTGCAACAAGGGGGAAGGGGGGTTGGCACTATGGGTGCCTTGCAACAAGGGGGAAGGGGGGTTGGCACTATGGGTGCCTTGCAACAAGGGGGAAGGGGGGTTGGCACTATGGGTGCCTTGCAAGAAGGGGGGTTGGCACTCTTGCAACATTGATCAACATTTGCAATTGCATTGCACTCGTCCATTTTGCACCCATTCTACTCATTCCATACCACGCCCCGCAGACATCACACAATACAGAAAACACATACACACACACCTAACCCACAAAGCACTGACACGACTCGGTCCGAATGCGGTCCTAGGTGTGAAGCCGCCACCCATTAACATGTCAGAGATCAGCCTGAGCAGATCGGATCGAGTTAACTTAGCATGATTCCAATGTGGACAGCACCCCAACTTAGGGACATATAAACAGACTAGACAACTCCACAGACGACACTTGTCACCTGTGCCAGGACACACCAGAAACAATTGAACACATTATGACAGACTGTACCGCTCTAGCACAACAACGAACAAAACACAACATCACTAGTGCGCTGAACCTCTGGTCCACTCCGAAGAGGGCGATCGGTTACCTGCGTGCCGCCGGCTTGCTCGATCACAGTGGGCTGATCGGCTAAACAGCAACAACAACAACCTAACTTACCTTTTCCATTTATGTTATAAAAATTCTATCATAAATCACATTGTTAATTATCCCCAAAATTTGCAATCCCAACAGTTTAACTTTGCTTGCTCTAATGCTATCAGAAAGTACCTTCGCCATCCAAGTCCTGACTCTCACTCAGCTTATATTTCTGCCCAGATATATAAGTTGAGTGACCTCCGTGAAATGAGGAATCATCGCACGGAACATTTGAAAGGTATGAGTGTATACAGATTAGGTTTAGGAATTCATATATATATATATATATATATATATATATACACACACAGGGTGTTTCAGGAGGAAAGATCAATACTTCGGGAGGTGATAGCATCTGTATTGTGAGAAAAAAGTTCATATCAACATGTGTCTAATTCTGAATGGTTACGGAGATAGAGCTGTTTGAATCTACAAATACAAAAGCATTGTTAATGGTAATCAAGAAAGAGAAACCAATTACTGTTTCTAACATTTAATGTTTAAACAATGGCATTTTGAATGGTATCAGATACAGAAATGACAAATTTGTTACAGCTTACAATACGTTTTCGAAAATCCCACCGTCAACCTCAATGCACTTTGCAACTCGTGTGCGAAGATCGCGTGTTGTTCGTCTGAGTTGATCTTGACGTTCCTTACGTTCATTTATGCGGGCAGCAGTAGTATAGCCGCAAAAGGGGAGAGTGCAAGAATGTTGCAGGTTATTATGTAATGTTGCAAAGGGGGTGGGGTTGTTGCAAAGGGGGTGGGGTTGTTGCAAAGGGGGTGGGGGTGTTGCAAAGGGGTGGGGGTTGCAAAAAAAAAAAAAAAAGGAAAAAAAAGAAAAAAGAAAGAAAAAAAGAGTACTGGCCTTTGTTGCCAACCTAGGTTGCAAGGGTCATGCACCAACCTAGGTTGCAAGGGGCATGCAACTTGGGGGCCTCCCCCAAGCTATTCACCCCAAAGGGCCAGAGAGAAAGGAGGAGAGGTGTTCACCTGGCAGGAGCCAAGTGCACATTAAGACTTCAGCCGAGTAGGCGTTGTTTTATAGGCTCCTAATCAGCCAGAATCAGCCAGTTGGCTGAATCAGCCTGTTGGCTGAGCCTAGGTGAGAGAGACAGCTGAAGGAGAGAGAGACCTGAAGAAGAGAGAGACGCCTGTAGGAGGGAGAGACGCCTGAAGGAGAGAGGAGAGGTACACATGCAGGAGGTACACACACACATACGCACACATGCAGGAGGTACACATGCAGTAGGTACACATGCAGGAGAGAGAGAGATACCTGAAGGAGGGAGATACCTGAAGGAGGGAGATACCTGAAGGAGAGAGAGAGAGAGAGTAGTTGCCATTGATAGCAAGGCATATTAGTTTCGTTTTCCTAACCTAAGAGGCCACTAAGGGGTTTACCAAAGGGCCAAAAAGAGAAGGACCAGAGGTCCTTGCTCGGCTGGAGCCGAGCTGGGAATGAGTCTTCACCAACTTCGCGGTCTTTTATAAGCCTCTATTCTGGCTGAGTTGCCAGATAGCGCAATGTGTTCAGTTGCCAGATAGCGCCATGTGTCCCATTAATCATCCATTGTGTAACACATATATGACGGCAGTTATTCCAATTAAATTCTGTTTAAATACACCTTTATTAATTGCATACCTTTCCAGTTTTTTTTTTTTGCAATGATCGGATTGCTAGATATATATTATTATGCTATATATATATACACACACATTCTTTTCTTATGTTAGGTAAATATATATATATATATATATATATATATATATATATATATATATATATATTATTTATTTTATAACATTTAATTTTAGTTTAGAAGCAAATTTAACATTAACTTCATTGAACTTTTCGAAACAAATAACATAGTTTACCTTCGAAAACGTCATAATAGAAAATAATTAATTTTACGGTTAACTAGTTTATTTCGTTTACTATAATTATACAGTCTTTTAAACAGCTTATGATACATATATATATATATATATATATATATATATATATATATATATATAGTGTAGATGAAGCCAATTAAATTCTACTTATTAATAAATAACTTTTTACACACAAACTACATCTTAACTGCAAACACCTTGCACATCAATTCTTATTATCATTATTATTATTATTATTATTATTATTATTATTTCTACAATGAAACGGGGTCGAAGAACACCTGATGGGTGAGAGATCTTCCCCGCTTGAGCACCGTTTTGTGTTTCCTTTCCTTCGTGGTTTTATTCATCATAAATATTTTTCACGTGTTACTTTCGTGAAATAATTTTCATATATATATATATATATATATATATATATAAAATAAACGAGTAACAACGCATGCACACACACACACACACACACGATGAAAGGCAGAAGCTAAATCAGTTCGAATCGTGTCCCTAGAGACCTTTTTCGGGTCGAGGGATTATCCTTCTACAAGCTATTCGAGCAGAAACCACCACTGACTTCAGATATTAATATTGTCATTGTTATTACTTCTACAATGAAAATATTTACGCGTAATTTGTATGGTGTCATATAGAAATATAATGATATATATATATATAGTGTAGATGAATCCAATTAAATTCTACTTATAGCAGAGTTTGTTTATAGTGAGAAAGGAAAGCCAATGTTCTTAGTGAATGGGTTTTATATGTAAGAGATCAGCAAAGCCCAGCTGTTCATCATTCCACATAATAAAAGAAAGTGGTTGGCAGATAAACGGGTACCCTACGTGTCCTAGTGGTTAAGACGCTGGGGCTGTTGATGGTTCCACGTTAAACTGTAGGTCTAAGGTGGTCATTCCACATAATAAAAGAAAGTGGTTGGCAGATAAATGGGTACCCTACGTGTCCTAATGGTTAAGACGCTGGGGCTGTTGATGGTTCCACGTTAAACTGTAGGTCTAAGGTGGTCATAACACATAATAAAAGAAAGTGGTTGGTAGATAAATGGGTACCCTATGTGTCCTAGTGGTTAAGACGCTGGGCTCTTGATGGTTCCACGTTAAACTGTAGGTCTAAGGTGGTCATTACACATAATAAAAGAAAGTGGTTGGCAGATAAATGGGTACCCTACGTGTCCTAGTGGTTAAGACGCTGGGCTGTTGATGGTTCCACGTTAAACTGTAGGTCTAAGGTGGAGTGGAACAAAGAAAGAGGTTGGCAGATAAATGGGTACCCTACGTGTCCTAGTGGTTAAGACGCTGGGCTGTTGATGGTTCCACGTTAAACTGTAGGTCTAAGGTGGAGTGGAACAAAGAAAGTGGTTGGCAGATAAATGGGTACCCTACGTGTCCTAGTGGTTAAGACGCTGGGCTGTTGATGGGACGTGGTTCGGAGTTAAACTGTAGGTCTAAGGTGGAGTGGAACAAAGAAAGTGGTTGGCAGATAAATGGGTACCCTACGTGTCCTAGTGGTTAAGACGCTGGGCTGTTGATGGGGCGTGGTTCGGAGTTAAACTGTAGGTCTAAGGTGGAGTGGAAAGCTTGACCTTCGTCAGAATGAACAATTCGGGCGCACCTTAGACCCACAGTTTAACGTTGAAACCGAATGTTATTTTTAAAATATAATTATGATATATTTCTTTATACCCTCTCGATTACATTAGTGACTAATGATGCGGGAAACTGAGTAAATGGAAATATTATTTTCTAGAAAACTATGGGTGATAGAAAACTTCTGAAACCATATTTGGAATCAATATCAAATGTTCTATACGAATCACCAAATAATTTTCAAAGGAGAATAAGAGCATTAATTCTATTAGTGAAAATATAAAGATGCAATTACTCGTCCGTACCCGTTATAGTGGAATGGTACACGTCATAGCTCCACCCAGCTACATTGGCAGCCAATCACGACGAACATCTGGTCTTTTGGGGCGGAGCTTGACGATTGTGCATATAAAAGGGGATATTTTTCAGTTGGGAGTAACAGAGCTATTTTCGCGTCAGTGAATAATCATTCCCTCCGCCATGGACCTGTACGTCTCCCCAGACTTGTATGAAGAGAGTGATACTGCAGCATTAACTGCACTTAGTCTTTTTAGAGCGATTGATCGTGACGACTTATTTACAACGCAAACCGTAGAAGATATTTGCAGTGAAGCTCCTTACAATCCGACGCAAGGGACTACCATAGAAATGTAAGTGTCCATAATTCGATTTTATATATTATGGAGAGTTGTAGTATTTCGTCAAATAGATACTAGTCAAAAATGTCAATCAATGTTATTTCCCCATCATGCTAAAATCGAAATTGGTAATCGAACCAAAGATATCTTCACATAATGGGGATCTGTCTGTATACTCTGTATATGTTTTAAAAGCATTATTCCTTTAAGGTCCGATGAGGATTTGACACGTGTTATACAATCTTTTGAAGAACCTCGGAATATGGATGATATACTGATCAGTCAGCAGTGTCACACATCCTCCACCATGGACCTGTACGTCTCCCCAGACTTGTATGAAGAACGTGATACTGCAGCATTAACCGCAATTAGTCTTTGCAATGCGATTGATCGTGGCGAATTATTTTCAACGCAAACCGTAGAAGATATTTGCAGTGACGCTCCTTACAATCCGACGCAAGGGACTACCATAGAAATGTAAGTGTCTATAATTAGAATTTTATATATATATGGAGAGTTGTAGTATCTCGTCAAATAGATACTCGCCAAAAAATGTCATTCAATGTTATTTCCCCATTATGCTAAAATCGAAATTTTTATGGCGTTCACTCCTCGAACCAAAGATATCTTCACATAATGGGGATCTGTCTGTATACTCTGTATATGTTTTAAAAGCATTATTCCTTTAAGGTCCGATGAGGATTTGACACGTGTTATACAATCTTTTGAAGAATCTCGGAATAGGGAGGGTATACTGATCAGTCAACAATGTCACACCGAAATAATATAAGTGTTTTTCGATCTTTTTGGGATAAGAAGACACAATATATTTTCATAAATTTATTAAATGAAAGAAATCAGTACAATAAACGAATATATCGTTACAAATATACGAACAAAAACATTATAATATACAACGAGTACGTACAATTGGAAAACGGTTTTTTATCTGTCTGCATACCATTTCATCGTTTCGGCGAGTGTGACACGGGTCAAATAAATTTAAAAAATTTATAAATTCTTTATCATTTGACATATGCATGAGAAATGAGACACAGTACATTCCGCAAACATTAGTAAAATATCCTTGCATGCGAAATGGGGACCACACAACTTCGGGAATATGTAACTGAGCGAGAAATTTTACAATAATAGGGTCACTCCAGGGTTGAGTACCGAGTGAATCAAAATAGTACAGGCGCTGTCTCTTTTTAAAATAGACAGCGATCCAGTGAATCCCTTCATTACCGATGATGTCTGTGTTCACAATAAGACTACCGCATTCTCGCGTACTTGGCAAACTCAATGTTTCATTCTTCGCAAACACGCCGATAAATTTGGAACGTGTGACTCGCTCCATTACTTTCTGAAGTGTATTAGCATCCATTTTAAAAGTCAGTGATAACGCTTCTAAATCTATCTACTTCTATTAGGGCTTGCGATTCGAGATATACTAGTACACTAATAGGAGCGTCTATAGGCTTGGCGAATTCCAGCCGCACTGAGATGTTACCGTTCTGCTGTGGGGTTAAATGGGTATTTACGCTAGCAGATAAGTCAGGTGTAATGTCAAACGGATAAAGGTTAAATTGATCAATGAATTCTTCCTGCGTTACCCCATTACCAAGCTCATCACAATCACCTGCAATATGGGTCAGATTACTATAGGATCTGGCACAAAGAGGTAACACAGCGTCTGATGAATAGTCCGTACCCATTGTTCCACCCAAAGCAGTGCCATTAACGTATAGAGTTATATTTTTAAGTCCGAAATTCTCGAATTTAAAGGCACTCTTTTTATATTTTCCATTCACCGAAGCGTGGTCCTGCATGCCGATTAATATCCTTTTAGGAAGATTTCCCAGGGCAATGTTTTCTATCTGCTTCGATGCCAACCCTGCAGGAACCGTATATAGTTTGATCTGCACTCTGTTAATAGGATATTTCACTGTAGCGTTTAGTAAATTTTTCTCAATTTCTAGTTGTTTTGGTGAACTTAATTTCACTCGCCGTACGCGGAGGTATGTGTCCATAATGTGAACCACAACGGACTTTGCACCCTCTTCTTGATTCGCATCCAGATTTAAGCAGATCTCAGGACTCGTGCGGGTGAGCTTTATTTTCATATCCACCCCGTTCACAAGCAACTTCTCCTGGAAAGTGAAATCTGTGTGCAACCGTCCAAAACACTCGTATATTTTCTTTTTAGAATTTTTAAATTTGTCCTTTATACTATTTTCATCTTTAGTTTGATAATATCCCTCCGCACTTAAAAAGGTAGCCTTCGCTTCTTTGGAAAAGTTGAGGACATTTTCCAAATAGGCTCGTAGATGATAGTACCCCGTGCCTGCCGATATGTTGGTCTGATTTAAATATACGTCACACTGGTTGAATATGGCGTGCAGAAAGTTTGTTTCAGGGTATACAGCATATTTGTCATCGCAGACCGTTCCATCAGAATGGGCTATACGTAGCTTAGCGTACATGTGCACACAGCTTGGATCAAAAAAGTAAGGACCTGAGCTGGGTATCACGAATTCTATAGGTGCACTCGGGAACTAATTGTGTTTAAAGGGTTAATTGTAATAAAGTCACTGTGCTCAATAGAAACTTGGGTTGGCGGGAGCTCAAAAAAGGACAGCTCCGATTTACAGCATTGTGAACTACATGGGTGGATGAAGCGTGCCATGGCGAAATAGTGACTCCTCTCTCGACAAGTGGTAAACAAACTATGATTCATGAGATCAATATCCTTAGCTTATATCAGTCAAAAAAGTGGTCAACCATAGGTTTCATTCGCTTACAGCATTTCTTTTTTGATAGCCTTTTACGTTTAATACCACGTGACCCCTTCTTCTTCCGGGGAGCCCTCTTCTTCTTCCCGCCACCACGCATTTTTCTCTTTGCATCTTTGATGATTTCGTTCCGTGTACGCTTTAAATGTTTTTTTAGAGCTTCTTTAGGTTTAGCCCCGGCCAATATGTCTTCTGCAGTGTTAAGGCCTGATTGTAGCGCTTTCCTTCCAAGGTATCTGGCACCCCTCTTCAGCAAAGGAACAGCCGTACGTAGTATGGATGAAAAAATGGATCCAAGTCCACTACCGCGCTGGTATCGCATCCCTCGATAGACGGTGAAAGGCTTTCTATCCATTATAACTCAGTGCGTCGAAAGTGTAGCTTCACTGTTAAGCTCCCGTTACCGAATGGGAAGTTTTCGCCCTCAATCGTTCTTATATATATTGTGATATTGGTTATTAAATTAGTTGCGACATTCACATAATGGGGTCTGTCATATGTAATACTCAAACTCCTTCCTCTATGGTTGGGGATGTGAGCAATGCGCAGCAGGCGTGCCTGGGTATCCCCAACAAACTGGTGCTCCACTATATTACTGTAAATATAGCACATGTCTGGGGACCTTTCAGCCAATTTCTCCATCTTCAATTGATACATTAATCTGGACAAGTTATACTGTGTCTCGTGAAATGTGTCTCTTTGGAAGGCTGCGCTATATCGGCCGTTGGTTAGAATTTTGAACTTTCTATGTTCTTTAAGACGTCTGTTAGTCTTTGATTTTAGGATTAGTGTATGTGCAGGGTTGTTTACGATTTCATATACTAAATCATTCGTAAGGTTTGAGTTTCTTAAACTTACGTTTAAGCCTCTCACAACATCCTCGGCCGAACCATATTGACCCGGCCCTAGTCTTACTTCTGTACTGTAATACCGTGCAATCTTAGTCCGAGCGATGCGCATAGTTTCATCCATAGCTACCCCAGCTTTTTCACACTCGTCAATGTCTCTAAGAATCGTAAAAACGGTTTCTTTATGTTCAATATTTAAAAAGACGGTGTCCAGCTGAATTTCGCATATCCCCACCTCATACGAATCACGACCCAATTCAATGTGCCCATGGAGTTCTGTTACAAAGTTGGCTAGCGTGTTGTTAGGGTGTACAGACAGGGACGAGGAGGACGGGAGTGTGACGTAGAAATGGTTAGGAGCCATGTTGCATACTATTTAAGCTTCATTATTGCATCAGCTTTTATATAGGTGTTGAAGCTTTCTGGGTACCCTAGCCATTTCACCAGGTACATTTTTCTCCTTCCTGAACCTTTGCTTCCTAAAATTTTCTCAATTTTAAACACATTTTTTTCTAAATTAAACGCAACTTTCTGCAATTCCTCGCGGTAAAAGCCTCCTGAGATTTCTTCCCCATTCAAATCTTCAATGTAATACATCATTATCTCACCTTTAGGTCTCACAGCCCTAACTTTAAAAATCTCGCGTGTCCATCCTTGCTCAAAACCCTTTGCGAATTTATTCCCCGAACGCGACAGCCTTACATAATCATTGATTTTGAAGCGCGCAGAGTGTGGTGGTGGTGGTGGTGATCCATCTCTTCTCGGGAGCGTACCTCTTTCTAAAACTTCGTTAGGTGTTGCCCCAATCGTGCGATGGTGTGAGCGGTTGTAGGATGATGCCAATGATTCCAGAATGTCTAGAAATCTGTATGTGTTTTTATGTGTAAAATAACGGTGCATGCGTTCCTTTATGGTGCGCTGAACTCTTTCAGCTAAAGAAGCCTTATGTATAGAATTGGTTGTGTAATAGCTGATATTAAACTCTGTCAACATATTCTGAAAAGCACGGCCTATAAACTCCTTCCCCATATCCGTACAAAAATAGCCAGGAACCCTGTTTTCTTTTAACATTAGCGTTTTGGTGGCTTTAGCAACTGTTTCAGGTGATTTATTTTTCAGAGGAACTAGCCACAGATATCTAGAGAATACGTCTATTATGAATAGAATGTAGCGGTAACCATCGTTATACACAGAATATCTTTGCATGTCTGTTAAATCTGCTTGCCAAATAGAATCAATCGAGGAAGCCGTTGTCTTGGCTGTTTTAAACCTTTTTCTCACAGGCTTATGAAGCGTATAAGCGTCCTGCTCCCTCAAAAATCTTTCAACATCTTTTTTTCCTACTCCGTAAACACTTCTGTACAGTCTATCTACGCCGCCGTAAGAGGATGGGGTAGAAATGTCATAATAGCGTTTAGTTAATACGTTAGCCATTTGCGTATTTTAGAGGCACGTGGGTAGGGTTGGTTTAACCTCTTCTTGCTCCTCTTCAAAGGTGTTACCGCCGGGGGTGACGGCGCCTTCAATTGTGTCACAGGCGTTGCATGTTCCAAGTCTTTTAACCTGTTCAGATTTCCTATCAACGTTTTAGGGACATTTATTTGTTGTAGTCTTGCTTTAATATGCTTCCATCCTGATGGTGATGGCCTATCCCACTTTCTCACCAGATCATGGACAATGTCTACGATATTCGATCCCTGTACCTTTGATCCTTCCACAATGATCTCCCCTGTATCGGTCCATTGTATGGCGGGATCCTCATTCAATAGATTATAAAGACTTAAGCCTTTACTCCTCAATGTAAGTGGGAGGGTATTTTTAATACATGTTCGATATGTTGTGTGGCTAATCTTTTTGGTTGGTCAGCTGTGTCGTCGGGTACAGATCCTATGTCGCCATCGTCCCCCGTGCTGTGCCTAATAACCACAGGAATCTCTGTAGGGCTCTTATAATTTTCGTACTCGTGAAGAAATTTCTGCAGAGCTTCTTGGTATAAGATTCTTTTCTCATCAGGTGTTTTTTCACTGTTTAATAGGGCTAACAATTCGCTTTCCATTCTTTTAAGTCTGCTTTTACGGGGATCTAGATACGTGTCTCTTTGCAGTGAGGCGTACACCTCGTGGGGAATCACTACCACTTTCTTCATTATATTAATCTAGTCAGTAAAGGACCCAAAACTGAAAATAAGATGGGGAGAAATGACCCTCCTGTTTGTACAATAATTCGTTTTTTCTTCGCTACAGTTTGGCTTTTACGAGCGAGTGCACGTATTATGTTCTTGTAGCGGCGTAGGCGAGCCTTCTGATGGGTTTTCATTGATACATTGCAATTTATAACGTTAAGACAGATTTCACAGATGCATTTTAAAAAGTCGGCATCGATATTTTTAATAAACATCTGCTGCATTGCCCGGGCAGTCGATGATAGATTTTTATTAATTCACGGTATTTCTTTAGTCTCTTTGTCATTCTGGAATATACACCGTTTCAGGCTCGTTTGGAAATATATTCGTTCGCAGAAGCACTCTAAACGTGTTTCGCGGATGAAGGTCGCAAAGCAAATATCCGTAACGCGTGCTTGTAGCTTCTTTATAAACTTCCAAAAACTCCTTACGCTGATTCGGGGAACATTGATTGGCTAATACCCCAATTTGTGATACATCTCTACGTTGCGCGAATAAGACTAGATATTGCGTATTTAACGACACATCGCGCATGTATCTATTTTTGAAAAATAGATTCTGATTGATGAAGAACACGCTTATGTTAAGATGGTGGGAGAATACTGTAAATGTCTCGGCAAACGTTTTATCCATCTCCAACATGAGATCGTCAATTACAATGATTGTATGTTCATTTCCCTTTAACGAATTAACGTCATATACGCCTTTGTGGAACAAAATATCATCTTGGTACTCGTTGAACACTGATTGATACGTCGAATAGCACCATATAACTTTATGCACAAATTTCGAGAACATCTCCCCCTTTTCTTTAATGATTTTAAGCATAAACACAGTTTTACCACATCCTGTAGGTCCAGATATAATACATGTGGATGGGCTCGTGAATCTGAATTTTTCTACAGAGTCCATTTCTAACACGTCACACTCCTAAGTGAGTCATTTACAAAATATTACAAATTTTGAGTGCTGATCCTTATATTTCTTCTCCCACAGAACCGTGAATGACGATGAGGTAGAGCAGCCCATCATTACGGATGACCTCGACGACAGTGTAGTTGTGATCTCCTCCCCTGAACCCTCACCAGCGATACCGGTAACACGTCCAAAGCGGAGGTATGAGATACCCACGTCAGGTATAAAGCGACCGAAATACGCGTCTGTTGCAGCGGTAATAGATCCCCAACCCTCAACCTCTTACGCAACAACACCCCCAGCAGCACCTAATATATCCCCTTATTCATCCGCCGCCCCCCGTTCTGTTAAGTCTACAATAATAGAGCCCCAACCATCTCCTACGCAACAGGGCCCCCATCAGCAGCACCTTCCGCTAATATATCCACTAATTCCGCCCCCCGTTCTGTTGAGGATGGTATAACGCTGGAATTGGTGCGATCCGCAGCCCCCACCCCAGCCTTGACTAGAAATCGGTATAGAGTCAGGGTCGACCCTAGAGTCATGTATAGCAGTGGAATTGAGCGCGGACTACGCCGGGTTGTAGAGCATATTATAGAGTTTGCTCTTCAGAATCGTGACGAGCG
Organism: Bathynomus jamesi; assembly: GCA_023014485.1. Lineage (NCBI taxonomy): Eukaryota > Metazoa > Arthropoda > Malacostraca > Isopoda > Cirolanidae > Bathynomus > Bathynomus jamesi. Next base: position 348,070 of record JAJOZX010003991.1, read on the forward strand.
TGAAGTCAGGACGAGTCTGTCCTTTGGATTCGGGTCAGATGACGGTGATGTAGACGATTATTGGGTGATAGTGCCATTTAGACGTTTGGCGGCTGAAGATGTAGAATATATATTAGGGCGTATAATGCAAGCCGCCCAAAGTAGTATAGCCTTCAATATGGACAACTTCACGGTAAATATTGACCATGTATACCGTGTTGCGGGTCATAGTGCCATACCGTATACTCTTAACTTCAATTCTCAAGCTATTTATAGACGGCATATAAACGTCGATCGTGGTTGCGGCTTTATAGCAGTACTCTTAGCACGTATGTTTACTGTACAAAATACACGAACTCAAAAAATTTGGTTGCCTACAGTCGTGGAGCATGCCCGTAAACTAGCTGTAGACTGTGAACTTGAATTTGACTGTAATATGGGTCCTGAAGAGCTGAGAAGGGTAGAACAGGAAATGAATGTCCGCATAGTTGTGTTTGGGTTGGATGATCGTCGTAGGACTGTGTATGTTTTTAAAAGCTGTGTGAGAGATCGTACAAGGCCCCTACTTATTTTAGGATTGTCAGGGACAACGTATCTCCCCATCCGTAATATAAGGTGGCTTTACGCGAGTTATGACAAAAGTCGAAAATATGGGAGACATCATGATTTGTGTAAGGGGTGCCTCGAGTTTGCGGATGATATAGTGAGACATTGTAAAGAATGTCACATGGTATGTGAGCAGTGTAAAAGCACCAAATGTGAAAGCCGTGTAGTTGAAGCTGAGAAGAGAGACTGTGATGTGTGTAGACGCACATTTTTCAATAATAGCTGTTTTGATTTCCATAAATCAATTGGCACGTGCAGGAAAATGAGAATCTGTGAATGTGGTATGTTTCACACAATGGATAATTGGGGAAAATTTAAGCACAAGTGTGACGTAATTCACTGTCCTACATGCCAGGAGGAATATAAGGCGGATGGAGTAAAGCATGTATGTTATATGAAAGATGCTAAGCCTAAAAATAACCCTTGTATAACTGTATACTACGATATAGAAACATATACGAACGCTGAAACCAAAGAGGTAATTCCACATTTACTTGTGAGCCAGACTATCTGTGATGAGTGTATGGATATCGAATGTGACGAGTGCCCCAAATGTGGTAAACGGACAAACGTTTTTAAAACGAATGTCAGCGATAGTCCTGTGAAACTATTTGTGTCCTATATTGTCAAGTTAGCCGACAAGTTCAAAAAAATGACTGTGTATATTCTCGCCCATAACGGGGCAAAGTTTGACACGCAGTTCCTTTATAAGGAGTTGCTTGAACACGAATCCTCTGAGATATTTACAGGTGATCCATTGAAAAGAGGCAACAAATTAATACAGATGCAGATAAGAGGCAATGTACAATTTAAAGATACTTTATTATTCACACCTTGTAAATTAGCAAAGCTACCCAAGGTGATGGGAGTAGCAGCTGAAGTTTCCAAAGGATACTTCCCATACACTTTCCTCACCAGCGAGACTTTAAACTACGTAGGCCCACCACCCCCCAAACATTATTTTGACTGTATGGATGAACGTGAAGACTTTGATCGATACTACGACAGTTTTAATGAAAGTAACCCTTATAATATAGCTGATGAATGTGAGCGTTATTGCGTGAATGATGTGCGCGTGCTTAGAGTATGTTTCCAGGCCTTTAGAAGGATGTACATAGCCCGTTTCAAATGCGATCCACTGCAAGTCGCAACCACCATCGCATCATTATGTTTTACGGTGTTCAAGAATAACTTCATGCCGAAAGACACCTTAGCCATTATTCACCGAAACAATCCCCGCAGTTACGGGCACAAGGCTATTTACTGGCTCATACACCTACAGCAACAGACAGGTGTATACATAAAGCACGCCCGCAACACGGGTGAAGTACCCATTAAGATTAATGGACGTGTTTTTTGGGTTGATGGGTTAAGTGAAAACCGTGTCACTGGTGTGAAGACTGTGTACTCCTTTAACGGTTGCTGGTGGCATGGATGCCCCCGTCCTGAGTGCGGAGTCACCGGAGATATCCACGGTAGGTCTCCTGCCGACTGTCTTGCATCGACCCGCACCCGCGATCAACTTATAGGATCACAGTTCACTCACAAAGTCTTGTGGGAGCATGAATATGATGCACGGATGGAGACAGACGAGGTGTACCGTGAGGAAATAAAAGCGATCAAGCGTTCAATGGTGCTGGATCCTCTCAAATGTGGTGATAGCTTGTTTGGAGGACGTACAAATCCTTTCAGACTATACTTCCCACCTACGGAGGGCGTGAAGCTCCATTACTACGATTTCTGTTCTTTATACCCATACGTGATGAAGAGCAATCCGTACCCCGTGGGCGCTCCTGAGAAACTGGTGGGGCCTAGCCTACCATCCATCAATGAATTTTCAAAAAATTTGAATGATCGTTACTTTGGGATCTCTTTCGTAGACGTACTCCCCCCACGCAATTTATGGATGCCGATCTTACCTGTCGTTATCGACGACAAGCTCATGTTTCCCCTGTGCGTGAAGTGCGCGGAAGAGGATAACGGCGAATGTAACCATATACCCCACCAGCGTAAGATCAGAGGCGTATATACAAGTCCTGAGTTGGCCCTAGCCGTGCGCCATGGTTATAGAATACTGAAGATACATGAGGTGTGGAGGTTTCAGAAGCTACCCAACCTTTTCACACCATATATAAACACCTTTTTGAAGGATAAGGTTGAGGCATCAGGGTATCCGCGAGGAGTTGATACCGAAGATGAAAAGTCTGCCTATATTCAACGTTACCGCGACCGCGAAGGTATACAACTTGATCGTGTCCAAATTGTAAAGAATCCTGGCAAGCGCTTTAGTGCAAAGTTGTGTCTAAACAGTCTATGGGGAAAATTTGCGCAGAATACCGGCAGAGGGAGCATTCATTTGGCACAAAGTTATAGCGATGTCTGGGATTATGCCAATGCCCCCGATAAAGAGGTCATGGAGATCGTAAATGTAGGTAATACTTACGTAATAAAGTACAACAACACTGAATTTGCCACAGATACCTCAAGGGTTACAAACATACCTGTGGCCAGCTTCACAACAGCCTACGCCCGTATAAAACTTTGGGGTCTATTGCATTCTCTTGGGCGGAGAGTATTGTATGCCGATACAGATAGCGTGATATTCACAGAGAGGGAGGGTGAATACATGCCCACTATTGGGGAGTTCCTCGGCGAGCTCACTGATGAGATCAAGGATGAGTATGGGGACAACGCATACGCCGACTCTTTTGCCTCAACAGGACCTAAGACTTATGGGGTACGGGTCAGGGTGGGGGAGGAAATGAAATATATCGTGAAGGCAAAGGGTATTACGCTCAACCATGCGAATCGGGAGGTTGTTAACTTTGAGTCGTTGAAGGATCTAGTATGTTTGGATGAACAACCTCCCCAACTAATTGTAGGCACCCACAATTTTCGGGCGCAGAAGCTGGGGGGCGTGAAGGAACTTAGGGGTACGATGGTGTGCCGTAACACCTATAGGAAACGTTACCAGTTACCTGGTACCTATGATACCGTACCCTTTGGATACCAATGATGCTTCTAACTCACACGTCTTGTATATAATCGTATCTATTTGTAAATATATATATATATATATATATTGAATATCTCGTTTATTAAATCGTATTTGTAAATATATATAACTTGAATATCTCGTTTATTAAATAAATCATGTTTCAAATAGCGTTTCACTTTCTCCTTTGTGTGTGTGTGTGTGTGTGTGTGTGTGTGTGTGTGTGTGTGAGGTGAAAGTTCTAAGCTCCGCCCACTGTAAGACCGTGAGTCATGCTACTATCTGGGAGTCCCTGCGTGGTCAGTCGACCGCAGTAAGCCCGAGAGATCAGACGTGTATTCAGATCAGACGTGTATTCAAATGGCTACCTTTAATATTGCTTGTACAACGTTTACGAAATGGTATTCAGTAAAGTGCCAGGATGTGGTGGATACCGAAAAACTTCCTATTCATCCCTCCTATGCCTCTTTTAAAAACACATTGGATTGTGCGAAGTTCCAAGATGTACAAATACTCTACGGATGTTCTGGTGAGACCGTTGAAGGCTTTCGTTGCACAGACGATGTGCTGAAGTATACTGCAGAGCTAAACTTTATAAAGTCTCACATACACCGTGAAGTAAAAGAAACAACGCGTGCAGAAGAGAAGCAGCAGGTATGGATAATGAGTCTTGCTGATGGGTGGTGTGACAAGCGGTATTACGTCATGCTACACCATGTCGATTACTCATACCCTACGACTGGAAATGTGAATCTCGTGATCATGGACAATCTTAAGTATTTTTATCACTATATTAACGTATATCATGATGAGGTTCGTAGTGAGGTTGTGGCTAGTGCCCTGCGTGAATTTTTAACAGAGTTTAGAGACGAGTATCGTTTGATGGGCAGAAAGGAAAAATATGAACATATGTTCCTCTCAAATAGTGCGCCGGAGTGTGGAGATATTTAGTAAAACATAAAATGTTCCTAGTTCTTATCCAAAATGTCTGGTGCGTAGGCTGGTAGTGATATTCTTGTACCGGTACAACAATTCGACTCGCGGAACAAGCCCATTCACGTATCATCGAGTCAGCCGCCCGTCGAACCATTCCTGCCTACCTGCGTGCCTCACACGGCTCATAGTTATCTCAGAGCTTGAGCCGAGTGGACGTGCGCTCCTCGAATACGATGGAACTTCCTTTGAGCAGCATTCTCAACGCCTCGTACGATGTGTCCGTGACGAAATCGTTGCGCGTGTTCAGGCGTAATTCCGGTACCATTAGCTATGTACTGGAAACGGAATGTAGACCGACAAACAAACGGGTTTATTTAAGTATCGAGGAGATGAATAGAATCTTTGTGATAGTTGAGAAGTGGAGTGAAGATCGTTATAAAATACCTGCTAACGTAGGTACAAGAAGAGAGCAGATTAGTGACGCACCCTCATACGCCGTTGTATGTACGTTGTGTATAAATAACGATCGGCCGTGCATTGATATACGGTTGATGTGGAAGAATGCTTCTGATAATAACGCTCTTATTCCTACGCGAAACCGTTTCATCCTCGACAGAATGTTTGAAATCGTCGGATTCCGTAAACTGAAACCTATATTAGACGCGCGTGTTACGGATATGTTTATTTTGATACAGTACTTGAATACGCATACACCGCTCTGCTCGATGGGTTTACCGAGTGTAGGGCTGGTGAGAATGGTCTAGTGCTGGATGTTTATTTAAAAAGTTTAGACTCTTTGAAATACCATGAACTTTGGTACAAAGCAATTGATCGGTACAAGGCTGAGCTCACCTACACCGTTCACCCTGAAGAACTATTTCTTTATATAACGCGCAGTTGTCGTAACGATTTAGAAGATTATTTCAATTGCCGCTATGTTGAGTGAGTTCACGATTGAAAAGCTCGAGTCGGTAGAAATAAACCCTCGATTGGAAAAGCGTTCTTATAAACTTGTGTTTAATAATGTAGCTAACGATGAACTCTTTGTGCGTGCTTTTGATTGTATTCTAGACGTATTTAAAGATGACTTACCAACCGGTTGTAAAGTGGGAACAAAAATAGTACTGAACGATATGAAAGCCCTTCATATCGAATACAGGTTTCCCTATACTTTAAGCGGTGAAATATTATTAAGCCGCATATACTGCGTAATGCAGAGCAATAATGATGTAATTGTAAACTCGATTAAGACCGAGTTTAGTATTTTGAAAAAAAAGTGAATTGTATTTATATTTTGCTTGACATTTCTCCTGTACTGATTATACGCATATTTCTATTGATTTGTGTTTTATATAGTATATTTTTTTAATTTTATATTATAGCATATTTCTATTGTGTGTGTGTGTGTGTTGTTTGTTGGTGATATTTCTCCTGTACTGTTATGTACATATTTCTATTGAAGTGTATATTTATTTGAAATGTATATTTTATTTTATATATATCCATAATTGTGTGTATATATTTCCTGTACTGTTATATGCATATTCCTCAAATGTATATTTATTTTCTATATATTTATAATAAAAAATGATGCAATGTTGTTTTACTTAATTGTTATGCCTTCTACTACCGGTATTCGAAATATAATAATGTACAACGGTATTGCGGTATCTGGCAATATTTAAGCCTTCTAAGCCAACTGGCTGATTAGGAGTCTATAATAGTGTATACAATGGTATCTGGCAACTCTGTCTTCGATTAAATGAATACATGGCGCTATCTGGCAACTCATTTACAGCCAACTGGCTGATTAGACGTATATAATAATAATGTATACAATAATACTGCTAAAAAGGTATCTGACAACCATTTACAGCCAACTGGCTGATTAGGAGTCTATAATAATGTATACAATGTATCGCGGTATCTGGCAACTCAAGCCATTTACGCCAACTGGCTGATTAGGAGCCTATAAAACAACGCCAACTCGGCTGAAGTCTTAATGTGCACTTGGCTCCTGCCAGGTGAACACCTCTCCTCCTTTCTCTCCTCCTCTCTCTTTCTTGGGGGATAACGCCGCCTCCAAGTTTTCCTCCCACCCCCCTTTGCAACAACCCCCTCCCCCATTTGCAACAACCCCACCCCTTTGCAACAACCCCCACCCCCTTCACAACAACCCCCACCCCCCTTCGCAACAACCCCCACCCCCTTTGCAACATTACATAATAACCTGCAACATTCTTGCACTCTCCCCTTTTGCGGCTATACTACTGGCAGCAGCATCCAAAATGCGCGCAAGCAATTCGTCTCGTGTATCCACCTTTCTTTTGTAAACTTGACGTTTCATCCACCCCCACAAACAATAATCTAACGGAGAGAGGTCTGGAGACCTTGGTGGCAATTGAATGGGACCACCGCGGGGGGAGGAAGAGCTGCGCGCGCATCAGATTCAAACAGCTCTATCTCCGTAACCATTCAGAATTAGACACATGTTAATATGAACTTTTTTTCTCACAATGACCGATACTATCACCTCCCGAAGTATTGACCTTTCCTCCTGAAACACCCTGTATATATATATGTATATATATAAACGCGTGTTTAATTGTGAAATTCATCATATATATATATATATATATATATAATTATGCGGGTTGCTTCTACAGAGCTTCAATTTAATATTTAGGAGAAATCCAATGACAAGGAGAAATGTAAATGCCATGAAAAGTCTTCTTTATTGCGCAACGTTTCGAGCAATACGCTCATCTTCAGGCTGTTTAATAACAATGTGAAATTAAAATCAATATTGAATGAAAAACAAAACAGAAAATTTCTATAACCTATTCGTAAAGACAAATTTTAAAGACTGAGAAAAGAGGGTTAAATTCTAAGTTATACAGATTTACATATAAAAATTAAGAAGTTATTTTTAAATACATGTAGTAAATGTGAAATTAATACACTGGAAAAAATTACCAATAGTACACTGGAACAATGGAGCTATCTACCTTACACTGCTGTATCCGAGGCTGACTAATTTGAGCAGAGGCAAAGAACGGGAAACACGAAGGATGGCGAGGGCGATAGGGGAAGGAGGGATTATAAGGAATTGGGGAAGGAGGAGGGATCATATTATATATATATTAATATATATATATATATATATATATATAAATAAAACTTCTTATATTACAAACTAATCTAGACCCACAAAAAAAATCACAAATCCTATAATAGTGAGCAGTACTAATTGTGTTTTTTCTTTTGGTTGCTTTTAACCATCGCAGATGGTTGTGGGTAATAATGTCATAAGTAATGATGCCATAGGTCACAGGGGTGCTCAGACTTCGGAGACCTTAGGGCAAAATTTGCTAACTATTATCTTTGGCGGGCACAAACACCAAAATTTTCCCCTAATTTATGAACTAAAAATAATGATTATGATTAGCTTTAAAATGCCTTTCAACATTATATTTTTTGGCAACAGCTAGAGTAGATTGGCATATTAAGCATATACATTTAGAATTTATGTTTGAGAAAAAGTAAATATCTTCCCATTCACTTTGAAAATTATACGTCCTTATAGTCTTATCACTGGTTCGTGTCGCCATTATGAAGCCCTGTCAATAAAAATAAAATTAAATAATGTAATTTTTAAAAAAAATATTTTGCGATCTAGCCACTAATATCAGAGGCTGAACTTTTACCACTTGAAACTTCAAAATCGGACACGCTGCCGTCGAAATAATGCTAAACTTTTAATACTAAATGTGAAACGTCAAATTACGTAATAAACGACTAAAAATAGACACATTTCATGTTCGCATCCACACACAGGTCACGCGGACAGGTCAAACGCGGAACTAATATCGATCCGCCCACTCATCTTTATAAAATCAATAAAAATTCGAAAAGACACAGAAAGCTAGCGAGTCGTTTCTAAAATGCCTTCTGATTGGTTGTATTTTCACGAAACACCCAATCAGCCAACTCGATTCATTATATCCGTTGAAATAGAATCGTCGCTTTAAGCGACACAGAAATTGGCGGAGCAAAGCAATGGTTTCAGACATGTTTTAAACATGTATGTGAGCGCTCTGCTCGCATGTAAAAATTCATTTCTAGTAATTTTTATATTGCCAGTTAAGATTTCATTTAGGCCGGCTATTCCAAAATAAACCAGCGGGCACATTCAAATCCATGGCGGGCACACGTGTGCCCGCGGGCACGGGTGTGAGCACCCCTGCCATAGGATGAAAAGCCATACAGCAAAAGTGACTTAGGTGAAAACTACATAATATACATCGTATATATTATTAATACAATATTAGGTAGTTAGGTTCACCTAACCTAACCAAACCAGCCTATAACATTTTTACAATGTGGCATGTTAAGCTCATTTTCATTGTTAGGGGAAAGTGGGGCAACTCGGGACCGACCCGTAAGGAAATCACAATTTTGTAGGCATATAGGACGAGTATTTGGACCCATTAAATATAAAAACATTTATCTTCACCTTCTGTCTTCCATTCTGTATCACTTTTTATAGCATTCTAGCTTTGCATTAGGTGTTACTAGAATTTGAGAATCCCGTTGCAATTTTTGGGTTAAAAAAATCGTGGGGCAACTCGGAACCCTGGGTTCCTCTTTGCCCCTTTTCCCAAATTTCAGTGCCACGCGGTCACTGATGAAATTTCAGACACGACGATACGTGAAAATCAAACATTGATCTATAAGTAGTCTACACACAAAAAGCAACAAAATAAGTTTTTACAGCTTTGGAATTATGAATCAAGGGAAAATTCGCTGATGATAGATCAACTAGAGAAAAAATGAGATTTTCTAATTTTTGCTGGGCTGCATGGCGCAACCCGCCCCGTCCACTGTCTCATGGCCACTGTACTGATCAGTGTCGGCACCGACGGAGATAGATTAAAGCTAGATGACCGCACTAGTTTGGGCTGTAGAGGGGTGTTTCGAGTTGTTCTGGGGTCCCGAGATGCCCCCCTTCTCCTACCTATGACATTTTTACCTCGCACCTCACAGACTAGTTAGATACAGATATGAATCACACAAAGAGAAACTTTCTCATGGACATGTGATGGTTAGCTTTTAAGCAGTCAGAATAGGAGAATTCTTCCTCAGTGGAAAAGAAATACAGTAGTTTTGGAGTTTATCAGTACGACATTTGACGCATGGTGGTCCTATCGTTAAGAGTAGCTAAGGCCGTGAAAATAGACAAACTTCACTCTTCACTTATATGAGTGTTTTGCACTTCTCAGAAATCAAACGGGGCAAAAATCAAAACAAACGAAGAAATAAAAATTTCAGATAGAAATTCAGGAATGTCCTAATCGGAAATTCAAGTTAAATTCTTTCTCGACGAATGTAAAACATGCTCTGAAATACATACGAGTGCAAGGGCTAAAGTGGTGCAAGCATCAGATTTGTATATTTGCTTTTTTCTTTCGCTTTTTAGGCAATCAAATAAAATGCGTTCACGAGAAATAGTTTCAAAATTTCCGTCACGTTTCAAAAAAAAATTTCTCAGACATAAAACGTGAATTTCATTTTAATTAAAATTAAAATGAAAAAATAAATAGTCGTAAGTTAATGTCTCTCTCTCTCTCTCTCTCTCTCTCTCTCTCTCTCTCTCTCTCTCTCTCTCAGTTGGTAGCTGCGACACGTTTGGGACTGTCCGGCCCTGGGGAGACCTTTGGTCGGTGCGGCAGCAGGAGAGGTGTAGTCTTCTGGAAGGGATGAACGTCACTTGCAAATAGGTGGATGCGTCTACGCGCGGGAAGAATTCACCCCCCCCCCCCCCCTTTTATATACTGGTCAGAACGTTTTTGAGAGTATTCATTGCTAGAACGCTTTATCTTATTCAGAGTATTCAGAATTTGAAAAAAAAAAAAAAAAGTTACAATGACTGGACCGCAGAAATTGAAGGCTGAATGTGCGAAGTGTGAAGTGAACCAGTGGGTGACGAACTTCAAAGAAGCTTGCTTCGAGAAGATCAACCACTCCAGCATGTGCCGCTTTTGCGAACTCATGCGGTTTTACGAGAAGCTAGAGGAGAGGGTCCGGCGGCTCGAGTCGTCCAGACCGGCTGTTGGAGGTGCGGAAGTCACTGACGAGGCTGCACTGCCGCCTAACCCGGAGCTCATTCAGGATAGGATAGCTGCCGTGGAAAGGCGGTCCAGCGATGGAATGGACAGATCTCGGGACCGCGGAGAAAGGGTGGAGGTGCAACCGGGGGCCAGGGTCCTAAATCAGTGTCAGGAATCACCAGCGACCCACGTGGAATGCTTGGAAACGCGGCGTAAGGTGGAGGGCGCAAAGAAGGGGCTGATAGAGAAGGGTGGGAAGGGGTCGATAGAGAAGGGTGGGAAGGGGCCGATGAAGAAAAAGGGTGGGAAGGGGCCTACAGATGGCCCAAAGTAACCGAAGGATGTAGCTACCGGTCGGGGTGGGTCGGGTGGTGTAACTGCGTGTATGGGCGGCGACGGGTTTCGAAAGGTCTCAGGCAAGAAGGCTGCGAAGCCGAAGCCTGAGACCCCAGTTGCCCCTGTCAGGACCTCTAACCGCTTCAGTTTCCTGTGCTCGAAGGAGGAAGACACCGTTTTGATTGGGGACTCACAGATCAGGGGCCAGGAGAAGTACTTTGCTTCTGCAAACCGGGATGGGAGGAAGGTAAGGTGCTTAACTTGGCGGGGAACGACTCACTTAAGGAAGGAGGTAGAGAAGGTGCGCGTGGCTAGTCGGAGGACTGCGATCGTTGTCCACGCTGGTGGCAACGACCTGTTCCTCAAAGGCGGTAGGGTAGGTCTTTCAGAGGGGATCATCACCGAGATCATGTCTCTTGCGGATGATCTAAAACTGAAGACAGACAGGGGAATGTTAATGGGAATTTTACCGCGAATGAATGCCAGTGACCACGCACTCAGTAAGGTCATTGGCATCAACGAGAGGGTGCAAGACTTGTGCGTCCCGCTGGGCGTGAGGTTTATTGACCCCTTCGACGCATTTTCAGGTAGGTGGGACCTTTACCAGAGAGATGGTGTCCACCTCAATAACAAGGGTAAAGGTGTGCTAGGCGCGCTGCTCGACCGGCACCTATACAGAATGGTGAGGTCGAGTCCGGGGAGAGATGATGGGCCCCCACCGGGGAGGGATGATGATGAGCCGGTGGCGGACGTACCTTCAACTAAAGGGTGCGTCCAGGTACAGGTGGGTGACCCTCCTCCTACGTTGGAGGGGGCTCAGGCTCCTGCGGAAGTTGCCCCCTCGTTAGTGAGGACTCTTCAACTCCCGACAGCCCTGGCTGTTCGGGAAACGGGTCGTGCTAAGGGGCGGTCAGAATAGGGGTGGCTCCCTCCGTGCAATGCTTTTTAATGCTAGGTCGATTAGGAACAAGTTTTGCGAGCTACGGGCGCTCTTAGCATCAGAATACCAGGATATCGTTGCTATCACCGAGTCCTGGATTCATACTGATCGTAGGGACTACGTTGGGGAGTTCGAAATTCCCGGGTATAGAATGTTTCGCAAAGACCGCACCCGTGGGCAGGGGGGTGGGGTACTAATATACGTCAGAGACACGTTGAGTCCGGTTGACTGCCAGTTCCGGTCGGAACGGGAGCTGCTTGGCGTCGATCTGAATGTGGGAGGGACGAGCTATAGGTTAATCTTGGTGTACAGACCTCCGCATCTCCTCCTCGAGGAGGATACAGCCCTGTACACCGAACTCAGTAGCCTGCTAGGGGATAGGGTGTTTGTAGTTTTAGGAGACTTCAACTGTCGCGGCATAAAGTGGGAAAACAGGACGGCCGATGCTGAAGGGAGGAGGCTAGTTGACTTTGCTGATGAGAACTTCCTCACTCAGTGGGTCAACGAGCCTACACGAGGCGAAAGCGTTCTAGACTTAGTGTTCAAGACCGAAGACAACCTCGTCACTGGCCTCACCGTTGACGAATCATTGGGCTGGAGTGATCATGGTCTTATTAGGTTCCGTGTGTGGTCCCTCGGGTGAAGCGTAGTAACTCGAGAGGCAGTAAGCTCGATTTCCGGCGGGCGAACTTTGTTAGCCTCAGGGATAGCGTAGGAGAGATGGGGTTAGAGGTTGGCGGCGATGTTGAGGGAGTGTGGAGTGCATTCCGGGACGAGTTTATGGTGCTGCAGTCTGCTGCCATACCCTCAAAACCGGTCACCCCTGCTTCAACGCAGCCTAAGTGGTTCAATCGTGACATCGCTTCGGCTATCCGAAATAGGAAAGTAGCGTATAGGAGGGCGAAGGCCAATCGTTCCCACGAGAACACTGAAGCGTATGTCCGCCTGTGTAGGGAAGTGAAGGCGAAGGTTAGGCGAGCGAAACGTAACGAAGAACTACGGGTGGCAAGCCTCTGCAAGGGGAACCCTAAGGAATTCTTCAGTTATGTTAATAGTAGAAAGCCCATTAGAAGCATGATAGGTCCGTTAAAGGACGGAAGCGGCGTTCTGCGGACCTCCGACGCGGACATCGCTAATGTGCTTAATGAGTACTTTGCGGGAGTGTTCACCAGGGAGGATACCAGCGTCATCCCTGAGCCAGGCATGAGGCACGAAGGTGCTGGCCTGGATAGTGTTAGATGTACCGCGACAGTCGTTGCCGATAGAATAGACAAACTGAGCGCGTTTAAGGCTCCTGGGCCAGACCAGTTTCTCCCCAGAGTGTTGCGAGAAGTGCGCGACCAGGTGGCTCCCCACCTGGCTACAGTCTTCAACAAATCGTTGGAGATGGGCCAGGTGCCTGGTGACTGGAGGGAAGCCAACGTGACCCCTATCTTTAAGAAAGGGGATCACGAAAGTCCAGGGAACTATCGTCCCATTAGTCTCACTTCAGTTGTAGGTAAATTATTAGAAGGGATAATAGCTGATAGGATCGTTGACCATTTGGACTCCTACAAGCTGCTTGGGGACTCCCAACATGGGTTTAGACGGCATAGGTCGTGTCTCACCAACTTGCTCGAGTTTTTCCACGTCATGTTGAGTGAGTACGATAAGAGTAGGGCGATTGATATACTTTATCTCGACTTTCAGAAAGCCTTTGATAAGGTACCTCACCGCCGGCTAATGGCGAAAGTGCGCGCGCTGGGTATCGGTGGGGAAATAGGTAGGTGGATTGAAAACTGCCTGAGGAATAGGCGGCAGAGGGTGGTAATTAAAGGGGCTAGTTCGGGTTGGGCCTCGGTCACTAGTGGGGTTCGTCAGGGTTCCGTTTTGGGGCCACTGTTGTTTATCATTTACATAAATGATATCGAAGGTGGCATCGTCAGTCGGATCGCCAAATTCGCTGATGACACCAAGCTTGGGGCCAGTGTTGGGACGCCCGAAGCGATCGAGGAACTGCGTGCGGACCTAGGTAGGATAGGAGAGTGGTCCGAAAAATGGCAAATGCCGTTTAACTTGGGTAAATGCAAAGTGATGCACATTGGCTACGCCAATCCCAAGTCGGACTACTCGATGTTGGGTAGTAATATCGAGGTGACTGATTTAGAAAAGGACTTGGGTGTGCTAATTAGCAGCGATCTTAAGTTTACGAAACAGTGTGTAGAGGTGGAAAAGAAAGCCCAGAAACTATTGGGTTATATCAGGAGGCAATTTCAGTTTCGGAACAAGGAGATTGTGCTCTCACTGTACAATTCCCTTATTCGGCCGCACCTGGAGTATGCTGTGCAGTTCTGGTCGCCCACCCTCAGGAAAGATATTGAGAGGCTGGAGCGAGTGCAGGCGAGGGCCACAAAGTTAATCCCTTCCGTTAGGCATATGGGCTACAATCGACGGTTAGGCGCCCTGAACTTGTTTTCGCTTGAAACTCGGAGGCTGCGCGGTCAACTGATCGAGGTTTTCAAGCTCTTACGCGGGTTCAACGATGTCGCTTTTAGAAGTATGTTTAGTTTAAATGATAACCCAACTCGCAACAACGGTTGGAAGTTGGATTTGAAACGGTTTACGACTAGTGTGTGTGGGAATTACTTTACGTATAAGATCTGTGACACATGGAACAGGTTACCTTCGGAAGTTGTGAACAGTTCCTCTGTGGATCAGTTCAAGAAAAGGGTAGACGAAATCTTGCACACTATTTGAGTGTGTAACGACATTTAGGACCTCAGTCTGCGGAAATTTCTTTTCCTATAAAATAGTTAATATCTGGAACCAACTTCCCTCAGAGGTTGTTTCCAGTCAAAGTGTAAATGTGTTTAAAAATAGGCTAGAGAAAGTACTGAATACTCTCATAGTTTAAGATTAAAACATAAGAAAACTCTGCAGGAGTTCGCTTGCACCGTGTCTCTGCGAGCAAGCTAAATATAGAGCTATTTATATATTCTCCACTTTCCTGTAAAATTTCCTTGGCTACTTTTCCAGGGTCAAGGTATTTTCTTCAACCTTTTTCCGTACCTGCCTCTGGCAGGGAGGGAGCGGAGGGTGGGGAGAGAGCCTTCTACTTTTCTATCCAGTTTTCTACTACTGCTAGGATAGTTGAAAGAAAAATAAACTTTTACAAAATTTTCCCTGGCACCCGTTGCCATTGGTACCTCTTCGGTATGGGCCGCAAGGCCTTTTGAGGTACTTCTTTTCCTTGTAATTCCTTGTAACTCTCTCTCTCTCTCTCTCTCTATATATATATATATATATATATATATATAAAATTTTATATGGCTGCTGATAAAGTTTGTCATTTCATGTCACTGACGTGAAAAGGAAAGTAAATCTCGCAAATTTGTCTCGTAGACAGTGTAATAATTGAGGGCAAAATAGGGAAAAGTCTACTACATGACATTTTAGGGACATGGCATGTAGGAGAGTTTCCCATTATGTTCTTCAATTTTTTCGTTTAAATTCTTTAATTATTATATATATATATATATATATATATTAGGGTGTCTCAAATATACGAATGGAGGATTTCGGGTCGGGGCGACGCTTGCCCGTATTACACCTTTATAAAGGATTGTTATCACAAAATTTGACAGCTGTAGGAGGAATTTTAGGGGTCACTCAAGTTCGCCACTTCTGTTTCACTTATACAAAATTTTCTTCTCTTTCGCAGGTGATGGTTACTAGAGCAGGAAACCAGTTGTGGTTGCTGGACAAGGCCCCAATTGCAGCGATTGTTTGTCCACGACTTCCATCGAAGGAGCAATGCCTGCTCCTTTACTTCCACCACCACCAAGACCAAGAGGGAAGGAAGACCAAATCGGAGAGCATTCGCCTGGTGGTGGAAACCATCTGGCCCATCTGGGAGAAGGCCAACATACCAACTACCACCAAGAAGTACGCAGTGGAGAAGCTGGCGAAGTTGATCGATACCTACGACGCACTCAAGAAGAACAGGACAAAGCCGCAAGAGGGTTACCGGTACAAGGAGGGGATGTTCAAGTCGGATTTGGAAGACGTGTTTGACGTGGCTCACTCCTCCGCGCTATCCTCCTCCAAGGTCCCTCAGGAGGACAAGGATTTTCTCACCTCGCAGAGGGAAGACAGGATGTCGTCAAGTCTTGCGGGGGTGGACCAGAAGACAGCGAAGAAGAAAGCTGTGAAGCGGAAGAGGGATCTTGCAGCCACGGCTAGGAAGAGTAAATGGGATGCTGGGGTGACACAGCTCATGGAGGTAGCGATCTTGGAGGTGGATGGTAGCAGCACTGAAATGAACACGGAAGACGAGGATGATGACGACGAGACGTACCAAGCGCCCAGCACCAGCAAGGCCCAGACTCAAAAGAAAAGGCGAATGAATGCCCTCACGGACCCGAATCTCATCGCTGCTTGGGATCGCGACAACATGTCCGTGAGACAAGCAACGTCGTCCTTTGCAGCAGCAGCTCAGAGTTTGGGTCATGACCTGGATGACCTGGTAATCTCGCCAGCAACTGTTCATCGAACACGGAACAAGATCCGAAAGGAGATGGGAGAAGAGTTGACCCGAAAGTTCGAAGCTTCTGGTCCTTTAGTCTTGCACTGGGATGGGAAACTGTTGGAAGATATCGCCAAGGAGAAGAAGGAGGTTGACCGGATTGCTGTTGTGGTGACGGGCGATGGAGTCGAGGAGCTTCTTGGTGTACCCGTTGCGGTGGACGGCACTGGAAAAGAACAGGCTGCAGCCGTACTCCAGGAAGTCCAGGCTTTTGGCATTTCGGAGCAAATCATTGGACTGGGATTCGACACCACAGCTGTGAACGCTGGGATGATCCAAGGTGCTTGCGTTCGCATTGAGCAGGAGTTTGGCCGTCCCATGTTGTGGTTGGCTTGCCGTCACCACGTCTTGGAGATCTTACTCAAGGATGTCTTCGTGCGATGTCTGGGGCCGTCCTCTTCCCCTGACATTCTCCTCTTCAAAAGATTTCAACAGCGGTGGGCCTCCATTGACAAAGGGTCATTCTTGTCCATCGGTGACGAAAGCAATCCCACAACAACTGACAACTGGGCAAATCAAGCGTCTTCCATGAAGAAATACCTGCAGCAGACGCTTTCCCACGGCACACATCCCCGAGAAGACTACCGTGAACTCCTCATCCTTTCCTACCGCTTCCTTGGCGGTCAGGTCCAGGGGGGATTTCGTCAGCCTGGGGCCTATCACCACGCCCGCCAGATGGATGGCCAAAGCCATCTATGCCCTCAAGATTTTCATGTTCCGTCACCAACTGGACCTGACAGCCAGGGAAGAAGGAGGACTTCGGCGGCTGTGTTTGTTCATCTCCCTCGCGTACGTGAAGCAGTGGAATGAGGCAATGGTCTCGAATCGAGCTCCACTGAACGACCTAGAGTTCCTTCGCCTGCTCGAGGCCTACCCTGACAAGGAAGTCAGCCACACGGCATCCATGGCCTTGAAAAGGCACCTGTGGTACCTCTCAGAGGATCTCGTGGGGCTTGGTTTCTTTGACGACCGCATTCCAAAGGACACGAAGCTAAAGATGGTCCAACGACTTCAATCCCCCGCCACGAAGAAAGGACTCAAGCGGATCGATCCGAAGAACTTCAATCCACAGCAATCCATCGAGCTCTTCGTCACCCGGAGAACAAAAGAAGTCTTCTTCCGCGCGATCCTTCCAGAATCTGAGTCTCCCACCTTCCTCATGAAAGATCCAGAGGATTGGATCAATGACCAGGATTGGATCACGGCGCAAAAGAGGGTGAAAGCCCTGAAGGTGGTCAATGACGCCGCCGAGCGTGGTATCGCTTTGATGAAAAGATTCAATTCCACCATCACGCGTGATGAGAAGCAGAAGCAATTCGTCCTCAAGGTGGTTCGGGCTCACCAGAAGTTGATCCCCGTCAAGACGAAGGAGAGCTTGAAGAGTAAAATCAAGTAGTGTAGGACAGATTGATGATGAAAACAATCCATTTATACGCTCTTATTTCAATTAATGAAAGGTGCATTTCGTTTATTTTCATTTTTGTTCAGAAATAAAGAGAATAAGAGAATGAGAAATTTCTTTTTTTTCCTAAATAGCTACAAGAAAGTGTTAAACTTGAGTGACCTATAAATACTGTTCGATTCCAATCATTTTTCGATTTTTAGAACCTCTATGCCTATTGAAATCGGGGCATTCGCGAGCAAGAGAAAATCGGAAAAAAAAAAATTCTATGTATTAATGAGACACCCTAATATATATATATATATATATATATATATATATATATATATATATATATATATATATATATATATATATATATATATATATATATATATAAACACAGACCGTGCATGGAACAAGGAACTCTTCTTGGAAATTACATCCACTATAGTTCGAATAAGTAATGATAAATGACAAATACTATAGTTTTTTCTTTTTCATGATGGAAAGCCCAACGTGGGCACCGGGTTACTCGCAAAGAGGCCCCAAAATATAGCTTCCTTCACCAGCTATCATAAGTTTCTCAGGGGAACATTCAAGGGCGACCATTCAAGGGCGTATTAACAACTGCCTTTGGAGCGCGGGCCAAGAACTCTCGACAGAAGGGAGCCTGGTAATTTTGGAGAAATATTGTGAAAAAATTCCTTGCACACACAAACACACGTATTATGGACTTACGGACTTTTCTCTTGTCAGGTTATAATATGAGGGTTTCTGAAAGGGATTTGTCGAAGCAGTAGTATAGTTGCATTTCCGTAAACGGAAAAAAATTTGGCAAGATAATGTCACACGATCCTCACGTCCGTTTATGAGGTGTATTTCAGGGGGGGTAGGGGTTAGGTTAAGAGGAGAACATGAACGTTTATAAGCAATATTTGATGGTGGCGTAACCTCTGAGAGGATGCCGTAGCCCCCTAGGGGTCCCAAGGGCAACACCTACACCCTGGAAACAGCCCTCCCACACCCGTACGACCGCAGCCCCAACCCGCGCCGCCACCCATATCCTAAAATGTCTACCGTCCGTCCGCGCGCCTGGGTTTGTTTATTTCTTTTAAGAAACATCAAAAATAAATAAATAATAATAATAATAATATCACATGTAAAATTAAAGCAAGTCTCTCTCTCTCTCTCTCTCTCTCTCTCTCTCTCTCTCTCTCTCTCTCTCTCTCTCTCTGTTATATACCTTTTTATCTACTCAGTTTCATATAAACATAATTATAAAATTTATATATACAGAGCGGTTAGTAATGTGCCCCCCGCCCAAAAAAGACGTTAAAGAATAAAAAAAATAGAAGGAAGAGAAACGAGAGCTTCCGTTAAAAAGGCCAGACTGCAGGACCTGCAATGGCGCGTACTGTTGCGTAACCGCCCAATTTCTTTCTCTAATTTGGAGAATTTGATTCCTTGAGGATAATGAACAACAAGATAAGTCAAGCAGACCCACTAATGAAGTAACGGCAGCTACCGAAGTAACACTATTTCCTCATAAAGTATGAAAGAAAAATTCCCCACACCTTATGAGGTCACAAGTCACAACGTACACTACATTCTATGATAAATAAAAAGTCAGCATTAAAATTACAAATATATTTTTATATATTTGAGGTTAAGGAATAATATTCTCTTAAAACAAGCATTTGATATAATTACTGGTATCATATGAAATCCTGAAAATGTATGACGAAAAAATAAATCCTGAGTTTCCATGGGATAACTAAAATAAACTTTTTGTGGTGTATAACTTTTTTCAGGTCTGCTCAGGTAATGAGCTGAAATAATACATTTTAAAAATTTACAAGTAATTTCAGATCGACTCATCTAATTAAAAATTAGATTACATATTTAAATACGAAATCTTAAGGAAATGTTCTACGGAAATATATTCAAATAAACATTCTATTTATAGTTCATACAAGCTAAAAATAATAATAATAATAATAATAATAATAATAATAATAATTTTAATAATAATAATAATAATATGCCTAAATATAAACTGCAACGTTGTTCGCCTAAAAAGGTAATAAAACCAAGTGAACAGCTGCCTACGCCATTGCTTCGTGTAAATAAGCGTAAGTAAATCCGCATAATGGTTCAGCGTTAGTCATAAATTATAAGTTGGGAAAGGTCTTGCTTATGGCTCTAAATGTAAAAGTGTCAATGTAGAGAGTCCTCGAATGGTTTGTTAAGTAATTAATTCCATGCCGAATAGAATGAAATTTAATTAAATTGAATGATAGTGCTCAAAATGAATATTGTTGCAATCATTCTAAAAGACAACTTTACCTTGAAGAGAATTTGCAAAGGAAACATCTGGGTAGACCAATTCCTAATATAAGGGAAGGTGGGGCAACTCGGGACCCCAGGGCAACTCGGAACACCCCCTCTTCAGCCCAAACTAGTGCGGTCATCTAGCTTTAATCTATCTCCGTCGGTGCCGACACTGATCAGTACAGTGGCCATGAGACAGTGGACGGGGCGGGTTGCGCCATGCAGCTCAGCAAAATTTAGAAAGTAATTTTTTCTCTATTTGATCTCTCATCAGCGAATTTTCCCTTGATTCATAATTCCAAAGCTGTAAGAACTTATTTTGTTGCTTTTTGTGTGTAGACAACTTTTGGATCAGGGTTTGATTTTCACGTATCGTCGTGTCTGAAATTTCGTCAGTGACCGCGTGGTACTGAAATTTGGGAAAAGGGGCGTAAGGGAACCCCGGGTTCCGAGTTGCCCCACGAATTTTTTAACCAAAAAATTGCAACGGCATTCTCAAATTCTAGTTACACCTAATGCAAAGCTGGAACGCTGTAAAAAGTGGTACAGAATGGAAGACAGAAGGTAAAGATAAATGATTTTGTATTTAATGGGTCCAAATACTCGTCCTATATGCCTACAAAATTGTAAGTTCTGATGTATGCTAGTTATTCACAAAAGTCCCTGTTGATGACCTACTTGAATTTTCAAAAGAAAAGATCTAGGAATATGCTTTCCTCGTTCAACACAACACTCTCATTAAGTTAATTAAGCTTTGCGACAAAGATTGTAAATTTCAGTTTGAAAATAAGTTTGATGCTATGTCGTTTGGATTGGCGATGGAAAATCCATTCTCACCTGTATTAGCTAATCTAGTAGGGGCACTCAATATATTCTTCCCCACCCTTTTTTCTCAGCTAAATAATAGGCCATGGGCTGAAATGTCTTTTGGGCCGTAAGTTTAAACTTTCTGCTCTTCACATAACTAGATTTTTCCAGTTTGAACCTCCCCTCCTTGTATAAAACCGCTTTTAAACGCCCTTGTATAAAACCGATGGTTAACGCAGTTTCGAAAATGGCCTCTGACAGTGATGTGCGTCGTAAACAGAGAGCTGTTATCGAGTTCTTAACCGCAGAGAAGGAAACAGTTGGAAATAGTCACAAACGTTTACAAAACGTTTACGGAGACTCCAGAGACGTATAAAGCGAGTTCGACCGGAGAGAAAACTGGAAGACTTCCTTCTTTTGCACGATAACGCAAGACCACACAACAGTTTGCAAACAAGAGAGGCCATCACAAAAATGCGCTTCACTGTGTTACCCCACCCTCCATACAGCCCGGATGTGGCACCTTCAGATTTCCATTTGTTTTGGCCAATGAAGGATGCTATTCGTGAAAGAAAGTTTCAGATTGACGATGAGGTTGTTGAGGAGGTTAAGAGGTGTCTCCAGCGGAACCCAGAGGACTTTTACCAACAAGGAATAAGGCCCTTCTTTCGAGGTGGAGGAAAGCCGTAGAAAAGGATGGGGACTGTGGAAAAATAAAAACTTGTAAAAAAGTATGTAACTACCTGTGTACAAAAATTTCTGGAACTTACAACGAAATTTGGAAAGGAAAAAAAAGGTGGGGCAAAATATATTGAGTGGCCCTCGTATATATGGATTTTTTGAAAATAGAATTTTGCCCACTATTGTTAATTTTAATCTTGTTTGGTACAAGTATATAGATGATATTTTATGCCTTTGGCCTAACAATTTGGATGTTGACTTATTTCTTAGTGGGCTCAACAATTCGGATGTTGAATTATTTCTTGGTAGGCTCAACAATTTGGTCCCACCTATTAAGTTCACTGTTGAAAAAGAAAATGATGGATGCTTATCTTTTCTGAATCTAAAAATTAGGAGATGCTTGAATCAGTTTAGACTCCGAATTTTTAGATTCCGAGTTATGCAATATCATGAATATTGGTACTAAATTATGTTATCCTATTTCATTTCTAGATAACTGCCTTAGGAAAGCTAAGAATAGGTATTATAATAGTGTAACTGTGAAGGAATTTGAGCATAAAAATATCCTTAGCCTACCTTACCATGTTAATTTTAAATATCTTTCGACTTTACTGAAAGTAATTGGTATCAACGTAGTCTTTAAGTATAATAATACTGAAAAATCACTCCAAATAAAGAATAGACCTGATAATGCAAGCAGTATCCACGCAAAAATGTAGAGTGCAGATCAATTGAATGCAACATGATCAATAATGATATGGGAAGGGGGTTAGATCCCCCAAGGTGGAAGAGGGGGTATGCAACAAGGGGTAGTGGGATAGTGGGGTAGTGGGGTAACCTAATCTGGAGGAGAGTGTGGGTTGAAGAGGGCCGGGGAGGTAGTCCTTCCAAAGGGGGTAGCCTAACCTAACAAGGATAAAGAGAGGAGGAGAGAGAAGAGAAGATGTTCTCGTTGGTATGTCTCGGCGCATAATGGGGTCTTGACAGCCGTCCTGGGCGGCTTTAGCATCACAGCCAGTTGGCTTAGAAGGCGTAATCAGCCACTTTCTTTAGAGGGGTACAGCCAATCGTCTTGGCATAGTGTATACATATATATATTAATGTACAAGAATGTAGAGGCATCCAACTGTCAGCCAGGAGAGAGTGAAAATATGTAGAGAAAGCCAACTTCTGTACCACCAGCTGCCAGCGGCAGGAATGATAGCGTAGTGTATAAATATATATTTATTTATCTAGCTCTAAATCGGAGAATTAAAAAGCGCATCACTCTGTCTCAAAAATAGCAAAGCATACACGCACACTGTATCTTGCATTAAGCGCTAAAATAGGAATAATTATTTAACATACACATCAATATATATATATATATATATATATATATATATATATATATACAAACTCAGAATGGTCCCCTGAGAAACTTATATGTTAAACACAGACCGTGCATGGAACAAGGAACTCTTCTGGGAAATTACATCCACTATAGTTCGAATAAGTAATGATAAATGACAAATATTATAGTTTTTTCTTTTTCATGATGGAAAGCCCAACGTGGGCACCGGGTTACTCGCAAAGAGGCCCCAAAATATAGCTTCCCTCACCATCTATCTGCAAAGCAGATAGGATCCAGCTTTGGGACAGGATCTAGGGTTTACAGATCCTGTATGTGTAATGGAATGCGCAGCACATCAGCTCTGTGATTGCAGAAATGAAATAGACCAGACCTCGGGCTTAAACTTCAGCCTGTGCAATACCTTTAAGCACTACGAATGCATGAACTTAGATAGAAGACAGGAAAATGGTAAATAGAATAAATAACAAAATCACAGGCCTTTGTGGTTTCTTATGCGTCAAGTGTATGGAAAACAATAGAAAATTAGTACAGAGGGGAATACAAAATGTTGAAATAGAAGAATCAAGTACAGCAGTTTTACCGACAGAAAAACAGGAAACAGAAATCGCCTGCAGAACCGAGAAGGAAAAAGAAAACACACTACAGCGAGGGGCGAAAGCAGCCTCAGATAAAGAGGTACCCACGGCAGAAGAGGGAGATACGAAATACACGCCGAAGAAAACAACCCCACTGAGTAGGGAAGAAGTGGTGGCAGAGCAGAAGAAGGAAATCGAATCACATAAGACTCAGAGGGAATTTAAACGACGGGCCATATGCGAATATTATAAAATAGGTGCGTGCAAATATGGCTCAAACTGCATATACAATCACCCTACAAAATGCTTCTATATAATGAGGAATGGGAAGTGCAAGTAGGGACCAAACTGCAACTTTTTTCACCCTCGTATGTGCAGACAGTCAATCACTGAGAAAAAGTGCCTGAACATGGAGTGCCCGCATTTTCACATGAAGGGTATGCAAAGAAGAGAACGGGAAAGAACAGATCATATTCGACATAGAAGTAATAACAAGAGTAATGAAACATATTTTTTAGAAGAAATGAGGGTAATAAAACTCACCTTGCCCTTCTAACAAGGAGAGACAGAACGCCGCAAACATATGCACCACAACATTACGCACATCACCCTCTTATTCAACACCACCCACCAATAATACAACAACCACAGTAGTATCTCGGGCCACAACCCCAATACTCCCAAATGCAGTGGCCCAACCAATAACACCAAACAGGAACCGACATCGACCAGGAAAAGACCATCATTTAGGAAAACCGAACACGAAGATTAGAAACCCGGTAAATGTATTATACACAAATATACAAGGCCTCTATACGGATCATGCAGACTGCAAATTACAATGCTTGCAAAATTTAGCTACGGAAACCAGCATAGATATCATATGCTTAACGGAAACACACTTGCATAAGTGCGAAAAAGGCTGTGAAAACTGCATCGAGAATACTGAAATAGCATTGGTGGACTACAACATATACCGAGCAGATAGAGTGGCTAGACGAGGGGGAGGTGTTGTATCTACGTGAAAAAAACATACACATGTGAAGTGAGGGTAAAGAAATCAAACAGCACAGTTGAAGATATTATATTAGAAGTAAAAGAACTGAACCTAACCATTATGAACATCTACAGACCACCAAACACCACACAAAGTGAATTCTAATTTGCTACGAATGAAATAGAAAACATTAAAATTACTTGAAACTCCAACAACAAATATTCTAATTTTCGGAGATTTTAATTTCCCATTCATATCATGGAAGAAAAATGACGAAGTTACATCTGTTGAGAAGTTTCATGGCAACATTACTAAAGATGATAGAACCCAAGCAACAACGCTATTAGATATTATGGAACATTACGCCCTTACCCAGGAAATCGGCGAAGCCACGAGAAAGGAGAACGTTTTGGATTTAATCTGGACAAATAACGAGATAATAATAAATAAAAAAGTAACGCACAGAAAGTTCTCCGACCATAACCTCATCGATATACAATTGAAGTTAGCACCCAGAGGTCCAAAAACGCATCCTAGAGAGGCAGATGGAATATTTGAAGGCTTAAACATAAATTCAAAGAAAGTAAATTGGGAAAACGTAAATATAGATTCAAAGGAAGTAAATTGGGAATTGCTACTTCACGAGAAGACTCCACAAGAAATACTATGTATAATAGAGACTGAAACCAAACCTATAATGCTGAAACATATTCCAGAGAGACAGGAAAGAAAACGTAGCAAGCTCGAGAGGAAAATCAGGACTCTATTAGGGCAACGAAGACAAACCGTAAAACATCTCCACAGATGCAGAACTGATGCAAAGAGACTCAAACTAGAAAGGAAACTTGGCGAAATAGAAATGGACCTAAAGCAAACATTCATACATAAGACAAGCGAGGAGGAAAACAAGGTAGTAGAAAACATAAAAAATAACCCCAAATACTTCTACACGTTTGCGAAAAGGAAAATGCAGTGTAAAGAGAGTATTGGACCGTTGATAGACGGAGAGGCCGAATACACAAATGACCCGGAAGAAATAAGTGAACTGCTTAAGGAGCAATTTAAATCTGTGTTTAGCACCCCTAAGTCCGAGATGGAACAAATTCCGGCACAAACCTATTAATGGATTTCGAGTTGACGGAAGGAGATGTAATTACGGCCTTATCACAGATGCGAGACAATTCAGCGCCAAGTCCAGACACATGGAGTGCCACATTTCTGAAGAAATGCAAAGAGAGTATTGCAAAACCGCTATACTTACTATGGAGGAAGTCACTCGACACAGGACAAATTCCACTCCCCTTAAAGAACGCAAACATTGCCCCCCCCCTATTTAAATGTGGTAACAGAGCAATGCCCAAAAATTATTGGTCAGTGGCTCTCATCTCACACCTTATAAAGTGTTTTGAACGCATAATTAGAAGCAAAACTACCTACTACCTACAAGACAAAGACTTTACAACCCAAATGAACATGGCTTCAGGGCTGGAAGATCATGCCTGTCACAGCTACTACACCACCAGGAGAAAATATTAGAAACATTGTGTCGAGGACAAAACATTGATGTAATACAGCATATACGGACTTTGCCAAAGCCTTCGATAAATGTGACCATGGAATCATAGTATAAAAACTTAAGAATACAGGAATTACTGGAAAGCTAGGAAGGTGGATATTTAATTTCTTGACGCAAAGAACGCAAAGAGTGGTGGTAAACGGAGTTAAATCGGAAGTCTCGGAAGTCGTGAGCTCTGTCCCACAAGTGGCAGTATTAGCTCTCTTGCTATTCGTGATAATGATTGCAGATATTGATGCAGATATTAAGGACAGTATTGTATCATGCTTCGCAGATGACACAAAGATATGTAAGGAAATATTGAAGGAAAATGACATAAGAAAATTACAAAACGACATTGAAACATTATTCCAGTGGGCAGAAGACAACAATATGAAGTTCAACGAAGAAAAATTCCAACTTCTAAGATATGGTAATAACAAAGAGCTACAGAAAAAAGGTTACAAAACTCTGCAAGGCAAACAGATAACACCAAATCCACAAGTCAGGGATCTTGGAGTAATAATGTCGTCGGATGCAGAATTCAGAGAGCACTATAAAATCAAAATCACAACGGCTAGAAAAATAATGGGAATCATCTGGAGGAGCTTCCGCAGCAGAAAAGCAAACATCATGCTTAAATTATGGAAGAGTCTAGTCCTACCAATAATTGAGTATTGCTCAGTACTCACAAGCCCACACAGAAAAAGAGACATTGCGAACATTGAAGCTACTCAAAGGACTTTTACGTCTAAGATAGAGGAAAGGGAAGGTGAAGACTACTGGTCTCGACTACAATCCCTGGAACTCTACTCTCTTGAAAGAAGGCGAGAGCGGTACACAATAATATACATATGGAACATACTTGAGGGCTCTGTCCCTAACCTCAGAAATGAAATAGAAACAAACTGGAATGAGAGCAGAAGCAGATTTTGTACGGTCCCAGCTGCGGTGGGACAAGGGCCATGAAAACGAGGATGGAAAATACCCTCAGCATACGGGGCCCAAAGCTTTTCAATGTCCTTCCAAAAGATGTGAGGAATCTCCAGCACACCGACCTGAAAACTTCAAGAACCAGCTGGACAGATTCTTGTGCAAAGTCTCTGACCAGCCATGCGTGGCTGGCTACGAGGGCAGGAGGAGATCAGACAGCAATTCTCTTCTTCACCAAATCCCTCAAATGAGACGAGATGCTGCAGAGGGGGTCGACCGTAGGTCGATCCTGAACCGTCGTTCAAACTGAACAAAAGTAAGTAAAGTCCGTATATATATAACCTTTGGGTAGCTTCCGCCCGAATTGTTCATTCTGACGAAGGTCAAGCTTTTCACTCCACCTTAGACCTACAGTTTAACGTGGAATCCGAACCACGCCCCATCAGCAGCCCAGCGCCTTAACCACTAGGCCACCTAGGGTACCCATTTATCTACCAACCACTTTCTTTATTGTGTAGAAGGATGAACAGCTGGGTTTTGCTGCGCGCCGGCTGCCGTCGGGTCTCGGACCCGGGGCCGATGGATTCGTAGTCAGCGACGCTAACCACTACACTATATATACACACCTTGAATAATATTTGTTTGAAATAAAACACAACTACCCTCATTCTGTTTATTTAATATATATCGAATATGTATATACATTGGTCGCAAAACAATTGGATTTATTTAACACATATATAACACGAACAGTATATAAGAATTGCATTAAACGCAAAAACAGGAATAATTATCTAACATACGCATCAAAAATAATACAGCTAGTACAGAAGAAATCGGGGAAAATACATCTGATAACTCGCCCATATTATGGAAACACGGGCGGATCTTAATTTAACACCAAATTTAATTCGAGAATGTCAAAGCTGGAAGGGGACACTTAAAACCGCTCACGTAACCCCGAACACCGGGTATATATGTTTCTAACACTAAAGTGCGAGATACACTTCTGATAGCTCCTCTGGAAAACACGAACAGCTGCACACTTATTTAACACCAAACTTAATTCAACTTTTAGCCTCCCACTTTTGATTGCTCTGGGATTTATCACTCTCGTGTAAAACACATGCATTTCTGACAACTCACCCCGGAAACGCAGCTGTATTTGACACCATACGAGACACTGTCAAAATGATATTTTATTCGAGCCGATACTTTTTAAGGAAGGAACCACACACACAGCTGCTTTGTCCGTACATTTCTGATATCTCCCAGTTTTCACTCTCTAGTGCAAAACATTTATATAGTACGGTATGCACTTTGGGGGAAATATTCCTCACCTCTCTCTCTCTTCCCAGGGACAACCGATACTTTTAATCCCCCCACATTTTGATATCTAGGCGAATTCTCACTCTAGTGTAAAACAAGCATATAGCACTGCATGCGCGAACATTCCTCCCCGCTCCCTTTCTATCTTTGAATACTATCTCTGAACGCTTTATCCAAATAGTGTTATCATAATTAGACCCTAAATCATCTATTATTATTATTATTATATACTGTATATTCAGACCTAATACGCGTCAAACGTAAAAATTCAATTCAAAGTAATGTAATAATGAAGATTACGCTTTTAAATAAACATTTTTAATCATTAAACGCGAATATAGTGATAGACATTGTAAAGACAGAAATGCTTAAATATTCACCGACATTTTATGAATAGACACACACACACACACACACACACACACACACACACTCTGTTTTGAAAAAGAATTGTATGCAAAATACATTTTCTATGCACGTTTATTAAATTATAAACCTTCTTTCTGAGTACTATCTCTGGCACTAATATATGTTCAATGAATAATTGAATGAATACTTCTTTGTTTATAAAATAAACACGAGTTTCCAATTTTTGTCATTACGATAATTTTAACATATAATAACATTGGTATGCATCAATTTTGCTGTCAAGGGTTTTGCAAGTGATTCTTATAGAGGTTTTCCTGCTGATTTCGGATCTGCAATCCGTTTTTCTCAATCAGCTCAGGTTATCCGTCTATGGCCTCATACGTAAAATAGAATTTTTCGTGATTTTGTCAAAGCGGAATTGGAAGAGTAACATCTATCATCACTTGTTTCACTTGTATAATATCTTTTTTTACTTTTCAGGCATATAGATAAAATATTTCATAATGAATAGAGCGTGTAAAAATGATCCCAATAGATTCTGCTACATATGTGAGACGGTTACCATGCCAAATAACCAGTCCCAAATCACTAAATTTGTGAAGACAATGTATAGAGCATACTTTGGAATTAAGCTAGGGGACCAGGAAAAAAATTTCGCCCCTCATATGTGCTGCAAGACGTGCATTGAAAATTTGAGAAGATGGAGCAAAGGCAGAGCGAAATCTTTGCCTTTTGGAATTCCCATGATTTGGAGAGGAGGAAAGGATCACGTGACAGATTGCTATTTTTGCATGACAAACCTCCAAGGTGGGCTTATAAATTTATTTTTCTTAAACATTTTGAAATCCTCGTATGAAACTTGACATAATATTCACCATAATGTAATATTCACCATATATAACATAATATTCACCATAATGGTAATCATACATTTACTTATACATATTGTTATAGAAAATACATTTACACATACATATTGTTATACAAGTTACATTTACAAATACAATGATTGTATATTTTCTTTCTTTTTCATTCATATTGTCCCCGAAGGGACAATATGAATGAAAAAGAAAGAAAATATACAGACTCCATCGACCTATTTCATATCTTACAGACCGCAGCCTTCCCTCACGAGCCGCCACTGTCTGAATGCTTCTTCTATTTCATATGCAAGTTTTATATCCATGTTTCTGTGTTTCTATTTTCAGGAGTTAACAAGAAGAATAAACACATTGTTGTATACCCTGACATTCCTTCTGCTATGAGACCTGTACCCCATGGTCCTGGAATTCCAATACCTGACCCGCCTCAAACCCTGGACTTCGATGATTCTGATGATGAATCAATGACCAATGCCAATGACCAGTCCCAGTCGTATATACCTCAAAATACCGCTTCAAATGAGCCGAGGCCTCTCAACCAGGCCAAACTTAATGATTACCAGGGACTTAGGACTTTCCAAATTAGCTGCCGAGATCTTGGGCTCACGACTTCGAGAGGACAACTTGCTGGCTCCGGGAACAACATTCTCCTGGTACAGGAAACGAGGGGAAGAATTCCGCAAGTTTTTTGCAGTGCACGAAAATACCTCTTCCTTAGTGTACTGCTGCAATGTTGAGGGGCTAATCGAATCCTTGGGCCTGCTATATAACGCATCAGAATGGAGGCTATTTATAGACTCGTCTAAACGAAGTTTGAAAGCAGTACTTCTCAACATTGGGAATAGGGTTGCATCAGTCCCTGTAGCACATTCCGTACAACTTACTGAGAGCTACGATAACATGAAAATTTTACTGGATGCTCTCGTATACGACCAACATAACTGGAGGATCTGTGGAGATTTGAAGGTAATACTAATATCATAAGTAAACTATTACTATTGACTATGTTGTTTTTCCAAAGGTTATTTGAGAGCGTATAAGAACACTTAACTTGCCCACAGAAGTGATACAGTCCAATGAATAGATTTTTTATCTGATAGAAGAAATTCTCTAAATTCTTTAAATATTTTCATTTTTTTCAGATTGTGGCATTTGTATTGGAATGCAAGGGGGATACACGAAATACCCATGTTTCCTCTGCAAATGGGATAGCGAGCGGATGAGAAGCACTATGCACAGCGTGAATGGGCATCCAGAGAGAATTTTGAACCTGGGTCGCATAATGTCGTTTCAGTGCCCTTGTACCACCAACAAAAATTTTGCTCCCACCACTTCATATTAAGCTGGGTTTGATGAAAATTTCATCAAATCAATGAATAAGGAGGGTTCAGCATTCCGATATCTCGAGAGTAAATTTCCTCATTATCTGATGCTAAACTAAATGTTGGGGTTTTTGATGGTCCTCAAATTCGAACTTTGATCAAGGATACTCAGTTCGAAAACGCAATGACTCCAACTGAGAAGAATGCCTGGCAGGCATTCAAATCAGTTGTCACTGATTTTCTTGGCAAGCGTAGAAGTCCAGAATACGAGTCCGTTGTCGAAAACTTGATGGAAGCTTTCAAGCTCATGGGTCGCGCATGTCCATAAAAATGGACTTTTTGTGGTCCCACTTGGACTATTTTCCTGAAAATTGCGGGATATAGTGGGGACAGGGTGAACGATTTCACCAAGATATCAAAATAATGGAAGAGAGGTACCAGGGAAACTGGGATATCAATATGCTGGCGGACTATTGCTGGTGTTTGAAGCGAGACGTGCCCGAAGAAAAACACAGACGGAAAGCCAAAAAAACTTCATTCCTTCCTCAATAACTTTTTCCATATTCATTGTATGAATAAAAGTATTTATTCACACAATGTTTTCATTTTTCACGAGTGTTCTTATAATATTACTCGTATCTACAGTGTTTAAGCTAAAAAAATCAATAAATTTGGGGATAAAATTGGACTTATAATAAATGGCCAATAGAGAAAAAACCTGACCTGATTGAGGAAAACCAATGTCATTTTCGAATTCAGCATGGTCGAATTATATAATATGAGTTGAAAAAACCCTCACAGCAGACAAAAAAAATTCATAAGATATGCATGTTTTATGTGCTTATTGAAACCCACAGATTTAATTTTAACAGTGTTACCCCAAGTAGTTCAAAGGCCATTTTCTACGCACATTTGTAATACAGAAAATGGAATTTTATTTAATAGGGTTCTAAATTAAATATGTTCATTCTATAAGTGAGGGGTCGCGCGTCTTAAGGTACCTAAGCGCCACCACAGGCGAAAACGTGTTTTTGATGGATATCACTATTTTCACCCTTCCTCTATCGCGTGGTTTGGGTTATAATGATCTTACGACACTAGAAGTATGGTTGAAAACCTTATGAAGCGAACTACTTTTTTCACCTCTATCGCCAGCCAAAAGTTCACCCAAAGTTCGGCATAATAAGAAAATAAAAAAAAAATATATATAAAAAATATAAAATATGAAAATCTATTTCAAAAACTCATCAACATCTTCATTAGCATACTTAGAACTCCAATTTAGCCAAAAATGAACGTTCTAGCTCAATTAATAACAGAGATACTATTGCCAAAATATTGCTGAACTTTGGAGGCGATTTCTGACGAATTTTAATTTTGGCGCTTAGGTACCTTAAGAAGCGAGACCCCTCAAATGTTTTGCAGCAGGCTCCACGTCACACTCTGAATACTATCTCTGGCACTAATATATGAAAAATAAATTCCAGCTTTTTTCCAAGTATAC
The DNA here is from genome assembly GCA_023014485.1 of Bathynomus jamesi. Lineage (NCBI taxonomy): Eukaryota > Metazoa > Arthropoda > Malacostraca > Isopoda > Cirolanidae > Bathynomus > Bathynomus jamesi. The sequence goes on from JAJOZX010003991.1 coordinate 380,558, forward strand.
TTTCGATAAGTTACAGAATAATCTCATAGAATTAACTCTATCTTTTTTAAATGAATGTAGTGATAAATATTTTAAAGACAGAAATTTTTAAATGTGTAAGTGGCTTACTTTTTATGTGTATATATATATATATTTATATTTATATATACAGGGTGGGCCGTAAGTTTCCATACATAGGAAAAATTAAACGTTTGTTTTTATGTTTCAGATACCCTAAGAATATGCGTTTGACTTAAGATCTTGTTTACTGATGAAGCAAATTTTTACGTCAATGGAGAGGTTAATCGGCAAAACATACGTTATTGGAGTAATGCTAACCCTAACTGGCTGAGTCCGACGAAGATGCAAGGTGCCGGTAAAGTGATGGTGTGGGCCGGGATATGGGGTGACAGAATTATTGGACCAATTTTTGTCAGTGGAAATCTTAATGCCGAAAGGTATCTTAACATGTTGCAAGAAGAGATTTTCCCATCCCTGCTAAACGAGGAAGGTAACTTCCCAGTTTACTTCCAGCAAGATGGAGCTCCACCTCATTATGGTCTTCACGTGCGTCGGTATTTGGATCAGCAGTTTCCGGATGCTTGGATTGGTCGGCGTGGTCCTGTGGAGTGGCCTACCAGATCCCCAGATCTCACCCCCTTGATTTCTATCTTTGGGGGCACTTGAAGGCCATGGTGTATCAGGAAAAGATACGAGACATAAATCATCTAAAGGAACGTATCACCAACGCCATTACAAGCATAACGTCAACTGTGCTAATGCGTGTTCATCAACAGTGGGGAACACGTATTGAAATGTGTTTTCAAAACAATGGCAACCATGTAGAGCATATTATATAAATAAAAATGGTTGTCCATAAAAAAATGTTTATTTTTCCTATGTATGGAAACTTACGGCCCACCCTGTATATATATATATATATATATATATATATATATATATAATATATATATATATACATATATATATATATACACACTGGTCTGAAGACTTGTACGCAAAATAAATTTTTTATGCACATCAATTAAATTATATACCTCTCTGAGTACTATCTCTGGCACTAATATATGAACAATAAATTCCAGCTTTTTTGTAAATATTTTTTCGGTAAGTTACAGAAAAATCTCATAGAATTAACTATCTTTTTTAAAGAATATAGTGATAGATATTTTAAAGACAGAAAAGTTTAGATGTTCTAAGTGGTTTACATTATATATATATATATATATATATATATATATATATATATATATATATATACGCTTTTCTGAAAGACTTGTACACAAAAAACCATTTTCTTCGCACATCTTTTAAATTATAAGTTGTCTCTATCTCTCTCTCTCACGTCTTGGTAAAAGCTTAAGGATCTCCCACTAAACGTCGTTCAGAATCCGCCCACCAAAACACGTTCAGCCAATGAGTGTTTTGCTTTCTGAAAGTGTGGAGAGGGGGAGGGAAGTCTTCAGATTTGGTAGGGCATATACGATTCATTTCCAGTTTGATGAAGTCTTTCAACTGGTGTGTACAAACTTACAAGCAGGAACGTCATCCGACGAATACCCCAACATCGTTATGTAAGTTATTCTACGTGGATACATTGTGCTCTGCACAAATAGACTTATTCAATAATGCTCTAAGTGAAATATATAGAATCTATTTCTCGTGTGTAATCATTTATGTAGAACTGTGTTTTTTGTGAAGTTTTCGTGCACAATTTGAATCTATTATCATTTTATCTGAAGGTCCTACTCTTCCATACACGAGTGTCTAAACGAATATACAACACCCGAGCTGTATCTCTGCAGTGATACAGTGTGAATAGCTATAACTATTTTTATCTATATATTGTCGCTATATACACAGTATATATATATATATATATATATATATATATATATATATATATATAAATAATCCCCATTCTCTACGTATACATCGTTATTTTGCAGTGCTAATGCTTGCGTCCATTTGATGGGATTCGTGAGCAACGGCTGCGTATTTTCGAATCAAGCCCTAGAGCAAGTAGCGTTACAAGATTCGCGATACAAGAGTAGCACCGTCTCAAGCATTGACGATTACGTCGTGTAAGTATAATGTAATTTGAAAAGTCTATTGTTTTAAGGTGTATCTCAATAACTCTTGCAACTTTTCTCTTACATAAAACCTCTTTTGAAATGAATGGCGCAATAGTTTTTATTTTTGCTATTTTAAAGGCCTGACGCAGCCATACTGCGGAGCATCCTAGAGTACTAGGCCATGTTGGAGCCCCAAACCATCGACCTTACCGCCTAAGAAGCCATTTTTATTTTAAAATTATTACCTCTCTCTCATTATCCTGTGAAAAAACAATAACAAACATCTCTCTGATTATCCTGTGAAATAATAATAATAATAAATATCTCTCTCTTTATCCTGTGAAAAATAAAAATAATAATAATAATGATAATAATAATAAAGCGCGGTTTACGATAATGTTTTTTCTTTTAGGGGGATCTTGACGGCATTACACGAACACATTTCCCGAAGCACAGAATGCGAGATTTTTGTAGAAACGATGTAAGTTTTTATTCTTGTACGTGTGTGTGTGCGTACTGAATAAACAGGGTATTTTTTTTTTAATTTATTAGTTAATAAAGCCAAAGTTTTGTTCTGTATTTAAAAAGGTATAACTGTTACATTTTATAACTTCATTGTGCCACAGTTATGAATTTCATTTAGCGTATACGTCACATTTTTACGTAATATATGTACAAACAGTTTTACGAGATGCAAAATTACATGCAAGATATTTATGACATTTCCTATTTTAAAGGCCTGACGCGGACCTACTTCGGAGCGTATTAGAGTACGAGGCTACGTTGAAGCCCCAAACCATCGACCTCACAGGGACGACCCGGTGGCATTAAGCGATGATAGTTCTGGAGAATGTGAAATTGTTAGAGAAACGATGTAAGTTTTTGTATTCTTTTTTCGTGTACGTGTGTGCGAGTAGGGGTGAAAATAATCCAAGTATTTTCAACATTTTATTAAATAATAATAATAATACCAATGGTAACATTTTAAGTATATTTATAAATAAATGCATAATTCCGTTTACTGTATACAACACATTTTTTTTACGTAATATTGGCTTCAGTGCTTTATCGTAGAAATAGGAATGACAATAATTTTTACACATTATACATATGGAGTTTAAAGGATATAAATTTAAGTGCAAGATATTTTATTACACTGACATAAAATAACTATAGACAATTTTAACACACATTTGTCGCTTATTGCGACGGTAAATGGTATATATATATATATATATTAGACGCCGGATTTAGTGTCCCCGAATATTGTGTCTCAAAACTAGGAAACAGTTACTTTTACATGGTAATTGCTATGGATAGTGTCTCTGATTACGCTTATAGCGTCTCTTTTCAGCTACTATAGTCTACTTGGCAGCTCTAGTTTACACTTGTATTTATGATGCCGTGCTGTTTACAGGCTTACTAGATGGCCATGGATGTAGGTAGCGGTGTCCTGCAGGATTCAGTGTTAGGCCCATTGCTATTTGTAATCTACATTAACGACATAGATGTAGGATTGACCATAACGTGTCAAAATTCGCGGACGATACTAAAATAGGCGGTAAAATTCTTAACGTGGGCGATAGAAATAGGCTCCAAGACGATGTAAATAGGATTATGGAGTGGACGGATATGTGGCAGATGCAATTTAACGTAGACAAATGTAAAGTTTTGCATAGAGGTTCTGGTAACAACAATTACACATACACGATGGATGATAGACAGTTAACGAGCGTTGACGAGGAAGTAGATTTAGGCGTACGCGTATCTAAGGATTTAAAAGTTAGGAACTAGTGCCTGGAGTCTTGCACAAAAGCTATAGGATATTAGGCTTCATAGTGCGTAATTTCGAATTTAAATCGAAGAATATTATATTGCCCCTTTACAAATCCCTACTCAGGCATCACTTAGAATATGCCGTTCAGTTTTGGTGCCCGTATTTGCGTGAGGACATTTATAGGTTGGAAAGGGTCAGCGACGCGTCACGAAACTAATTCCGTCACTACGCAACAAGTCTTACGGAGATAGGATTAAAGAGTTAGACTTGCTTTTACTCGAAACTAGGAGATTAAGGGGGAGCTTATTGAAGTTTTCAAAATCGTTAATAACATCGATAACGTAAATTTTGACAAACTCTTCACTTTCGATAATAGCAATACTCGTAATAACGGATTTAAATTACTTGGTAGACGTTTCATTACTAACATCGCTAAACCTTTTTTACGTTTAAAGTAATTGATAAATGGAATAATCTTCCCGCGTCCGTTGTGAACTCTAGCAGTATTAATATGTTTAAAAACCGTTTAGATAGGCATTTTAAAGATATTAACGTCGTTTAAAATAATAAAACAATTTAGCAACAGGAGCTCTTTTGGTAATGGTCGAGGTTTGAGTCTGTTGACGATTAATGCCAGCTTGTGATATGCCAGCGTGTGATATGTAAAAAAAAAAAAATTAGACTAACACGAACAATATGTAGCTCGTAGCATAAATTAACCCACTTTCTGTAATACTCTTCATACTTTTTTTTTGTTCTTTTCTTATCCTCTCTTTACTTGCATGTTTGGGTTTGCATGGTATGACAGTGTTTGAGTTAAGACTGTGTTTGTATGGTTTGTAAATGTTCGTATTTTACTTCTTTTTATCTTGCACCCCTTTCCTCCTCTCTTCGACTATTTTTCCGACTTGTCGGCAGTAGCCGGCGGATGATGATGGTGAGTCTTTCTCTCCCTTTTTCTGAATGAATGTTAACCCACGAATGATAGGTTTTGCTACTTACTTAACCCCTTATTTTCTTCTTTTAACCCCCTACTCTCTTCTTTCTCTCTGGCTAACCTTAGAGTGGATCTTAAGGTCTTTGTTAGCCTTTGCTTCTGTAGATCTGTAATTATCACATTATCACATCGTCTTTAGGCCTTTAGATCTAACTTTAAAAATCTCCTGAGTCCACGCTTGCTCAAAGCCTTTCGCGAACTTATTCCCCGCTGGTGACAGTCTTATATAATCACTGATTTTGAAACACACACTGTACTCTTTCCCTGTGTCAAACATTGGTGGCCCTTATACGGGGAACGAACATCTCTAAAATTTACACTGACACACAATGGCTAGGCTTAGCTCATTAGGCCTAACCCCAATTTCAACCATAAACCCACTACAGTTTTTTCATATGGTGGCCTATGTAACTGGGGAACCGATCGCTTTTACCTTTACACTAACCGAAAACAAAGGCTTGTTCATTTAACAGGCATAACTCATATTAGGTCCTATAAAAATAGGCCCACAACATTAAGCCTATTTAATAGGTCCTACTCTTTAACTCAAAACAAAGCCTTGTTGATTTAACATGCTTAACTCATTTTAGGTCCTATAAAAAAGACCAATTTCAACATAAGCCTATTTAGTAGGCCCAACATATAAGCCTATTTGGTAGGCCCAAATCGTTTTATCTTAACTAATAGGCCTAACATACTCATACACTGAAGGCCTGCTTCAAACACTACAATTTGCAATTAAATATGCAAGAAGCCTACCTCACAAAGTAGGCCCTACTCTTTACACTCAAGGCCTATCCTAACTAAAAATTCAACTCAGAACTGTAACATCACAAAATTCAACTCAGAACTGTAACATCACAAAATTAAAATTAATCCTACACCCACCTAACACCTATTCTTAACCCTAAGTCCTATTTGACATATAGGCGTAACCCTATTTTAAGTCCTATTTGACATATAGGTGTAACCCTATTTTAAGTCCTATTTGACATATAGGCGCAACCTATTCCAAGTCCTATTTGACATATAGGCGCAACCTATTCCAAGTCCTATTTGACGTATAGGCGCAACCTATTCCAAGTCCTATTTGACATTAGGCGCAACCTATTCTAAGTCCTACTTGACATATAGGCGTAACCTACTCTAAGCCCTATTTTACATATAAGCACAACCTATTCTAAGTCCTATTTGACATATAGGCACAACCTATTCTAAGTCCTATTTGACATATAGGCCTAACACATTCTAAGTCCTATTTGACATATAGGCGGAACACATTCTAAGTCCTATTTGACGTATAGGCGCGACCTATTCTAAGTCCTATTTCACATATAGGCATAAAACAGACAAGGCTTGATATAAGGGTCTCAAATGCAACATTTGAGGATCTTTACTCAGCCAAATTAGTTAACCTAACACAAAACCCAAAAATAAAAAGCTATAACAAAATACACATTTACACACATACGTACGGTACAGTATATACTGTAAATATATACATACGACTCCAAACATCCAATTCTTCTTTTAAGGAAGAATCACACAACAGATTTCATCAACGGACACATACATTCCTTGCAAACAGATTGGATTCCTTTAAAACCCCAAACCTTCCAGACCTACCTGTAGGCAGAGATGGGCACGATCGATCTTGATCTTCAAGATCAGATCGTGATCTTGAAGATCAAGATCGTGATCTGATCTTGATCTTGAAGATCACTTTTATTATGGTGATCTTGATCTTGATCTAAGGTCACTTTATTTCTTGTGATCTTGATCTTGAAGATCACTTTAGACTTCAAGATCACTTTTAATTTCAGATTCTTAAATATGCCGCTATGCGAATGTCATTTGTTTTTTGTCCAAGCGACATCTGGTGGCAACTTTGTTCAACACCGACTGTTTATGTTTTCTGTTAGTTGGGTGACTTGCGTCATGCGTGGGCTCATGGAAGGTGTAGTTGCTGTGGAATTTAGGCTCGTAAAAAGTGTAATTTACTGTGCAATTATGTTAAAAGTGTTCTATTAATATATTATTATATATAGGCATAAAATATAGCCTATAGGTCCGTATTCATAATAAATTAATTCTAAACATATTTTATTTACAGATTGAATTTTTTAATAATGAGTGCAATTTTACAACTTCAACAGGCTCCCAAGGGAACCAAATATTCTAGGTTGTCACCAGAACAGTATTCAATATATTTAGATAACAATGTTGGTAATAAGGATCAATCTGTGCTATTGAACGGAAAATATTTTCAAATTGTCGAAAAAACTGGAAACAGTATCAAAGTTATTTGTAGGCAGTGTACAAAGAAAACTACAATTCTGTCTGCTGGCCTCGACTCAACAAGCAATCTTCTGAGGCACCTCAGGGTTAGTACTACTTAGTAACTAAGTAGTAAGTAGCAACATTAACATAATGGTTCAAGTCATATTTTAAGTGACTGGTGCCATACAAGACTAATGCTACATTTACATAGACGTCCATTTGAATATATTGTGCACTTCAGATATTAATAGATTATGGACTAGTAACTACATTAAAAACTGCCGATATCCAACTATAATAAAACGCCAGGTGTATCTGTCTTTCTCTCTGTCTGATCCATGTCTGTAATTTCTCCTATTTAGTTACTGAAGGACGAAATTCGGCTTTCAATTTAACATAGGATAAAAATGCACTGATCATGGAGAAAATAATTTTAGTTAAAGATAACAAAATTTTAGAATCTTGTTAAGTATTAATTTCAACTAGAAGTTTGATACTCTGATAAATATTATACAGGGTGTTCAAGAAGTCTCTCCGCATGATAATAATTTATTTTCTTGTGCAGAAACTACATTCGGATCTTTTGGGTGAATATGAATCGGAGAAGAAATCTCGCAAGCGTCCAGCTAAAGAAGAAGATGCCAGCGGCAGCAATGCTGGCCCTGCCAAAATTGCCAAGCAGTTAACACTAAGCATGTTCCACATTTCCAAGCAAAAACCAGGACCACCAATATGCAAGGATATCCTTGAAAAGAAGATTCTCTCGCTTGTGGCTAATGGGCTCCTACCATTGAGCCTAGTTGAACTACATGAATTTAAGGATCTTCTTTCATGTTAGTATAACTCAAATATTTTGCTATTTTTTCCATAGCTAATATCTGATTAAAATAATTAATCATATTATTTGTATGAACATTAGACTATCGCTAGCCTAGCTAAATATTTTGATATTTTTTCCATAGCTAATCTATTGTATTTGTTTTAATTTTTAAATATTTTTTTCAGACGTCAACCCGGCTGTTCAGGTGCCATCTAGACGCACCCTGGCTAGATCTCTTGCAACAACAACCAGTACAATGAAGGAAGACATACAAGCAAAACTGGCAGCAGTTGACCATGTGTGTGTTACATGCGACATATGGTCAACTAATCACCGCAGTTTCATGGGAGTCACTGCGCATTGGGTATGCTATTGATTTAGTGTATTATTTTTATATAATTGATAAATTGACCATTGGTGATAGACTGATAGTCTGATAGACTTATAGTATAATCTTTTCAATTGTTCGACATGTGTTCCTCATTCATTAATTTGGTGAGTCTTCATTTTGCTGTGATTCACAGTAATTTCACACTAATTCACTGATTCTGTCATCTGTCATTGTGTCTGATTCACAGCAAAATGTGGAAGAGTCCATATTCACAGGCTGTGAATATGGACTCTTCCACATTTTGCTCTTATGGGATGGGTCACTGATGTGGTGGTATGGTAGGCGACTCATCGCTGAATTGCCTCGTTTATATCACATAGTTCTTCTCTTCAATGTTTGGTGGCGCAGTTTAGCTGGTGCGTGTCTAACCAATATTATTAAATTAAGCTTAAAAAAATGTTCATACAAACATTGATTTTATATTCTTACATTACAGATCAATGATGACTTGTCGCGAGGATCAGCTGCACTGGCATGCCGAAGATTTCGTGGAATACATAGCTTTGATAAAATTGCTGGAATATTGGACAGGATCAACTCGGAGCATGGTTTATCTTATAGAAAAGTTGTATCTCCAGTCACCGACAATGCATCGAACATGGTGAAATGCTTTAAAGAGTTCGGTGTTCGTGTTCAGAATCGTACTGACGACATTGATGAAGATGATGCAGATGAAGATGATGATGAAAAAGATTCAGATGAAGAGGTTATCATCAGCAACTTTCCTGAACATTCAGGAGAGCATGGAGAGGAGTCAGTGAAACTATCATCCCATATTCGATGTGCCTCCCACACATTGAACTTGGTAGCAACAACTGATGCAGATAAAGGACTGAATTCACCTGGACTAAAGAAGATAAAGCATTCTGCAATGGGAAAATGTTCGGCGCTGTGGAATGCTGCTGGTAAACCCAAGTCAGCAGAAAAAATACAGGAAATAACTGGCGTCCAATTTAGGTACCCATGCGTCACCCGATGGAACTCAATGTACGACTCATTAAGCCAAATATATAAACATAAGAACGACGTGAATGTAGCTCTTGAAGAACTGAATCTACCCATCCTCAAAGACAATGAATTGGAATTTATTTCAGAATATTTGTCTGTTCTAAAACCAATTGCAGCAGCCCTCAACAAATTACAGGCAGAGAAAGAATGCTACTACGGTTGTCTTCTTCCAACAGTCCTAGTGACTCAAGATGCCCTCGCAAGATTGGAGCCTATCCAACCAAACGACCTGCGCTTGAGACACTGCATGCCATTACTGGCAGCAGTCGTCTCTGGCTTCAATGCCAGATTTGGTCATTTTTTGTCGTTGAGCCCCGAGGTAACTGATGCCGTTTTGGCCTCAGTATCTCATCCGTATTTCAAACTTAGATGGATATCATTGTTGCAAGGGCCAAATTTCGGCGATCATGAAGCAATCAAGTCTCGAGTAAAAGACAAGCTGCAAATGGCTGTAAGAAATTGTAATTCTGACAGCAGTGGTAATAGTTCGGTGAACTCACTCATCATCTGAAGACGATTTCTTCAGAACTATGGACGGCTCATTCTCTGCTCCTAACAACAAGGAAGACTTGGAAGTCCTCAATTATTTGCAGGACACCAGTAAGGCACTCTACTCTTTAGATAGGTATCCTGCTATAAAGAAGATCTTCAAGAGGTATAACACCACGCTACCTTCCTCTGCACCAGTGGAACGGTTGTTTTCGTTTGCTGGCATGGTTCATAGCCCCAAACGAAGTCGTCTCTCGGATGGTAACTTTGAACAATTGGTTTTGCTGAAAGCAAATGTTTACAGCGGTTGAACATTAAATTAACACTCTTAACTTGCGGTTTTTACCCTTATATTGTCAGTATTTGCGTACTGCAGTAAAACTGTAAAATTAAATTCTATGTAAAAAATGTTTACTTATATATGCTGACCATTCATTGATATGGGTTATGGACCTGGTGAAATGAGAATTGAGAAAAATAGAACTAAAAACTATATGTAGGTCCTTTAATAGTTTTTTCTTTGCTGATAAGTTATGATAATACTAAGTTTTAAGTTTACCACCTGAAAAACTGAAAGGGGAATCGTCAATCCCCGTGGTTTAGATCAGGTGACATGGGTAGGATGCGATGCTTGTATTGCCTCAGCCCTCAGGGGAGTATTAGGAGTGATACTTTTCAGGAGTGATTAACAAAATAATTTGTTTTTGTTTACTCTACAAGAGTACAACTTTTTTCAATTCATATAAAAGTGATCTTAAAAGTGATCTTGAAAAGTGATCTTCAAGATCACGATCTTGATCTGGATCTTCAAGATCACATTTTTCTGGTGATCTGATCTTGATCTTCAAGATCACATTTTTCTGGTGATCTGATCTTGATCTTCAAGATCACCAAAGTTGGTGATCTTGCCCATCTCTGCCTGTAGGATACACAACATTTACTCATTCATAACTACGGGTATTGACTTCACTGGAGTGGTGAATCCAAGTTTTGAAGACCAACTGGATTCGGAGGAATGCAAAACAAACACACACACACACACACACACTGTACTCTTTCCATGTGTCAAACACAACAACCTGTCTAATCATAACCAAGGATCGGAGAGTAAAAGCTTTTATTGCTGCGCTCTGATTCTGTGCACATAATTTTGTGCCAAAAATTATATGGTTAGACAGTGACACATACAAACAAACTACTCTACTCTAAAGGGTTTTATGGCTACTTTGGCTATAGCCCAAACTACTAATTCAAGGGGTTGATGGCCTACCTTGGCCATAGCCCAACAAATTCATCAAACGGCTGATGGCCTACCCTTGCCATAGCCCAACAAATCATCAAAGGGCCTTGGCCTACCTTGGCCATAGCCCAACAAATTCATCAAACCGGTTGATGGCCTACCTTGGCCATAGCCCAACATATTCATCAAGGGGCTGATGGCCTCCCTTGGCCATAGCCCAACCGATTCAACAAGGGGCTGATGGCCTCCCTTGGCCATAGCCCAACCTATTCAACAAGGGGCTGATGGCCTCACTTGGCCATAGGCCAACCTATTCAACAAGGGGCTGATGGCCTCACTTGGCCATAGCCCAACCTATTGAACAAGGGGCTGATGGCCTCCCTTGGCCATAGCCCAACCCAAACAAGGGTCTTGTGGCCTCCCTTGTCCAGAGACCAAACAACAGATCTTGTGGCCTCCCTTGTCCAGAGACCAAACAACAGGGGTCTTGTGGCCTCCCTTGTCCAGAGACCAAACAACAGGGATCTTGTGGCCTCCCTTGGCTAGAGACCAAACAACAGGGGTCTTGTGGCCTCCCTTGGCCAGAGACCAAACAACAGGGGTCTTGTGGCCTCCCTTGGCCAGAGACCAAACAACAAGGGTCTTGTGACCTCCCTTGGCCATAGGCCAAACAACACAAAAACAGTACAGGATTCAAAGCCCCAAGCCCTCCAGATCTACCGGTGGAGGAGTAACATTTACTCCACTAAAACTACGAGTATTGACTAGTCTGAAGTGGTAGGAGGTTTGAATACAGTACAAACTCTTTTAACCAAACAACACAACATGGAAGTACAGTACATTTCAATTAACTCACCAACGTAGAAGTCACTTTAAAACATAAATCGTTAACAAAACAAAACATGACAAAACTCCAAAACCACGTCAGTAAACCAGCATTTATAAAATTTACACAGATAATGAGCAAAGTTAAAATGCTTAATAACTTTACTTTAATTCCGTAAATTTCCTATACCTAAGGGGAGTCAAACTGATTGACATAACTTTAACTAAACTTGAGAAGTTGGCCTCTTGAACTTTTATATTTAAATAGGTCTTGAGTAACCTTTCTCTTCCTAAATTCCTACTTCATTCTTTTAAATCCATTTTACATGTTTTACACAGTTTATCAAAAAATTTGATCTTTAACATACAAATTTTTCTCCGGGCACCCCCCTCAGTATATGGAAAAACTGTACGCACTTACAACATGGTATCGTATGTGATACCTTTACTTCATAATTAAATATAAATTATTAATTAATTGAATTAAATATCTATACAAAATTGCCTCGGGATTGGCGACATAGCCTAATGGGAATGAAATGATTGCCATACATACATAGAACAAATTTGCGTTGGGTGGCGTTTAAAGAAAGTTTTAGGAATATTGAAAGGGAGATTATTCCTCGTAGGCCCAAGCGCGTTAGAAATCGTGGTAGGCCGAAGTGGTGGACTAGGGAAGTAGGCGAGTTCATAAACGAGCGTAATAGAGCGTATAGACTTAACAAGCGCAATGGCCAGGTAGCTAACTTTAATAGATATATCGAGCTTAGACGTCAGGTTAAAAGATCAGTTAGGAATGCCAAGCGTAATTTAGAGATAGTTATAGCTGCGGATAGTAAACATAATCCAAAAAAGTTTTTTGAATACGTAAATAATCGTAAGCCGGTAAAGGATAACATAGGCCCTCTATTGGATGTAAATGGCGCTTTGGCTTCTGACGCTCAGGCGATGGCGGGTATTTTCAATAACTTTTTTGCGACAGTTTTTACCGTAGAGGACGTAAATAATGTCCCCGACGTTGACGATATCGTTCCATTTAGTAGCGAGACTATTTTAGATGAAATAACTGTTTACGAGGCTGAGATTGCGCATTATATCGATAGGCTAAAAGTTAGCAAGGCTCCAGGTCCTGACGCTTTTTATCCTAGACATTTGAAAGATTTGAAAGACGTTATCGTAGGCCCCTTAGCGAAGATTTTTAATCAGTCACTCGAAACGGGGATTATTCCTGAAGACTTCAAATTAGCTAACGTCACGCCTATTTTTAAAAAAGGCGACCGCGCGGTAGCTAGCAATTATAGGCCCATTAGCTTAACGTCAATTGTCGGTAAACTTTTGGAATCCGTAGTTAGGGATCGTATTATCGATCACTTAGAAAGTAGGGGTTTGATTAATAGTAGTCAGCACGGGTTTCGACGCCATAGGTCTTGTTTAACAAATTTGTTAGAATTTTATAACGAAATAGTGCGCGAATACGATAGGCATAGGGCAGCTGACGTTATTTATTTAGATTTTAAAAAGGAGTTCGATACAGTTCCGCATAGGAGACTAATTGCGAAGGTTAAAGCGCACGGTATCCGCGGTCAGGTAGCTAACTGGTTAGAAGAATGGCTTCGTGCTAGGAGGCAGAGGGTCGTAGTTAATGGTAGTGAATCGGGGTGGTGAGAGGTAGGTTGGTGTCCCACAGGGTTCAGTGTTAGGCCCATTGTTATTCGTAATTTACATTAACGACATAGATGTAGGATTGATTAGTAACGTGTCAAAATTCGCGGACGATACTAAAATAGGCGGTAAGGTTGTTAACGAGGACGATAGAAATAGGATCCAAGACGATGTAGATAGGATTATGGAGTGGACGGATAAGTGGCAGATGCAATTTAACGTAGATAAATGTAAAGTTTTGCATATAGGTTCTCGCAACAATAATTACGTGTACACGATGGATGATAGGGATTTAGCGAGTGTTGACGAGGAAGTAGATTTAGGCGTACGCGTAACTAAAGATTTAAAGGTTAGGAACCAGTGCCTGGAGTCTTGCGCAAAAGCTAATAGGATGTTAGGCTTCATAGCGCGTAATTTCGAATTTAAATCGAAGGATATTATATTGCCCCTTTACAAGTCCCTAGTCAGGCCTCATTTGGAATATGCCGTTCAGTTTTGGTGCCCGTACTTGCGTGAGGATATTGATAGGTTAGAAAGGGTTCAGCGTCGTGCCACGAAACTTATTCCGGCATTGCGCAATAAGCCTTATGAAGATAGGATTAAAGTGTTAGACTTGTATTCACTCGAAACTAGGAGATTAAGGGGGGAGCTTATTGAAGTTTTCAAAATCGTTAATAACATCGATAACGTAAATTTTGACAAATTGTTCACTTTCGATAATAGTAATACTCGCAATAACGGATTCAAGTTGCGTGGCAGACGTTTCATTACTAATATCGCTAAAAACTTCTTTACGTTTAAAGTAATTGATAAATGGAATAATCTTCCCGCGTCAGTCGTTCATTCTACCAGCGTTAATGTGTTTAAGAACCGTCTTGACAGACATTTTAAAAATATTAACGTTGTTTAAAATTAAAAAAGAAAGTTAACAACGGGAGCTCTGGTGGTGGTGCTCGAGGATGAGTCTGTTGACGATGAATGCCAGCTTGTGACATGCCAGCGTGTGATGCCAGCAATAAAAAAAAAAAAAAAAAAAAAAATTAGACTAACACGAATGTAGATGTAGCTCATAGCGTAAACTAACCCACTTTTTGTTTAACTTTACCTACTTTTTTTTTTTTTCTTATCCTCCTTACTTTGCATGTCTCTAACTCTTTTCTTGCATGTTTGTAGTTTGCATGGTATGACAGTGAGTTAAGACTGTGTTTGCATGGTTTGTAAGCGTTCTTATTTTACTTCTTTTCATCTTTCACCCCTCTCCTATATTCTCCGACTATTTTTCTGACTTGTCGGCAGTGGCCGGCGGATGATGATGGTGAGACTTTTTCCCTCTTTTTCTGAATGAATGTTAACCCACGAATGATAGGTGTTGCTCCTTACTTAACCCCTTATTCTCCTCTCTTCTCTTAACCCCCTACTCTCTCCTTTCTCTCGGGCTAGCCTTAGAGTGGATCTTAGGGTCTTTGTTAGCCTTAGCTTCTGTAGATCTGTAGATCTGTAGTCGTCGGGCCAACATAACCACGAGAAACATTTATTATTTCACGTGATCAAGATTTTCCATTGCTAACTCTTGTAAATTACAAGAGAGAAGGAGTCAACAACCTTTTCCAAATCAGCAATTTATACTAAAATATGAAGATATATTATAGCGGCGCTGGCTCGGAGCTCTTTATGTTACAGCGAATGCTTTAAACAGGGAAGATGTGCTTTTGTCTTCCCTAAAGTTCTGAGTGAATTCCTTATAATATAAAACCTAATATAAAAGGGATAGGCCTAGTCCTTCAGGGGTTTAAATAGTGACTGCCTATATTAGTTACATCGAGTGAACTCATTGTGTAACTCCATCGTAACGGCCCTACATCGAAGAAGACCGTCACGCCCTACATCAAGGCAAACTAAGGCCCAGCGAAAATAAGGTGAGACACTTTCTTTCGTTCACACATATAGGCATCTAAAATCCTGAGGGACTAGGCCTATCCTTTTTATAGTTATTAGGTTTTATATTATAATGAATTCACTCAGAACTTTAGGGAAGACAAAAGCACATCTTCCCTGTTTAAAGCATTCGCTGTAACATAAAGAGCTCCGAGCCAGCGCCGCTATAATATATCTTCGTATTTTAGTATAAATTGCTGATTTGGCAAAGGTTGCTGACTCCTTCTCTCTTGTAATTTACATGAGTTAGCAATGGAAAATTTTGATCACGTGAAATAATAAATGTTTCTCGTGGTTATGTAGGCCCGACGCCTACATACGGGTTCTATTTATGTATGGCAATCATTTCATTCCCATTAGGCTATGTCGCCAATCCCGAGGCAATTTTGTATAGATATTTAATTCAATTAATTAATAATTTATATTTAATTATGAATTAAAGGTATCACATACGATACCATGTTGTAAGCGCGTATAGTTTTTCCATAGTTGTGCTCTACGGTTATCTTTTCTCGCCTCAGGCTCTATATGGGGGTCCCTTTCTAAAAGTTCGTTAGATGTTCCAATCATACGATGCCGTGAATGATGAAATCAGCGGCAACAGAATGTCTATATATCTGTATGTGTTTTTTTGTTTGAAATAACGATGCCTACGTTCCTTTATGATACGCTGAACTCTTTCGGCTAAAGATGCCTTACGTGTAGAATTGGGTGTGGAATAACTGATATTAAACTCCGTCAACATGTACTGAAAGGCTCGCCCTATAAATTCTCTGCCCAAATCTGAACAAAATTAGCCAGGAATCCTGCTTTCTTTCAACATCAGCGCTTTGGTGGCTTTAGCAACTGTTTCAGGCGATTTATTTTTCAGCGGGATTAGCCACAAGAATCTAGAGAACACGTCTATTATAAACAAAATATACCTATACCCGTTATTATACATTGAATACCTCTGCATGTCTGTGAAATCCGCCTGCCAAAGAGAATCAACCGAGGCTGCTAATGTCTTAGCAGTTTTAAACCTTCTTCTCACCGATTTATGTAGTGTATAAGCATCCTGCTCACGCAAAAACCTTTCAACATCTATTTTCTTCATTATAAATACTCTGTACAATCTATTAACACCTCCGTAGGAGGCTGGATTAGAAATATCATAACTTTTTCTTAATATGTTAGCCATTTGTGTATTTTAGAGGCGCGCTGGTAGGGTTGTGCGTTGGTGGTTGGCCTCTTCTTCTTCCTCTTCAGAGATGTTACCGCCTGGGGCGAAGGTGTGTTCAGCTGTGGTACATGCGTTGCTCCCCCCAAGCCTTTTAATCTGTTCTCTTTACATATCAATGTTTTTGGGATGTTTATTTGCTGTAGTCTAGCTTTAATATGTCCTCATCCTCTTAGTGAAGGTCTATCCTACTTTCTCACCAAATCATGCACGATATCAAAAACCCTTCAACAACAATCTCGCCATTGTATAATGGGGTCCTCACTCAATAGATTATAAAGGTTTAACCCTTTATTCCTCAATGTATGAGGTAGACTGCTTTTTAATACATGCTCCAGGTGTTGCGGGCCCGCTCCGTTGTTCTTTGACTGTTCGTCTCTAGCCTCTGACCCAGGTCCTATGCCGCCACGCTCAGCATCATCAGTGCTATATCTGATAACTAGAGCCCGGATGTTTAGGCACTAAAAAAGTCTGAAAAAGGCAGGCAAAAAGGCATAATAAAATGTAAAAAAAAGGCCAAAAAAGGCACTTATTTTTTTTAATATAATATGCAAAATACAGGTATAAAACATCAAAAGAAGGTTAAAACAAAATATACTTTTGTATTTCCACCATGCAAAATGAAAGTATAATTGAAGAAATGTACTAAAGTCTATTGAACTTGGTTGCACATGATGACCAGCATTTTCTTCAAATTATCAAGAGTGAAATACTGCCGCCGGTCCGAGAGAAGATGCTTAAGTAGTGAAAAAGATCTTTCTACTTCGACTGAGGTGACCGGTTCATATTTAAAAGAAGCTACAGTTTCTGGATTCATGTTGATTTCCTCTGCCTTACAATTTCCTGCAAGAATCTTAGCTATATTTGTTATTTGTTCAAGGTCTTTGTTAGCAGAAATCACACGCTCGCATTTTTCTCGTATAGCTTTACCTTTATCGCCAGGAACTTTACTGATTTCTTCAGTTATTTTGCTAAAAATAAGTGAAAAAGGCACAGTAGGCACTGTGTCATGAAAAAAAGCATTAGCTTGGCGTAATCACACAAAAAGGCATAAAAAGGCACTTATGGCATTTATGGCAAAATCCGGGCTCTACTGATAACTATGGGGACCTCGGCCGGCTTCTTATAATCTTCGAGCTCTTGAAGAAATTTCTGTAGAGCTTCTTGATATAAAATTCTTTTCTCGTCAGGGAGCTTCGCGCTGTTTAATAGATTCACCAATTCATTCTCCATTCTTTTAAGCCTATTTTTACCAGGGTCTAGTACTGATTCCTGGTTCTTTGTGTTTTGTAACGAAGCATACACCTCGTGTGGAATCACGACCACTTTATTCATTATCTTATACTAGACAATAAAGGTGCCAAAACTGAAAACAAGATGGAGAGGAACGATCCGCCTCTTTGCATAATAATTCGCTTTTTCTTTTCCACACTTTGTTTTTTACGAGCGAGTGCGCGTATTATGCTCTTGTAAAGACGTAAGCGCGACCTCTGATTGGCCTAAATTAGTACATTACATTTTATAACGTTAAGGCAGATTTCACAGATGTATTTCTAAAAATCTCTAAAAAAAATATTTTTAACAGGCGTTGGAGAGTGCGCGGAAATCATTGTAGATTTTTATTAATTCACGATATTTCTTTAACCTCTTTATCATTCTGGGATGTACACCGTTTCAGCCTCGTTTGGAAATATATTCGTTCTTAGAAGCACCCTAAACGTGTTTCGCGGGTGAAGGTCACAGACCAAATATCCATAAAGTTGATTTGTAACTTCTTTATAAACTTCCAATAACTCCTTACGCTGATTCGGGAACATTTGATTGGCTAATACCCAGATTTGTGCCACATCTCTACGTTGCGCGAATAAGACTAGATATTGTGTATTGAACGATACATCACACACGTATCTATTCTTGAAAAAGAGGTTTTGATTGATGAAGAACACGCTTATGCTAAGATGGTGGGAGAATACTGTACATGTTTCGGCAAATGTTTTGTCCATTTCTAACCTGAGAGCGTCAATTACAATAACCGTGTGCTCATCGTCCTTTATCGAACTAATATGCTTGGTATGTCGAATAGCACCACATGACTTTGTGCAAAAAAATTTGAGAACAGATCGTCCTTATCTTTAATGATTTTAAGCATAAACACGGTTTTGCCACAGCCTGTAGAACAGGATATAATACATGTAGAAGTGCTTGTGAACCTGAATTTTTCTACAGAATCCATCTCTAACACGACACACTCCTAAATGGGCCATTTACAAAATATAAAACAAAATTTTAAGTGTTGCTCCTTATATTCTATAATCTTGTTTTACTTCTTCCTCAGAACCGTGAATGATGAGGATGAGGTACTGTACCAACAACATGTCCTCATCATAGATATTTCTGATGATGGCGACGATAGTGTAGTTGAGACTACAGACTCCACCCCCGCCAGCGAATCATCAACAGTGACAAACGTAGCACCCCTACTCGTCAGTTCGAGAAGAAAGCTGATGCATGACAACACCGGTGAAACATCTTCCACGTCAAAGCGCATAAAATCGTCGACCGATAGAACCCCAGTTTTAGAACAACAGCCCTCCACGTCTTACGGTAGAACCCCTTCAGTGGCTTCTACAAATAAAGCTGCACCCACTTACCCCTATTCAATACCGCCCGTACCCTCCACCTCGACAGTAACACAGCAGCCTGTAGACAGTAGCATATCATTCGCTCTGGCGCGCAGCGTCACCACCAACCCCCATCCCTGAGTAGAAACCGGTACGTAGTCAGGATCGACCCCCGAGTCATGTATAGTAGCGGCTTTGAACACGGACTGCGACGCATGGTTGAACGTATTGTGGAGTTTGTCCTTCAGAGCCATGAGGGACGTGAAGCCAGGACGCGACTGACCCTCGGTGTCGGGTCAGATGATAGTGATAGAGAGATTTTTGGGTGGTAGTACCCTACAGGCGTCTGACCGCCGTAGATGTAGAGTACATTTTGGGTCGTATAATGCAGGCCGCTCAAAGCGGCACCGAACTTAATGTGGAGAATTTTACGATTGATATAGATCACGTCTTCCGACCTGTTAGTTACAACGCAACGCTTTATACTCTTAACTTTAACAGTTATCAGATATACAAAAGACACACTGCTTTAGCGCGTGGTTGCGGCTTTATAGCATTAGTCTTGGCTCATATGTTTACTGTGGTAAATACAGCTGCCCAAAAAATTTGGATGCCTACGGTAGTGGAGCGTGCACGTAAACTGGTTGCAGACTGTATACTTGAATTTGCCGGTGATGTGGTTCCTGGAGAGCTGCGAAGGGTAGAGCAGGTAATAGGTGCACGTATAGTTCTGTTTGAATTGGATGATACCCGTTGGACTGTATATGTTTTTTAAAGCAGCGTGAGAGAACGTTCAAAGCCCCGTCGTGTCTGCCCATCCGTAATATAAGGGCTCTTTACGCGAGTTATGATAAAAGCCTAAAATATGGAAGACATCACGATTTGTGTAAGAGTTGTCTCGAATTTACGAATGACCTGTTGAAGCATTGTAAGGAGTGCCACATGGTTTGCGACCAGTGTAAAAGCCCCAGATGTAAAAGTCTTGTAGTTGAAACTGAGAACGCGATTGCACTGAATGTAAGCTCATGTTTTTCAATAATACCTGCTTTGGATTCCATAAATCAAATGGCACGTGTAGGAAAATGAGGATTTGTGAGTGTGGCATGTTTCATAAAATGGACAGCTGGGGGAAATTCGAGCAGAAATGCGATGAAATTCATTGTTCTATACATGCCATGAAGAATATAAGGCGGATGGTGTAAAGCACGTATGTTATATGAAAGATGCCAAACCTAAAAATAAGCCCTGTATGACCATGTATTATGACATAGAAACTTACACAAACCACGAAACAAAAGAGGTTATCCTTTATTTACTCCTAAGTCAGACTATATTTGATGAATGTATGAACATTGAGTGTGATAAATGCCGCAAATGTGGTAAGCGGACAAACGTTTTCAAGGTGTCTGCAAGAGATTCTCCGGTGTAACTGTTTCTGAACTATATTGTCAAGCTAGCAGATCAGTTCAAAAAAATGATTGTGTATATTCTTGCTCAAAACGCTGCAAAATTTGACACACAATTTCTTTCTAAGGAGCTGTTTGAGCATGAGTCCTCAGATATTCACGGGTGATCCCTTGAAAAGAGGGAACAAACTTACACTGACCATCACTTATAGGTGATGGTCGGAGACGCTGAAGTTTCAAAAAGGTACTTCCCTTACACATTCCTCATTCAAGACACTTTACGCAAGACGCTAGACGCTAAACATTACTTTAACTATGAAGGTATGAGTACAAGTGAACGTGAGGATTTTGAGCTCTACTACAACAGGTTTATTGAAGATAATCCTTACAAAATAGCATATGAATGTGAACGTTTTTGTGTGAATGACGTACGTGTAATTAGAGTATGCTTCCAAGCCTTTAGAAGGATGTATCATACATAACGCGCTTCAACTGTGATCCGTTACAAGCAGCAACCACGATCGCATCATTGTGTTTTACCGTATTCAAGAATAATTTCATGCCTGAAGACACATTTGTAATCATCCCCCGACACGGCCCTCGCAGTTATGGTTATAAGGATATTTACTAGCTCACTCACATACAGCAGCAGGCAGGCGTAAATATATATATATATAAAACACGCTCGCAACACGGGGAAAGTGGCAATCAAGGTCAATGGTCGTAGTTTTTGGGTGGATGGCTTAATTGAGGACCCCACCACTGGTGAGAAATCTGTGTACTCCTTTAACGGCTGCTGGTGGCATGGATGTCCGCGTCCTAAGTGCGGCGTCACAGGGGATACCCATGGGAGCTCCCCCGCCGATAGCCTCGCATGGACCCTTGAAATGCGGTGACAGCTTGTTTGGAAGATGTATAAACCCCTTCAAACTATATTTTCCGCCTACGGTCGTGGTGAAGATTCACTACTACGATTTCTGCTCATTATACCCTTACGTGATGAAGAACAATCCGTACTCCGTAGTGCACCTGAAAAACTCGTGGGCCCCGCCATGCCTATCATCGAAAAGTTCTCAGCTAATTTGAGTGAGAGCTACTTTGGACTTTCTTTCGTAGATGTGCTCCCCCCTCGCGATTTATGGATGCTAATCTTTCCCGTAGTTATAGACCACAAACTCTGTGTGTGAAGTGCGCAGAGAACTATGGGGACTATAATCACACGATCAACCAGAGGAAGATCAGATACAAGTCCTGAGCTGTCCCTAGCCCTTCGCCTCTGGTACAGAATACTGAAGATATATGAGATGTGGAAGTTTCAGAAGCTCCTCAACCTTTTCACGCCATATATAAATACTTTTTTGAAGGACAAAGTAGAAGCATCAGGATAATCACGAGGAGTTGAGACCAAAAATGAAAAATCGGCGTATATTCAGCGCTACCGTGATCGTGAAGTGATACAACTTGAATGTGACCAAATTGTGAGGGATCCTGGCAAGCGCTTTAGTGCAAACTTGTGCCTAAATAGCCTTTGAAGAAAGTTTGCTCAGAATACAGACAAGGGGAACGTACATTTAGCTCAAAGTTATAGTGAAGTCTGGGATTATGCAAACGCCAACGATAAAGACGTCATGGAAATCGTGAATGTGGGGTAATACGTACAAAATAAAGTACAACAGGACCGAATGGGCTACAGATACATCACGTGTCACAAACATACCTGTAGCCAGTTTCACAACAGTATACGCACGTATCAAGCTATAGCATCTGTTGCATTCTCTGGGGCGGCGGGTTCTGTACGCAGATACAGATAGTGTGATATTCACGGAGAGGGAAGGTGAATATATGCCTCCGATTGGGGAATTCTTTGGAAAGTTGATTGACGAGATCAAAGATGAGTATGGGATCATTGCATACGCCGATTCTTTTGTCTCAACAGGACCAAAAACTTACGGGTTACGCGTGAGGGTGGGGGAGGAGTACAAGTACATCGTGAAAGCTAAAGGCATCACGCTTAACCAAGCCAACCGCCAGATCGTCAAATTTGAATCGCTCAAAGATCTAGTGAGCTTAGAAGGTGATGGTAATGAAAGTGACCTACCCACCCACCTGGTTGTAGGAACTCATAATTTCCGGGCACAGAAATTGGGGTGTGTGAAGGAACTTAGGGGTACGAAGGTTTGCCGTCCTACAGGAAACAATACAAGATGTCAGGCACCTACGACACTGTTCCTTTTGGGTACCATGGTACATGAATATTTGCTCTCTCTCTCTCTCTCTCTCTCTCTCTCTCTCTCAGGGTTATGCACGTTCCTTCTCCGTGTTGTAAACTTTATACTTGGGGTGTGACAGCCCTCCGGTCCCGAGTCGTGGGATTCTAGAGAAATTGGCTGCCAATTCCTTTAGGTTCTCTCTCTTTCGGGAGGGCGGGTGAAGTCTGTTGTACAAACCTGTCCCGTGGGTTACTAGGACCCCTTCCCATCCCACTCTGTCCTTTTAGCTTAGGTTAGGGATGTTCTCCTCTGACTGCAAAAAAAAAAGAAAAACTTTTAGTATTGTCTTTTTCTCTACTGTTACGATTAGGACGCTACTGCTATCTCATGCGTGGGAAGAGAGGCTTGGAACCTCTATAAATAACACCATTTAACTTCAGTTGTAGGTAAATATTTAGAGGGGATAATAGCGAGTAGGATTGTTGACCATTTGGATTCCTACAAGCTACTTGGGGACTCCAACATGGGTTTAGACGGCATAGGTCGTGTCTCACCATCATGCACGAGTTTTTTCTACGTCATGTTGAGTGAGTATGATAAGAGTAGGGCGATTGATTAGAAGGCCTTTGATAAGGTACCTCACCGCCGGCTAATGGCCGAAGTGCGCGCGCTGGGTATTGGTGGGGAAGTAGGTAGGTGGATTGGAAACTGGCGAAAAATGCCACAAAGTTAATCCCTTTCGTTAGGCATATGGGCTGCAATCGACGCTTACGTGACGCGGGTTCAAAGATGTCGATTTTAGAAGCATGTTTAGTTCAAATGATAACCCAACTCGCAACAATGGTTAGAAGTTGGATTTGAAACGATTTAGGACTAGTATATGTGGGAATTACTTTAACACGTTGATAGTTTAAGATTAAAACATAAGAAAACTCTGCAGGAGTTCGCTTGCACGGTGTCTCTGTGAGCAAGGTAAATATAGAGCTATTTATATATTCTCAACTTTCCTGTAAAATTTCCTTGGCTACTTTTCCAGGGTCAAGGTATTTTCTTCAACCTTTTTCCGTACCTGCCTCTGGCAGGGCGGGAGCGGAGGGTGGGGAGAGAGCCTTCTACTTTTCTATCCAGTTTTCTACTACTGCTAGGATAGTTGAAAGAAAAATAAACTTTTAATAACAGGAACAGTTCCTCGGTGGATCAGTTCAAGAAAAGGTTAGACCAAATCTTGCACACTATTTGAGTGTGTTGAAAATTTTCCCTGGCACCCGTTGCCATTGGTACCTCCTCGGTATGGGCCGCAAGGCCTTTTGAGGTCCTTCTTTTACTTGTAACTTGTAACTCTCTTTCTCTCTCTCTCTCTCTCTCTCTCTCGTGTGAGGAACGAAGGTGCTGGCCTGGATAATGTTCGATGTACCGCGACAGTCGTTGCCGATAGAATAGACAAACTGAGCGCGTTTAAGGCTCCTGGGCCAGACCAGTTTCTCCCCAGAGTGTTGCGGGAGGTGCGCGACCAGGTGGCTCCCCACCTGGCTATAGTCTTCAACAAATCGTTGGAGACGGGCCAGGTGCCTGGTGACTGGAGGGAAGCCAACGTGACCCCTATCTTTAAGAAAGGGGATCACGAAAGTCCACGGAACTATCGTCCCATTAGTCTCACTTCAGTTGTAGGTAAATTATTAGAGGGGATAATAGCGGATAGGATCGTTGACCATTTGGATTCCCACAAGCTGCTTGGGGACTCCCAACATGGGTTTAGACGACATAGGTCGTGTCTCACCAACTTGCTCGAGTTTTTCCACGTCATGTTGGGTGAGTATGATAAGAGTAGGGCGATTGATATACTTTATCTCGACTTTCAGAAAGCCTTTGATAAGGTACCTCACCGCCGGCTAATGGCGAAAGTGCGCGCACTGGGTATCGGTGGGGAAATAGGTAGGTGGGTAGAAAACTGGCTGAAGAATAGGCGGCAGAGGGTTGTAATTAAAGGGGCTAGTTCGGGTTGGGCCTCGGTCACTAGTGGGGTTCCTCAGGGTTCCGTTTTGGGGCCGCTGTTGTTTATCATTTACATAAATGATATCGACGGTGGCATCGTCAGTCGGATCGCCAAATTCGCTGATGACACCAAGCTTGGAGCCAATATTGGGACGCCCGAAGCGATCGAGGAACTGCGTGCGGACGTAGGTAGGATAGGAGAGTGGTCCGAAAAATGGCAAATGCCGTTTAACTTGGGTAAATGCAAAGTGATGCACATTGGCTACGCCAATCCCAAGTCGGACTACTCGATGTTGGGTAGTAATATCGAGGTGACTGATTTAGAAAAGGACTTGGGTGTGCTAATTAGCAGCGACCTTAAGTTTACGAAACAGTGTGTAGAGGTGGAAAAGAAAGCCCAGAAACTATTGGGTTATATCAGGAGGCAATTTCAGTTTCGGAACAAGGAGATTGTGCTCTCACTGTACAATTCCCTTGTTCGGCCGCACCTGGAGTATGCTGTGCAGTTCTGGTCGCCCACCCTCAGGAAAGATATTGAGAGGCTGGAGCGAGTGCAGGCGAGGGACACAAAGTTAATCCCTTCCGTTAGGCATATGGGCTACAATCGACGGTTACGCGCCCAACTTGTTTTCGCTTGAAACTCGGAGGCTGCGCGGTCAACTGATCGAGGTTTTCAAGCTCTTACGCGGGTTCAACGATGTCGATTTTAGAAGTATGTTTAGTTTAAATGATAACCCAACTCGCAACAATGGTTGGAAGTTGGATTTGAAACGGTTTAGGACTAGTGTGTGTGGGAATTACTTTACGTATAAGATCTGTGACACATGGAACAGGTTACCTTCGGAAGTTGTGAACAGTTCCTCTGTGGATCAGTTCAAGAAAAGGTTAGACCAAATTTTGCACACTATTTGAGTGTGTAGAAAATTTTCCGTGGCACCCGGTGCCATTGGTACCTCCTCGGTATGGGCCGCAAGGCCTTTTGAGGTACTTCTTTTCCTTGTAACTCCTTATAACTCTCTCTCTCTCTCTCTCTCTCTCTCTCTCCGGGGAGAGATGATGGAGCCCCACCGGGGAGAGACAATGATGAGCCGGTGGCGGAAGTAGTTTTAACTGAAGGGTGCGTCCAAGTACAGGTGGGTGACCCTCCTTCTACGTTGGAGGGGGCTCAGGCTCCTGCGGAAGTTGTCCCCTCGTTAGTGAGGGGCTCTTCAACTCCCGACAGCTCTGGCTGTTCGGGAAACGGGTCGTGCTAGGGGGCGGTGAGAATAGGGGTGGCTCCCTTCGTGCAATGCTTTTTAATTCTAGGTCGATTAGAAACAAGTTTTGCGAGCTACGGGCGCTCTTAGCATCAGAATACCAGGATATCGTTGCTATCACCGAGTCCTGGATTCATACTGATCGTAGGGACTACGTTGGGGAGTTCGAAATTCCCGGGTATAGAATGTTTCGCAAAGACCGCACCCGTGGGCAGGGGGGTGGGGTACTAATATACGTCAGAGACACGTTGAGTCCGGTTGACTGCCAGTTCCGGTCGGAACGGGAGCTGCTTGGCGTCGATCTGAATGTGGGAGGGACGAGCTATAGGTTAATCTTGGTGTACAGACCTCCGCATCTCCTCCTCGAGGAGGATACAGCCTGTACACCGAACTCAGTAGCCTGCTAGGGGATAGGGTGTGTGTAGTTTTAGGAGACTTCAACTGTCGCGGCATAAAGTGGGAAAACAGGACTGCTGATGCTGAAGGGAGAGGCTAGTTGACTTTGCTGATGAGAACTTCCTCACTCAGTGGGTCAACGAGCCTACACGAGGCGAAAGCGTTCTAGACTTAGTATTCACGACCGAAGACAACCTCGTCACTGGCCTCACCGTTGACGAATCGTTGGGCGGGAGTGATCACGGTCTTATTAGGTTCCGTGTGTGCGTCCCTCGGGAAGCGTAGTAACTCGAGAGGCAGTAAGCTCGATCTCCGGCGGGCGAACTTTGTTAGCCTCAGGGATAGCGTAGGAGAGATGGGGTTAGAGGTCGGCGGCGATGTTGAGGGAGTGTGGAGTGCATTCCGGACGAGTTTATGGTGCTGCAGTCTGCTGCCATACCCTCAAAACCGGTCACCCCTGCTTCAACGCAGCCTAAGTGGTTCAATCGTGACGTCGCTTCGGCTATCCGAAATAGGAAAGTAGCGTATAGGAGGGCGAAGGCCAATCGTTCCCACGAGAACACTGAAGCGTATGTCCGCCTGTGTAGGGAAGTGAAGGCGAAGGTTAGGCTAGCGAAACGTAACGAAGAACTACGGGTGGCAAGCCTCTGCAAGGGGAACCCTAAGGAGTTCTTCAGTTATGTTAATAGTAGAAAGCCCATTAGAAGCATGATAGGTCCGTTAAAGGACCGAAGCGGTGTTCTGCGGACTTCCGACGAGGACATCGCCAATGTGCTTAATGAGTACTTTGCGGGAGTGTTCACCAGGGAGGACACCCGCATCATCCCCGAGCCAGGCGTGAGGCACGAAGGTGCTGGCCTGGATAATGTTCGATGTACCGCGACAGTCGTTGCCGATAGAATAGACAAACTGAGCGCGTTTAAGGCTCCTGGGCCAGACCAGTTTCTCCCCAGAGTGTTGCGGGAGGTGCGCGACCAGGTGGCTCCCCACCTGGCTACAGTCTTCAACAAATCGTTGGAAACGGGCCAGGTGCCTGGTGACTGGAGGGAAGCCAACGTGACCCCTATCTTTAAGAAAGGGGATCACGAAAGTCCAGGGAACTATCGTCCCATTAGTCTCACTTCAGTTGTAGGTAAATTATTAGAGGGGATAATAGCGGATAGGATCGTTGACCATTTGGATTCCTACAAGCTGCTTGTGGACTCCCAACATGGGTTTAGACGGCATAGGTCGTGTCTCACCAACTTGCTCGAGTTTTTCCACGTCATGTTGGTGAGTATGATAAGAGTAGGGCGATTGATATACTTTATCTCGACTTTCAGAAAGCCTTGATAAGGTACCTCACCGCCGGCTAATGGCGAAAGTGCGCGCGCTGGTATCGGTGGGGAAATAGGTAGGTGGGAAAAACTGGCTGAAGAATAGGCGGCAGAGGGTTGTAATTAAAGGGGCTAGTTCGGGTTGGGCCTCGGTCACTAGTGGGGTTCCTCAGGGTTCCGTTTTGGGGCCGCTGTTGTTTATCATTTACATAAATGATATCGACGGTGGCATCGTCAGTCGGATCGCCAAATTCGCTGATGACACCAAGCTTGGGGCCAATGTTGGGACGCCCGAAGCGATCGAGGAACTGCGTGCGGACCTAGGTAGGATAGGAGAGTTGTCCGAAAAATGGCAAATGCCGTTTAACTTGGGTAAATGCAAAGTGATGCACATTGGCTACGCCAATCCCAAGTCGGACTACTCGATGTTGGGGAGTATATCGAGGTGACTGATTTAGAAAAGGACTTGGGTGTGCTAATTAGCAGCGACCTTAAGTTTACGAAACAGTGCGTAGAGGTGGAAAAGAAAGCCCAGAAACTATTGGGTTATATCAGGAGGCAATTTCAGTTTCGGAACAAGGAGATTGTGCTCTCACTGTACAATTCCCTTGTTCGGCCGCACCTGGAATATGCTGTGCAGTTCTGGTCGCCCACCCTCAGGAAAGATATTGAGAGGCTGGAGCGAGTGCAGGCGAGGGCCACAAAGTTAATCCCTTCCGTTAGGCATATGGGCTACAATCGACGGTTACGCGCCCTGAACTTGTTTTCGCTTGAAACTCGGAGGCTGCGCGGTCAACTGATCGAGGTTTTCAAGCTCTTACGCGGGTTCAACGATGTCGATTTTAGAAGTATGTTTAGTTTAAATGATAACCCAACTCGCAACAATGGTTGGAAGTTGGATTTGAAACGGTTTAGGACTAGTGTGTGTGGGAATTACTTTACGTATAAGATCTGTGACACATGGAACAGGTTACCTTCGGAAGTTGTGAACAGTTCCTCTGTGGATCAGTTCAAGAAAAGGGTAGACGAAATCTTGCACACTATTTGAGTGTGTAAAGACATTTAGGACCTCAGTCTGCGGAAATTTCTTTTCCTATAAAATAGTTAATATCTGGAACCAACTCCCTCAGAGGTTGTTTCCAGTCAAAGTGTAAATGTGTTTAAAATAGGCTAGACAAATACTGAATACTCTCATAGTTTAAGACTAAAACATAAGAAAACTCTGCAGGAGTTCGCTTGCACGGTGTCTCTGTGAGCAAGCTAAATATAGAGCTATTTATATATTCTCCACTTTCCTGTAAAATTTCCTTGGCTACTTTTCCAGGTTCAAGGTATTTTCTTCAACCTTTTTATGTACCTGCCTCTGGCAGGGAGGGAGCGGAGGGTGGGGAGAGAGCCTTCTACTTTTCTATCCAGTTTTCTACTACTGCTAGGATAGTTGAAAGAAAAATAAACTTTTACAAAATTTTCCCTGGCACCCGTTGCCATTGGTACCTCCTCGGTATGGGCCGCAAGGCCTTTTGAGGTA
>JAJOZX010003992.1:0-107500 GCA_023014485.1 Bathynomus jamesi
TTGCAGTTGAATTATATAATGTTACGGCATGCGGAGGTGCCCCTTGGGCATTGGTTTCTGCGAGTATGTAGAGGAATTACGACATTTGGAAGAGTGAAGACCTGGTGTAGTGGTATCGCGTCTGACCGGCAATCGGAAGATCCCGGGTTCGATTCCCAGGTGGTACTTCATTTTTTCATTTGTTGTTTTCTCTTTCTCGTCTTGCGCGGAATATCTCCTATACAAGCGTCGTTCTTTACGTATTTATACTGCGTGTTCTTTGCAGTTGAATGTATATAATGTTACGGCATGCGGGAGGTGCCCCCTTGGGGCATTGGTTTCTGCGAGTATGTAGAGGAATTACGACATTTGGAAGAGTGAAGACCATGGTGTAGTGGTATCGCGTCTGACCGGCAATCGGAAGATCCGGGTTCGATTCCCAGGTGGTACTTCATTTTTTCATTTGTTGTTTTCTCTTTCTCGTCTTGCGCGGAATATCTCCTATACAAGCGTCGTTCTTTACGTTATTTATACTGCGTGTTCTTTGCAGTTGAATGTATATAATGTTACGGCATGCGGGAGGTGCCCCTTGGGGCATTGGTTCTGCGAGTATGTAGAGGAATTACGACATTTGGAAGAGTGAAGACCATGGTGTAGTGGTATCGCGTCTGACCGGCAATCGAAGATCCCGGGTTCGATTCCCAGGTGGTACTTCATTTTTCATTTGTTGTTTTCTCTTTCTCGTCTTGCGCGGAATATCTCCTATACAAGCGTCGTTCTTTACGTTATTTATACTGCGTGTTCTTTGCAGTTGAATGTATATAATGTTACGGCATGCGGGAGGTGCCCCCTTGGGGCATTGGTTTCTGCGAGTATGTAGAGGAATTACGACATTTGGAAGAGTGAAGACCATGGTGTAGTGGTATCGCGTCTGACCGGCAATCGGAAGATCCGGGTTCGATTCCCAGGTGGTACTTCATTTTTTCATTTGTTGTTTCTCTTTCTCGTCTTGCGCGGAATATCTCCTATACAAGCGTCGTTCTTTACGTTATTTATACTGCGTGTTCTTTGCAGTTGAATGTATATAATGTTTACGGTATGCGGGAGTGCCCCCTTGGGGCATTGGTTTTCTGCGAGTATGTAGAGGAATTACGACATTTGGAAGAGTGAAGACCATGGTGTAGTGGTATCGCGTCTGACCGGCAATCGGAAGATCCGGGTTCGATTCCCAGGTGGTACTTCATTTTTCATTTGTTGTTTTCTCTTTCTCGTCTTGCGCGGAATATCTCCTATACAAGCGTCGTTCTTTACGTTATTTATACTGCGTGTTCTTTGCAGTTGAATGTATATAATGTTACGGCATGCGGGAGGTGCCCCCTTGGGGCATTGGTTTCTGCGAGTATGTAGAGGAATTACGACATTTGGAAGAGTGAAGACCATGGTGTAGTGGTATCGCGTCTGACCGGCAATCGGAAGATCCCGGGTTCGATTCCCAGGTGGTACTTCATTTTTTCATTTGTTGTTTTCTCTTTCTCGTCTTGCGCGGAATATCTCCTATACAAGCGTCGTTCTTTACGTTATTTATACTGCGTTTTCTTGCAGTTGAATGTATATAATGTTCGGCATGCGGGAGGTGCCCCCTTGGGCATTGGTTTCTGCGAGTATGTAGAGAATTACGACATTTGGAAGAGTGAAGACCATGGTGTAGTGGTATCGCGTCTGACCGGCAATCGGAAGATCCCGGGTTCGATTCCCAGGTGGTACTTCATTTTTTCATTTGTTTTTTCTCTTTCTCGTCTTGCGCGGAATATCTCCTATACAAGCGTCGTTCTTTACGTTATTTATACTGCGTGTTCTTTGCAGTTGAATGTATATAATGTTACGGCATGCGGGAGGTGCCCCTTGGGGCATTGGTTTCTGCGAGTATGTAGAGGAATTACGACATTTGGAAGAGTGAAGACCATGTGTAGTGGTATCGCGTCTGACCGGCAATCGGAAGATCCCGGGTTCGATTCCCAGGTGGTACTTCATTTTTTCATTTGTTGTTTTCTCTTTCTCGTCTTGCGCGGAATATCTCCTATACAAGCGTCGTTCTTTACGTTATTTATACTGCGTGTTCTTTGCAGTTGAATGTATATAATGTTACGGCATGCGGGAGGTGCCCCCTTGGGCTTGGTTTCTGCGAGTATGTAGAGGAATTACGACATTTGGAAGAGTGAAGACCATGGTGTAGTGGTATCGCGTCTGACCGGCATCGGAAGATCCCGGGTTCGATTCCCAGGTGGTACTTCATTTTTTCATTTGTTGTTTTCTCTTTCTCGTCTTGCGCGGAATATCTCCTATACAAGCGTCGTTCTTTACGTTATTTATACTGCGTGTTCTTTGCAGTTGAATGTATATAATGTTACGGCATGCGGGAGGTGCCCCCTTGGGGCATTGGTTTCTGCGAGTATGTGAGGAATTACGACATTTGGAAGAGTGAAGACCATGGTGTAGTGGTATCGCGTCTGACCGGCAATCGGAAGATCCCGGTTCGATTCCCAGGTGGTACTTCATTTTTTCATTTGTTGTTTCTCTTCTCGTCTTGCGCGGAATATCTCCTATACAAGCGTCGTTCTTTACGTTATTTATACTGCGTGTTCTTTGCAGTTGAATGTATATAATGTTACGGCATGCGGGAGGTGCCCCCTTGGGGCATTGGTTTCTGCGAGTATGTAGAGAATTACGACATTTGGAAGAGTGAAGACCATGGTGTAGTGGTATCGCGTCTGACCGGCAATCGGAAGATCCCGGGTTCGATTCCCAGGTGGTACTTCATTTTTTCATTTGTTTTTCTCTTTCTCGTCTTGCGTGGAATATCTCCTATACAAGCGTCGTTCTTTACGTTATTTATACTGCGTGTTCTTTGCAGTTGAATGTATATAATGTTACGGCATGCGGGAGGTGCCCCCTTGGGGCATTGGTTTCTGCGAGTATGTAGAGGAATTACGACATTTGGAAGAGTGAAGACCATGGTGTAGTGGTATCGCGTCTGACCGGCAATCGGAAGATCCCGGGTTCGATTCCCAGGTGGTACTTCATTTTTTCATTTGTTGTTTTCTCTTTCTCGTCTTGCGCGGAATATCTCCTATACAAGCGTCGTTCTTTACGTTATTTATACTGCGTGTTCTTTGCAGTTGAATGTATATAATGTTACGGCATGCGGGAGGTGCCCCCTTGGGGCATTGGTTTCTGCGAGTATGTAGAGGAATTACGACATTTGGAAGAGTGAAGACCATGGTGTAGTGGTATCGCGTCTGACCGGCAATCGGAAGATCCCGGGTTCGATTCCCAGGTGGTACTTCATTTTTTCATTTGTTGTTTTCTCTTTCTCGTCTTGCGCGGAATATCTCCTATACAAGCGTCGTTCTTTACGTTATTTATACTGCGTTCTTTGCAGTTGAATGTATATAATGTTACGGCATGCGGGAGGTGCCCCCTTGGGGCATTGGTTTCTGCGAGTATGTAGAGGAATTACGACATTTGGAAGAGTGAAGACCATGGTGTAGTGGTATCGCGTCTGACCGGCAATCGGAAGATCCCGGTTCGATTCCCAGGTGGTACTTCATTTTTTCATTTGTTGTTTTCTCTTTCTCGTCTTGCGCGGAATATCTCATATATATATAATATATATATATATATATATAATTATATATAATATAAAAACCAGAATCAGTTTTGTCCAAACCTGTTTTTGTTAGTACCAATAATTATACATTCACGGTAACAATATTTTTTTTTTTTTTTTTTTACATAAAATACGAGCATTATTGGAGCAAAGTGTGCTTTATTTATTTTGGAAATTAATTTCCTTGAAATAATAATAATAATAATAATAATAATAATAATAATAATAATAAATTATTGTTTTATTTTTACAGATCATAATTGCATTACAGTAACCAAAAATTCTTACTTTTAACATATTTATTTTTCATTAAATCAAGTACATTTTAAAATCATGATTTTTTATACAGGGTGTCCCGTAAGTCTGGACCCATAGGGAAAAATAATAAAATTACAAAATAGTCCAAAAATTTATTACATAATCTGTTCAAAGTGTCCGCCGTTGTGTCGCACACATAGTTGAAGACGCAATCTCCACTGCGACAGCACTTTCTGAATCACAGTCGCAGAAATTTCTTGACACGCCTCCACAATGCGTGCTTTAAGGTGGAAAATGTTCTGAAGTTTGACCTCGTACACTTTGGCTTTCAAGTGGCCCCACAAATAAAACTCCAGCGGAGTAAGATCATAATAAAAAAATAATAAAAATAATAAAAATAATAAAAAAATATATTATAAATAAATTTTTGGACTATTTTGTAATTTTATTATTTTTCCCTATGGGTCCAGACTTACGGGACACCCTGTAGAACAAATTTCGTACAGGTTTTAAAAGTAACTTAAAAATTGCAGTATTCTGTAAAATTCCAAATACATTTTTTGTTTACGTTAAACAATTTGTTAACGCTACGCCAAGGTGGCCAATGACGTAACACCACTTCCTGTCGATCAGCGAAGTTAATCGATATTGGGTCTGGGTACAGTAGTTAGATGAGAGACTGTCCTTTGCGTTCATATTATGTAGCGAGCCGTGGTTCGGATCCCACGTAAAGCTGTAGGTTCCCGCCAGCATATGACCTTAGATGCTGCGATGGAGGTTAAACAATCCCATGAAACAATAATTATTTTGTAATTACAGTTGTGGTATTGTGGTATTGTAGTATTAACCACATAATATGTTCAGTTTTGAGAAAACTTTAAGTACTAATTCAAGCATTTTCTTCAGATAAACGTAATGTTAATTAATTTTAACCATAATTTAAACTTAACCATAATTATGGTCACAAAATGTGTTTGTTAAACTTAGCATTTCCAAATTTAAGTTATTTTTTTGTAGTATTTTTATATGTAGAAAATACCCCTCGGGCTCATAACTGCATCACAAGCCTCTTTTTACATTCCCCCAATTCAGAAAACTCTTTCCCCAAATTTGGAGTGCTTACTTCGACCATTCTCACTTTCGAACAGCAAATGGAATGGAATGGCGCCAAATGGGGAGTAATAAGCTTTACAGTATCATAGAGAAATAACTCTAGTAATAATGTTTTGACAAAATTACACCTTTCCTTTCTTGTTATTTACTACTGTAGCAGAAGAGTGGGGTTTTTTTAATGTACAGTATATGACCAAAAATTCTTTAATGAAGAATGACACTGCTTTGTCTTGTTTGAAATAAAATTAACCAAGTTTAATCTAACTCTAAAATGTCAAAGCGTTGAAATCCGCTGAATATAAAATTTCGCATCTGACGCGCATATCATTAATAGTCTGTGACCAGTTTTTGTCCAAGGGAAAGACACAGAAAGGTGCATGAATATGTTTTGAATGCATTATGCTAGAGTGTATGTCCTACGTGTTCAGCAGATCTGACATAGGCAGATTTAATAAGCGGTCACATGTAGACCATATACAGAAAGAAAGGAATAACTAAAGGACCCGCAATTCTGCAGAAAATAAAGGAAACAAAATATAATGGAATAGTGAACTGTCCAAACAAATAGTCTGAAAACAATTATTTTTTAAAATTAGCACCGTTTCACACTTCTGACATGCGCACATATACGCAAAACATACCAACACAAGAGAGAGAGAGAGAGAGAGAGAGAGAGAGAGAAGAGAGAGAGAGAGAGAGAGAGAGAGAACGTAAATGGTATTAAGAATAAAATCGGGAGAGTTTCAATAATATACCATGCACAGCGATATACAGGGTGAGCCAATAAAATGTTACGACGTTTCTGTCAACATTCATAGACATATCAAATGGTAACATTTTATGGGCCTACCCTGTATATATATATATATATATATATATATATATAAACTCAGAATGGTCCCTGGTTTAACATATATATATATATATATATAATATAATAAACTTTGGGAAAAAATTTAAATACACTTGAAAACCAAATGAAAATTTGTATTTTGATTGAAGCTGCACACACACACACACACACACACACACACACACACACACACACACACACATTTCTCTACCAACCTTTTTGCACTTCCCAGGAGAGAGTTTGACCCTTTCTTCTTGACAAAATTTGCAGAGTTGACTGGGAGTAGTTGGCTTCCGTGCATGGACAGCTCTCTTGAGATCAAACCACAAAAGCTCAATCAAATTGAGATCTGGTGACTGGCTTGGCCACTCTAAAAGCTTCCATTTCTTCTTCTTCAGTCATGCCTTGGTGGATTTGCTCATGTGTTTCGGATCATTGTCCTGCTGTAGTATAGAACTGCGACCCATGGAGAGCTGACGAATTGAAGGTATGACATTTTCTAAGATTTCTTGATATTTGGTATGATTTCCATCAATTTGCCAGGGCTAGAAGCACTGAAACAGCCTCACGAAAGAATACTGCCACCAACATGTTCGACCATGGGTATGGTATTTTTTTCTTCATATGTTTTACTAGACTCCCTTCAGACATATCGTTGATCACTGTGGCCAAAAAGCTCAAGCTTGGTCTCATCAGTCCACAGTACCGTCTTCTAGTAGTCAATTCCTTGAATTTGGTGGACGTTGTCATACTTTAAACGAGCTCCCTTGTGAGCTTTCTTGAGCAGTGGTTTTCTCCTTGCAGCTCATCCAAAGAGCCCATTCTTTTTCAGTGTCTTTCGTAGAGTGGAGGGATGAAAATCGATTCCAATTTAAATCAAAGAATGAGTTAGGTCTGTAGAATTCAACCGAAGATTAGCAGTAGACGCCTTGATGATTTTACGAACATCACAGTTGGGGAATTTTTCGTAGCCGTCCACTACGAGAGAGCGGTTTGGTAATTCCAAGGCGCTTCCACTTACGAATGACATTTGAAACTGAGGTAACAGGAACAGCAGGTTGTTCACCAATCTTCCTAACATACTTTCTACTATAATACAAAGCAATAATTCTATCTTTAAGATTCTGAGACAGCTTTTTGCTTTCGGCCAGTCTGGAGTAATGATCGAACAGTATTCAACATTCGCATTTTATACTCTGACCAATGGAAACTACCAAAAACGTTTACTCAGAATTTTCTCAAAGTATATTATCAAATTTTCTAGAATGTTCCGCTGTTTGACAGCTCTACAATGGATTCTAATGTTGTACTTAAACTTGTGCATAAGAGAATCTGTGAATATTGATAGACAACTTAAGATATAAACAATAACATAAAGTAGATTGGCATAACTTAGTTTGCTATACTGTATTTCACATTCATTAAATGACTAACGAACACAAGGAAATTTCACTAAGAATTTTAAATGAACAAATATGGTAATATACTGCAGTCCTTAAACTTTTCGCAGAACTGTGTATATATATAATATATATATATATATATATACACTGAATAATGCATATCATGAGCTCAGTCCACGGCGTAAGGAAGGGCAGTGCATAATTTTAGCTATTTAAATAGAATTAAAATTAAAAACTTTACATATGAATTTATACTTTATGCATGAACACAAAACATAAATATTGGAGACCTTATTTAAACTACAAGGGAAATTTTCTCCATATGAAGTAAGCTACGTTGAGGCCACGTCGTAACACTCCTTCCCGATGGATTAACAAACTTAAGCGACGTTAGGTTTGGAGAGTAGTTGGATGGGAGACCGTCCTCTGCGTCCAGAATATGTAGCAACCCGTGGTTTGGATCGATCCTACATAAAGCTATAGGTCCCCTTCGTCATATGACCTCACAGGGCGAAGAGGGGGTAAACAACCCTCAGAACACACACACTACGTACGAAATGAACGTCATCTACATGTGAGAATAACGTCGTCTTTACATTTTTTACCCAACTTCAATACAAATTGGATTTCCTTTTTTTACCTTTCTGCAATTGAGATCGCTAGCGTGAGATTCGCTATACAGGGTGTCCATAAAGTTCAGCCTCATAGGCACAGTTTATTGACTACAATATGTTTATTTCCATGATGCTGGACTTTATGGACACATTATAGTATGAACTCGAGAGGCGGAAAAGACTGATGATATACAAATAGAATAAATGATTATTTTAACTCTTTTACTCACATACATACATATATACATACATACCTACATACGTGCAGAGAGTCCCGCAGGAATAAAATGAGTCCCCCAAAATAAATATTGTTTAACGTGCATATTCCCTGATTTAAGGGAATACTGTCGAATACTTTCTCTCTCCATGCGTGATCGTGAATGCTGATAGCTTGGATGCTTTCATAAATATGAACTAATAGACATTCACCGTTTACGTCATCACCTCTCTATCATTCGAATGATTTAGTGAGCATTACATAATTAATTTGTCTTGCAATATAGTATAGAGAGAGAGTTCAACAGAGGATTCAATTGTCAGCATATTTACGTTTCTAACTTAGATTGTGGTCTTACAATTTACAATTTACAGTGACATAAATAATTGTGAAACTGGACTATTTATTTTATTTCATTTGGTTCTTAAGCTTTAGGCTTTACTGTTTTATTATGAATTCTATACAGTGTACTATATACGATGTCGTTTTACATTTTCAAGGTCACACACCGATGGCGTGACGCACATATTTGCCGTTATTTAGAATATTGTAAAACACTTTCATTTTGAAAAAGATAAGGTTGTTATTCTCTGTATACATAAAATCTGGATAAATACTATTTACAGTATTACGTTTATGTACGCGTAATATTTTAGTATCTACACATTATGAAAAGGTGGGCTACATCGTATCCAATGTCGTAACACCGTTTCCCGTTGATCAGCGAAGTTAAGCGACATTGGGTCTGGGTAGGAGTTGGATGGGAGACCGTCCGCTGTGTCCAGACTATGTAGCGATCCCTGATTCGGATCCCACGTAAAGCTGTAGGTCCCCTCCGTCATATGACCTTAGGTGTTGTGGAGGAGGTTAAACAAAACCAATAATTAATTATTATTATGAAAAGGTATATAAAATCATTTCAAGGTCACGCACATATTAAAGTGATAATTTAATTAAATTTATATGATAATGAAAATAATAATAGGGATTACCTGAAGATCAGGGCCCCTCCGTTAGGTAGCCTTATAAGGCTAACTAACTAAAATATCACAACTTAACCTAACCATTCGTAAGGTCAACTGTACCCCCTTGACGATTGGTTAGGTTAAGTCGTGATATTTTCGTTAGTTAGCTTTATAAGGCTAATTAACGAAGGCTGCTGGGGGCCCTGATCTTCAGGTGATCCAATAATAACATTTTACAGGCATTACGTTCATGTCTTATTTCTAGTACAACCGTTTAACCCTTATTTCATAACCTGGGTAAAATATAGGGGCCTACTCTTGGCATAATTTACTAATGGTTATGAAATAGGTTATTTTATGAGGGTTTAAACGACGGTTCAGGATCGACTTGCGGTCGACCCCCCTTTTGCAGTATCCCAACTCATTTGCGGGATTTGGTGAAGGAGGGAATTGCTGTCTGATCTCCTCCTGCCCTCGTAGCCAGCCACGGATAACTGGTCAGGGACTTTGCACAGGAATCTGTCCAGCTGGTTCTTGAAGTTATTCAGGTCGGTGTGCTGGAGATTCCTTACTTATCTCGGTAGGGCATTGAAAAGCTTTGGGCCTCGTATTCTGAGGGAATTTTCCAGCCTCGTTTTCATGGCCCACCTGTCCCACAGCAGCTGAGACTGTACAAAATCTGCCTCTTCTCTCATTCTAGTTTGTTTCTATTTCATTTTTAAAGTTAAGGACAAAACCCTCGAGTATTTTCCATATTTATATTATTGTGTACCGCTCGCATCTTGTTTCCAGAGAATAGAGTTTCAGGGATTGTAATCGAGACCAATAGTCTTCACCTTTCGTTTCCTCTATCTTAGACGTAAAAGTCCTTTGTATGGCTTCTATGTTCGCAATGTCTCGTTCTCTGTATGGGCTTGTGAGTACTGAGCAATACTCAATTACTGGTGGGACTAAACTCTTCCATAATTTGAGCATAATGTTTGCTTTTCTGCAGCGGAAGCTCCTCCAGATGATTCCCATTATTTTTCTAGATGTAATTTTAATGGTGTTTACCATTATTTCATAACTTCGATATAATATACCCTTGGAATAACTTACCATGGTTATGAAACAAGGGTTAAACAAACAAAGATTTTGGAAGGTAAAGATGTAAGGTCCGGGAGATCGGAGAGATATTTTAGGTGAAGTTAAAACAGAACTCCTATATCATAATAACGTACGTGAATTGAATCGATTCGGAATTAGCTCGGATTCGATATTACCTCAGTTAAACGATTCAAGATTGGATTTAATTACGATTAGTATGAGTCGATAAGGGGGGCACAAGTGAGGACCAGGGACAAGCAAAAGTGCTGATGGTTCTCACAAAAGAGTTTATGCTGACACAGGAGATAACAGAAAATACCAGGAAAAATAACTGCCTAGATCTGGTATCCACAAATAACACGAACTTGATTGCCGATATAAAAATAACCCTGACTATTACCTCAAACCACAACATAATCGAGTTATCAATAAATATGGCGATAACTTTAAAAGATAATACACATACGGAAGGAAGAAGCAAATTTGGGGCTTTTAACTTAAACTCCAAGACCATGAATTGGGAAGAAATCAGATCACACATGGCCCAAAGAGAGTGGAGAACAGTTTTAGAGAATAAAACAACTGAGGAAATGCTAACAACCTTGGAAGAAAAGACGCTGAGAATTTTGGAAAAATATGCTCCGAAAGCACAGCCAAGAGGAAAAAGGAACTGGCTAGAGAGGCAAAAGAGAAGAATATTCCGCAAAAGAAAGAGAGTAGCGACGAAGTTAGCTAATTGCGGAGACAACAATGCCAGGGAAGTAATACAAGAAAAACTGGAGAGTATCAATAGGGAAATACAAACTCTGATAAAAGGCCATACAGAGAGGGAAGAGGAAAAGGCGGTAGAAGCAATAAAGGAAAATCCAAAATACTTCTACAGCTATACGAAAAGGAAAACAAAAACGCGCACTACTATCGGGCCCTTAAGGAAAGAAATAATGAGCTACATTGAGAGCCCAGTATAAATCGGACTTCAGTACCCCTAAAAGTGACAAAGCGATACCTGACATAGATGCATTCTTCGAAAAGAAATTGCAAGGAGAATGTATAACAGACTTTGATTTTACCCCAGATGTATCGAGAGCTATAGGACAAATGAAATCACAAAATGAAATAACTACACCCTTATACTGGATATGAAGACGATCCCAAGACACTGGGGAAATGCCAAGCATCTTTAAAAGAGCAAACTTTGTCCCTATATATAAAGGAGGGGATCTCGAGCAAAGAACTATAGACCAGTGTCATTGACGTCCCACCTCACCAAAATATTTGAAAGAATATTCAGAGAGAAAATCTATGACTTCTTGGAGACACTGGAAAGATTCAACGAAAATCAGCACGTATTCCGATCAGGAAGATCATGCCTATCACAACTTATAAAGCATTATAACAATATCCTAGGTGCACTTGAAGGCAATGGAAACTATGATGATACACGGATTTTGCTAAAGCTTTCGACAAATGCTATCATGGTATAATAGCACATAAAATGAAACATATGGGAATAACAGCCAAAGTGGGAAAGTGGATCTACAACTTCCTCAGAGAACGACTACAGGTCGTCAAAATTCAAGGTGTATTATCATCAAAATCAGAACTACGCAGCTCAGTACCACAAGGGACAGTGCTGGCCCCACTCCTGTTCATTATCATGTTAACAGACATAGACAGCGAAGTAAACAGCAACAGCATAGTAACATCCTTTGCGGACGATACAAAGATCAGCAGAAAAATCAGCGATGCAAATGAAGTGGAGGCCTTGCAGAGGGACACGGAACAAAATATACACATGGTCAGAAGACAACAATATGACATTTAACACCCGGAAATTTCAGCTCTTGAAATATGGTAGAAATGAGGAACTTAAACAGACTGCATATTATGCTCCAGTTAGACAGGAAATTCTGAGAAGCAGAAAAGCAGTCGACTTAGGGGTAATAATGACCGATGATGCCAAATTCGAGACACAAAATCAGATAGCAATAAACAAAGCAAAAAGAGTTGCCATATAAAAAGGGAGAAATTAATAAACTAGAAGAAACGCAGAGACATTTCACAACAAAGGTTGATGGTTGCAAAGAGCTCAACTACTGGGAAAGACTACGTAAACTAAATCTGTACTCCCTGGAAAGACGAAGAGAGAGGTACACCATAATCTACATATGGAAAATGATCGAAAAACTGGTACCAAACCTCAAACTAAACCTAATTACCATCCAAACAACGCTGGAAAATAGGAAGGGCAGAAAGTGTAGTGTTCCCAAATTAAAGGCTCGACAAGGGACCTCCTCAACTCTCAAGGAAAATAGCTTGGTTGTCAGGGAGCCAAGACTTTTAACCACCTTCCAAAGGACCTCAGAAACGTTACAGGGGTCAAAGTTGAAGTCTTCAAGAGAAGCCTAGATGCTTGGCTCAGGACGGTACCAGATGAGCCGGGTGTACCTGTCTATGTGCGGTGGAGAGCGCAAGAAAGCAACTCGCTCCTCCACCAAGCAAGGACTAGAGGCGGGCCACCAGCTTGACCTTCGTGTGAAGAGAGACCGACGCACGGAACCCAAACGAATTAAGCGATTAACTGATTAATAGTGATAGTATACTCGTATATATTAATCGTGATATATATATATATATATATATATATATATATGATGCAAACCCACAAAGAAAAAAGAAAAAATTATTCCAAGGGCTTTCGTGTATTCAGAAGTGCACCTCGTCAGGGAATCATTCATTTCACGTGTTTAATTGTGAAATTCGTCGCATATATATATATATATATATATATATATATGGGATGAATTTCACAATAAAACACGTGAAATGAATAAATGCTGCAAACCCACAAGGAAAGAGAAAAACGATTCCAAGGCCTTTCGTGTATTCAAAGCTACACCTCGTCAGGGAATGAAGATAAAAGGCGAGATGCCCATAAATATATACAACGTACAGGAAAAACAAAACAATTAGCACATACTTAACAAGGGTTAATGAGAGGCAAAAGAAATTTTAACATGATATCGTCAATTTTATACGTCCCCGCACTGTTATTGAAAGTGTTTTTAAAATGAATAAATGCACATTCTAGAATATTTCTTTCTATTATATCTCTGTTTTTAACAAGCGCTTTAGAACTATCCCACTTGATGCTATGGTTACATCTATACATATGGTTAAATAAAGCATTGGAAGTATTAGCTGTTCTACACGCATATTTATGCTGTTTTACCCTAATATCTAACGTTTTACCGGTTTGGCCTATATATATATATATATATATATATATATATATTCTCAATCCATCTAAGCAATGTCTTCGTTCAAGTTGTTTGATGACTTAGTACTTACTCCGAATCTCCTAATCGCAAGGATTCGAGTTTGTGTTAAAAATTTTGGATTTTCTTCGTATACAGTAGATAGAATCTTCCCTAAAACACAAATGAAATAGTTCTATCATAGATGGATTAAAGACAATAGTGCAAATAGATTTTATTTGCTACCGGGACTGTGACTAGAATTCCAAACCTCAACGTTAAGTTGCCACATTACCTAAACACCCTTCCCTCTTCCATCCCCCCTTTTCATTAGAATGAATAATTTAAATAAATAATTAGGGGGCTCTATAATTATGGATATAATTTATTTCATCCATTATAGTTAGTGATGCGACGTGTTTTCCAGTTTCGCTTATTTTTTTTTTTAAAAAGAACATGGACCTCGTGAGTAGGGGGGGGGGGGGGGGGTAATTATTGAGCAAAAACTAAGTTTATTTAAAATGTAAACCTAAAAGTGATGAAATAATGCCAAAACTTTTTTTAACATATCTTAGGATCATATTAATTCTTGCTACTGAATATATCATACATAAGGAGGAGATTGTACACACCAATCAACTAGGGAAGTACGCCAGGAGGGGGCGGGGGGGACGTTAGGCAGGAGACAGGGAGTGTTAGAACTCCCGTTTCTCCTGTCACTGTCCTCCTTAGATGATCTTTTTCCGCGTCTCATCTACCCTGTGAGCAGTCCAGCATGCTTTCAAACACATACTTCTCTCTTTATTCTTCACTACATATATTCATGCATTTTACACAGTACACAACCTTTTCAATATATATATATATATACTGTATACACACACACATAATATATAGCATCGTCAGCCTCGGAGACCTTGACTTTGGCTATCTCTTTCTTATAAAAGGGGGCATTTTTGTAGGCACCCGCCCTTGCCCCCTCCTTCCTACATAAAAAATACAGGGTGTTCAAGAAATAATCGTGCAAAAATAATTGGTTATTTTTTTATTAATCACTATGTATTCAATATATTTGTTTGTTTACATTTACAAACTGTTCAGGTTTAGAACACATTCAGAAGATAACCAATATTTGTTGCCACAATGCGTATGTGATGTTCGAACTCCATTAGATCATTAACAAGATGCCCTTGTGAAATGGATCCTGTACTATAATTATCTAATACTACTAAAACAAATTGGTACTTTCCTAATGGTAAAATGATAAGTACAGTAATTACTGTTGTATACTGTGTGTATGTACAGTACAATGAACAATTAATTTCGCTAGAGATATTTATTAATTGCATGTCAGTAAGTACTTTAATATAGTCTACCAAGGTATGCTTGGAATTTTGAACATAAATTTTTAAAATGAAGAGTTGAAAATACTGTACAGGGTGGCCACAAAGTCCCTTTGCATGAAAAACAAGGGCAATATACAGATATGCTGTAATTTCATTGCAAAGTGACTTTGTGGCCACTCTGTATTAGATATCCTCAGTGTTCTCAACCTGGGGGTCACGGAAGGCACTCAGCTACGAGATCCTTGCACTTAGAAAAAAAATCATATGTGAAAATTGAAATTTATATTGGTTCTTTTGCATTATCCTCCCAACACTAATTTTTTTATATAATGTTGGTTTGGTTTTGGTTATGGTACTTTATTTTCCTTCCATTATAAAAAAATTAGTGTTGGTATTAGGTTAGGTTAGGTTAGGTTTGGTTAGGTTAGGTTACGGTAAAAACAGTCCGCCGCAGGCGTTAGCCGTTATAAAAAAAAATTAGTGTTGGGAGGATAATGCAAAAGTACCTTATATTTCCAACAAAAATTACAGAAATATATAAAGTTACTGTCAAAAGAAACTATTTTTTTAAAGTAAGAAACTGGTTTTATGTTTTACAAGTGAAATTATTTTCAATTAGGCTTAATCGCCATATGAAACTGTTAGTTTATGTCTTTCACTGAGATACCCTATGCCTGCTTTGCATTTTTAATCTTATTGTATATTCGGCTGAGTAGACTGAACACAGAGTAACACATAGAGAGTCAATTTCATTGCTATATTTTAACTTCAACCATTAATGAGAATTCCAGTA
The DNA here is from genome assembly GCA_023014485.1 of Bathynomus jamesi. Classification (NCBI taxonomy): domain Eukaryota; kingdom Metazoa; phylum Arthropoda; class Malacostraca; order Isopoda; family Cirolanidae; genus Bathynomus; species Bathynomus jamesi. The sequence goes on from JAJOZX010003992.1 coordinate 15,552, forward strand.
CTGGTCGTATAAGTATGAGGTTGCAAATAGAATTAAAACTTTCAGTACTTCAGATACCAGTTCTGGATACTCACTTTTCCATGCTATCCAAAATGTAAAACAGTCGTCTGACGGGGACGACGATTGCAGGGTCTTGTCAGAAGAAAGTCCAATCAATTTATCGTGTAGGTTTCCTGCAAGTTCGGCAGACTCTATGCAAGCCTTTCATTGAAAGGATTAAATATCCACTTCTTAGCAACTTTTCATTGTCACACAAGAAATAGTTCAGCTGTTTATGCAGTTCAAGTATTTTGCATTATTATTTAGAAAAGTGGGGGCGTGAAAATTTTTTATGTCAAAGCGAGGGGGGGGGGGGGGGTTCACCAGCACAAAAAAGGTTGAGAAACAACGCTCTTGGAAACTAGCCCGAACATTAATATAAAATCTTTTAGAATTTATTGTTAATTTATTTACTTATTAATTTATTGTTACGGCTTTAAAGGAGGAATCAGTGATTGGTTTAAAAGTTATTCGTGCAATAGATATCATTTTGTATCAGTAAATAAGGTCTGCTCATTTAAAACGCTTCTCAAACATGGTGTACCACAGGGCTCAGTTTTGGGTCCACTGTTATTTTTATTATATATAAATGACCTTCAACATTCATCTGATATACTTAACTTCATAATGTTTGCAGATGATACAAATGTGTCTTTTTCTTGAAAAGATGTTAATTCAGTTAAGAATACATATATTTAAATGAGAATTTAACAATGTAATGAAATGGTTGATCACCAATAAACTCTTCCTAAATATCAGTAAAACAAATTTTATGATTTTTTGCTAATAAGCGAAATGTGTATCTTCATAATCTTAATGTTGATGACATCACTGTAAAAGAGTGTACTGTGAAAAAATTTCATGGTGAAATACTAGAGAAGAATTTGCAATACAGTGATCATGTAAAATTGTAAATTATATCTCAAAAAAGATTTCCGTAAGCAGGTTTTATTAACTCTGTATCATACTTTTAGTTTCCTTTATATTACGTACTGCACTCTTGTTTGGAGAAATTCCGCTAACAGCTCTTTAAATAGTATCTTTGTTATCTAAAAATGAGCAATAAGATTATTATCTGATGCTGATTTCCATGATCATTCTAGTGCATTATTTAAAAAGCTAAAACTACTAAAGCTCAAAGATGTAATCAAATTGGCACATTTTATTTTTATTTACAAGTGTAAGAACAAAATCGTTAACTTCGAATGGGTAAATAAATATTTTGTAATATTTTGAAATAGATCAAAGCATGTTATTCCTCACTTTAGACTGTCTTCATCTCAAAAATTACCCATTTTCATTTTATTGAAACAATGGAATGATTTAAATGCTGATATAAAAAATATTATACATGTAAATTTGTTTAAAACCAAGTTGAAATCTCGATTAATAATCTAGGATTAAATATACATTACCTGTTATTGTTCATCTTTTATCTCTCGTGTCCAATATTGATTTCTTTGTACAATATTGGTATCATATCTTCAATAATGACTTTGTATTTGTTTTATATCGATAATAATAATTTAAGATTAATATATACCCTAATTAATAACACTGGTATGCATCAATTTTGCTGTCAAGGGTTTTGTAAGTGATTCTTATAGAGTTTTTCCTGCTGATTTCGAATCTGCAATCCGTTTTTCTCAATCAGCTCAGGTTATCCGGCTATGGCCTCATAAGTAAAATAGAATTTTTCGTGATTTTGTCAAAGCGGAATTGGAACAGTAACATCTATCATCACTTGTTTCACTTGTATAATATCTTTTTTTACTTTTCAGGCATATAGATAAAATATTTCATAATGAATAGAGCGTGTAAAAATGATCCCAATAGATTCTCCTACATATGTGGGACGGTTACCATGCCAAATAACCAGTCCCAAATCACTAAATTTGTGAAGACAATGTATAGAGCATACTTTGGAATTAAGCTAGGGGACCAGGACAAAAATTTCGCCCCTCATATGTGCTGCAAGACGTGCATTGAAAATTTGAGAAGATGGAGCAAAGGCAGAGCGAAATCTTTGCCTTTTGGAATTCCCATGATTTGGAGAGAAGGAAAGGATCACGTGACAGATTGCTATTTCTGCATGACAAACCTCCAAGGTGGGCTTATAAATTTATTTTTCTTAAATATTTTGAAATCCTCGTATGAAACTTGACATAATATTCACCATAATGTAATATTCACCATATATAGCATAATATTCACCATAATGGTAATCATACATTTACATATACATATTGTTATAGAAAATACATTTACACATACATATTGTTATATAAGTTACATTTACATATACAATGATTGTATATTTTCTTTCTTTTTCATTCATATTGTCCCCGAAGGGACAATATGAATGAAAAAGAAAGAAAATATACAGACTCCATCGACCTATTTCATATCTTACAGACCGCAGCCTTCCCTCACGAGCCGCCACTGTCTGAATGCTTCTTCTATTTTATATGCAAGTTTTATATCCATGTTTCTGTGTTTCTATTTTCAGGAGTTAACAAGAAGAATAAACACATTGTTGTATACCCTGACATTCCTTCTGCTATGAGACCTGTACCCCATGGTCCTGGAATTCCAATACCCGACCCACCTCAAACCCTGGACTTCGATGATTCTGATGATGAATCAATGACCAATGCCAATGACCAGTCCCAGTCGTATATACCTCAAAATACCGCTTCAAATGAGCCGAGGCCTCTCAACCAGGCCAAACTTAATGATCTTACCAGGGATTTAGGACTTTCCAAATTAGCTGCCGAGATCTTGGGCTCACGACTTCGAGAGGACAACTTGCTGGCTCCGGGAACAACATTCTCCTGGTATAGGAAACGAGAGGAAGAATTCCGCAAGTTTTTTGCAGTGCACGAAAATACCTCTTCCTTAGTGTACTGCTGCAATGTTGAGGGGCTAATCGAATCCTTGGGCCTGCCATACATATAACGCATCAGAATGGAGGCTATTTATAGACTCGTCTAAACGAAGTTTGAAAGCAGTACTTCTCAACATTGGGAATAGGGTTGCATCAGTCCCTGTAGCACATTCCGTACAACTTACTGAGAGCTACGATAACATGAAAATTTTACTGGATGCTCTCGTATACGACCAACATAACTGGATGATCTGTGGAGATTTGAAGGTAATACTAATATCATAAGTAAACTATTGCTATTGACTATGTTGTTTTTCCAAAGGTTATTTGAGAGCGTATAAGAACACTTAACTTCCCCACAGAAGTGATACAGTCCAATGCATAGATTTTTTTATCTGATAGAACAAATTCTCTAAATTCTTTAAATATTTTCATTTTTTTTCAGATTGTGCCATTTGTATTGGGAATGCAAGGGGGATACACGAAATACCCATGTTTCTTCTGCAAATGGGATAGCCGAGCGGATGAGAAGCACTATGCACATTGCACAGCGTGAATGAGCATCCAGAGAGAATTTTGAACCTGGGTCGCATAATGTCGTTTCAGTGCCCCTTGTACCACCAACAAAAATTTTGCTCCCACCACTTCATATTAAGCTGGGCTTGATGAAAAATTTCATCAAATCAATGAATAAGGAGGGTTCAGCATTCCGATATCTCGAGAGTAAATTTCCTCATATATCTGATGCTAAACTAAATGCTGGGGTTTTTGATGGTCCTCAAATTCGAACTTTGATCAAGGATACTCAGTTCGAAAACGCAATGACTCCAACTGAGAAGAATGCCTGGCAGGCATTCAAATCAGTTGTCACTGATTTTCTTGGCAAGCGTAGAAGTCCAGAATACGAGTCCGTTGTCGAAAACTTGATGGAAGCTTTCAAAGCTCATGGGTCGCGCATGTCCATAAAAATGCACTTTTTGTGGTCCCACTTGGACTATTTTCCTGAAAATTGCGGGGATAATAGTGAGGAACAGGGTGAACGATTTCACCAAGATATCAAAATAATGGAAGAGAGGTACCAGGGAAACTGGGATATCAATATGCTGGCGGACTATTGCTGGTGTTTGAAGCGAGACGTGCCCGAAGAAAAACACAGACGGAAAGCCAAAAAAACTTCATTCCTTCCTCAATAAACTTTTTTCCATATTCATTGTATGAATAAAAGTATTTATTCGCACAATGTTTTCATTTTTCACGAGTGTTCTTATAATATTACTCGTATCTACAGTGTTTAAGCTAAAAAAATCAATAAATTTGGGGATAAAATTGGACTTATAATAAATGGCCAATAGAGAAAAAACCTGACCTGATTGAGGAAAACCAATGTCATTTTCGAATTCAGCATGGTCGAATTATATAATATGAGTTGAAAAAAACCCTCACAGCAGACAAAAAAATTCATATGCATACCAGTGAATTCTTATTCATGATTTATGTATTATTAATAATAACTATATGTTTTATTTTTAATTAAGAGCCCAGTAAAGCCTAAAGCTTAAGTGTCAAATTAAATTAAATAAATAGTCCAGTTCCACAATTATTTATATCATTCTAAATTGTAAAAGTACTGTATTTATTTTATTAATAAAGGTTATTCAATTCAATTCAATTCAATTCAATTATACATGTATGCTACATATTTTTGTTTTATAACATTTAGCAATTATTTTAGTTTTTATCTTTTTTTATGCAGGAAGGAAGGGTCAAGGGCAAATGCCCATAGAAAGAGGAAGAGATTGCCGAAATCAAGGTCCAGAGTTTTTGAGATGCCTAGACACTGCGTTTGAAAAATTGGAGGTCATAGACAGGGAGAAAAATGGATTGATAAAAATTGTTTCAGAGTTGACCAGTTGAGTAGATGAAAGATTGAAAATACCGTTTAACCCTTGTGTTAGAAAGTTCGACACAAAGGGGATCAGAATCTGTCGAAAGTCTGATACTGGAAGCTCTTCTTAATTAAAGGAGTCGTCATGCATTTAGAGAGTTCAGAAGAGTAGTGTCCATTACAATACCGATAGTAAAGAGAGAATGAAGCAACATTGCTGCGAAGAGAGAAGGGTCAAAGACAGTCAGTAAGAGGTGAGGAATTGATGAAACTAAAAGTCTTTGATTTCCGGTCAAATAGAGCTTTGTGGGTTGAACCACCTCAGGCATGAGAAGCGTATTCCATACAGGGGCGGACAAGACCCCTGTACAGTGACAGCAACTAAGTAGAGATGAAGAAACTGCGGAGCAGGTACAGCACACCTAACCTCTTAGAAGCTGTTTTAGAAAGAGGGGTTACGTGATCTTTCCATGAAAGATTACGCAAGAAGAGGAAAGACTGAATTGTGTATTGTTGAAGATAAAGGAAGAGTTTGTGGAAGATTGTGACGAGGAGACAGATGAAGGAATTGCGTTTTCGACGCATTGAAAAACACGAGGTTTTCTCTGCCCCAATCAGAGATAGTAGAAAGATCAGAGGTCAGGTGCACCATAGCTCTCTCTCTCTCGTGAAGCATGGAGTGACTGTTGAGAGGGACGCTTTGTGAAGTGGGTGGAGAAGTGAACGATGGAATAATTGGAATACGAGTGGGTAGGACAGGAAGTGCGACTTAAAAGATCATTAATAAATAATAGGAAAAGAGTAGGTAACAGGAGAGAACCCTGAGAAACAACACCATTAACAGCTTTAGGAGAAGAACAGCGGCCATCTACAACCGCAGCTATGGATCATCCAGAAAGGAAATCAAAGATAAAGGCACAGATAGAAGGATAGAAACCGAAGGAAGGTAGTTTGGAAATTAAGGATTTGTGCCAGACTCTATCAAAACTTTTGACATGTCTACCGCAATCGGGAAGGTTTCGTCGAAATCCCGAAACGGGGATGACCAAGAGTCAGAGAGATATGTGAGAAGATCGCCAGTAGAGCGTCCCTTGAGGAGCCCATACTGACGATCTGAAAGAAGATTGTGAGAAGAGAGAAAAAAAAAGGCAAGAGATCAAGGCATTTGGCGGTCACCCTTCTTTGCGACAAGCTAAACGAGTGCGAACTTCCAGTCAGAAGAAAAAGTACCAGATGAAAGACATAGACGAAAGAGTTTGCCTAAGCAAGGTGTCAGGAAAAGGAGGGACCCCATCAGGACCGTACGCTTTTCTAGAGCTGAGCCCAGATAGGGCAGAAAAAACATCTTTGGAAGAGATTCTAATTTCAAACATAATTAAGTCAGACGCGGAGTAGATAGAGGAACAGCAGGAGAAGAGGTGGCAATTGAGCCGTCAGAATGGAAAAGAGGATGGAAAGAAAACTAAGTAAAGATGTTGGAAAAGTTTTTGGCTAGATGTCAGAAAGAGCAAGAAAAATTAGAATTACCGTATTTCCCGGCGTATAACCTGCACTTTTTTTCCCCCAAAATACTCCAAAAATCACCCTGCGTTAAAATTAACTCGTTAAAATTGTACATGTGAAGTGAGGTAGGAGGTATATTTTTTCCTAAATTTTTATTTTCCTAAATTTTCTCTTCAAAATAATTTTCTCTTCAAAATTAGGGTGCGCGTTCTACGCCGGGAAATACGGTAGATAGGTTTTCACGTTTTTGTCTGCTGAAATTTTTTTTGCCTGGTCGAAGGGTAGATTTTGTACGATTCTGAGCAGAAATACAAACAGATTGAGAGTTGGGAATTGGATGGCGACCCTACCTTTTGAAAGACTCCTTTTTGTTGTTGAGGGCAACATTAGAACAAGCAAAGTTAAACCAAGGTTTTTTGTTTTGCATTACTAGTAGGAAAAGAATATGGAATGTGTACCTCCATGCCAAGATAATCACCTCCGTGATGTGCACAGCGCACTCGGAGGGGCCCCGGCCACGGAAGCAGTGATCATTTCATGAGAAATCAAAGAAGTACTGCCTAAGGGCCTCCCAATTGGTGGCACCAAAAAGCTGAAGGCGCCTCCTCTTCGGAGGATCCAAAGGCCGAACTGGAGCGGTAGGCCAGGCAACAGATATAAGATTGTGGTCGGAGTTGCCCAACGGAGAAAAATGTTTGACAGAGTAAGAAGAAGGATGAGTGATTAGAAATAAAGCCAGAATGTTAAGCCTATCTCCAAGGCAATCGGGGATACGAGTAGGGTGCTGTACAATCTGCTCTAGGTCATTCAGGATAGAGAAGCTGTAAGCTAGTTCACTAGGGATGTCACTGAAGTGGAAAGAAAGCCGAAGGTCGTGGTGAACATTGAAATCACCTAAAATGAGATTTCAGCGAAAGGAGAGTGAGATAGAACGTGTTTCACTTTGAAAGCGATAATGCGTAGACAGAGGCTTTAAATTCCGAAGACTGAAGTTCGGAAATACGAAAGCAAGTTAGGTCATTGCATACATGTACGCAACATTCACCTTTGGAGTGAAATTGAGTAAGAGAAAGTAGGAGGATACAGGAAAATTGTTGCTGCCAGTCGTCTCATACACCTGAGTTTCAGTAAGTAGGAGAAGGTGAGGTTTAGAGGAGAGATGGTTCTCAACAGACTGGAAATTTGAGGAAAGGCCACGAATGTTGCAGAAGTTTATAAAAAGTGAATCAGACAGAGGTTCAGGACATCTCGAATGGGTGGCAGCAAAACCAGCCCCACTGCCTGGGTCTGTGTTGTCGGGGGACCAGAAATGGGGACATTTATGGTCCCATCCCCAGGGGACTCAGAGGCTCTTAAAGACGGTGCCATTTTGCTTATTTTTCTATTTTCAAAAGATTGTGTAGTGCGTAAGATGCAGGCATATGTAATGACCAAAAGAGAGAGACGTGTGTGACTGTGCTTCCCAACTTAAAATATACCGATACATTTATCAGTAGTATTAAAAGAAGAATGCCTAGAAAACGGTCTACATACAACACTTGCCGTTAGAACAGCAAAATTAAGCGGCGTTGCGCCTGTTCAGTAACTGGATGGATGACCGTTATCTGCGTTTAGGTAAAGCAAATGGTCGAATCCCACGTAAAGTTGTAGGCCTCCCACGTCACATGACCTTTGCCAATACAGTGGGAGTTAAACACTCCTAAACGTTAATATTAATAATAATATTAATAATAATAATAATAATTATTATTATTATCATTATTATTAAAAATACTTAAAAATAAAACAAGGAAATGCAACATATTTAAAGACCAATCCAGTTTATGGTTCAGCCAATCTCTCAGAAGTATATTACACTATATATATATATAATAGGAATATCCCACTGAATATGAGAGATTTACTCTGGACATTGGATCCGTTATCTATTGTAAATATATATGTGGTGTCTTCTCTTTCTTTTAATTTTCTACACATTTACACAGCATACACTTTATATTATTTTATCTTTAATTTTTATTCAATATATACTGTAATTACACTATTAATGCTCGCTGATTATCGCTAATTAATTATCGCACGTTCATTTTAATATATTGTATGTTTCTGTTCATTTTATTTATTTTTATTTGATTTTAAATTTTTTAACACTGATGATGGAAATTGAATTTTTCCGAAACGTCTGTAAATAAACATGTACCACCTCTTCGTCCTCTTATTTCTTGCTATATATATATATATATATATATATATATATATATATATAATATATATTGTGTCCTCTTATTTTTTGTAATTTTTACAATTAAGCGAAAAGTAAACACTGTATGACGCCCCGACGCCGCCACCCAGATACAAGAACACTCCAGTTTATGCAAGCCGAAACGATTGCACTAAAGTGAAATAGCATTTGTTTCACAGATGATCAGCAGTGGCAAGGTGAAAAGATTCGTCAGAAAAGTATTGGTAGTTACTATAACGAAACATTTTATAATCACAGTAATTTATTTCCCATTTAGCAATAGGATGTTTTCGGTTTGACGGCCGGCGGAGAAAAACAAGTCATGGCTACGGGACCGTCAAACTCTAGACTCTACCAATTGTTTAGGTTAATTGAATGACCGGTTAAGTTAATTGAATGCCCAGTTAGGTTAACTGAATACCCGGTTAGGTCAACTGTACACCTTTGACGATTGGTTAGGTTAAGTCGTGATATTTTTGTAAGTTTACTGTCAAAACTAACGAAAACATCACGACTTAATCAAACCAATTCAATAATTTTCACGTAAGTTTCGATTAATTTTAAATAACTTTTACTTAATAATTTTTTCTCTCCAAAATGCCGTTTCCGTGTTTTAGGGTCTGTGAGACAGACAGAATATTTCCAAATTCTCTTTGTAATGTCTTATTTTTTTTATTTTTTTCACTTTCAGCTCTATTTTCTTGATATTATTTTTCATTTCTCTAAACTAAAATGTATTATTCTGAAATGTAATAAACATTAACTAAATTAAAAAACTGGGGTTTTTTCCGCCGATCGTCAAACCGAAAAGATCCTTAGCATATTCTCTTTCCCATTAGCAGCCCGAAAGTGAGTTTGCTCGAAGTGAGAATTCCAGAATTTGGGAAAAAGAGTTTCCTGAGTGTTGAAAGAGTAAAAAAACGAGGGTTGTGATGCAAGTGAAGGCCTGGGGCGGTATTTTCCATGAAAAACCTGACATAAAGTGAGAAATCCTACAAAAGGAATAGGTATATATGTCTCTATTTGAGAATTGCCTCCTTAATTTGAGATTCCCATTTTCGGATTCTTTATTTTTGAACAAAGCCTGAAATGAGAATGACTCAAGATTGAAACGAGACCAATTATATACATTGTAATTTGGCACTCATTTCCTGAAGATCAAAAATAATGAAAATAATTAAAAGACTATTTCAGAATTCATGATTTAGTGTATATTTTGTATATTTGGTATTCTAATGTATAGTTCTGAAAAACATACGCATACATTTAAAAGATATATATATATATATATATAATATATATAAGGGGTTCCAAAAAACCTTAGCCCCCCCCATTTGCAGCTTACATGTTTAATTATATCGAAATAGTTTTTAGTGATTATAAAAATATATAAACATTTTTATTTATTGCAGGTATTAAAATTACTCTAGCTGATAAAGTGATAATATAATGGCTTCTCAATTAATTGGTGATTCGGAGAGGCAACGTGTGATAGATCGCATACGAGCAATAACATTTCGGGAAGCTCGTGATGCTGGAGCCACCTTTATAACACGTTCATGGGTTGGCAAAAAGTTGCGAAGAAGTGAGGACTTCGTCAAAAGAAATTGGAATAAGACTTTGGATGAATGTGAAATGGATACAACCAAATCTGTACAACCAAATCTGGGCGCCCAAATTTGCCACTCTCTCAGGAAACAAAGGACATCATTGAAAGCGGTACGCGTAAGCGGAAAAACAGCTGTGCTAAACTTTCTAGAGAGATCGAAGTGTTGAGAGGAAAGATCGTTAGTGGTGAGATCATTCGACTGTACCGTCATAGGCAAGGTTTAAAGCCTTGGCATGAACTTCCAAAGCCAAGAAAAACTCAACTTAACATCGATGACAGAATGTGGTTTGCCCATTATCTTGAAGATTGGGATGTGGATGATTTCATGCATTTAGCTGTCTACGATGAATTTTTTGTTTACGTAACACGTCGGCCTAACTACCAAAATGATCGAGTGTGGGCCACAACACCAGATGAAATCGATGACAATGAACATTATCGCGAATTATTAAAAAGTCCAGACTGTGTTGGTGTGTTTGTTTTGTTCACTGCAAAGAAGCTCATGTGGGTGCTGAAGCCAAATGGTCAGAGTTGGGATGGACAGTATTTTCGTGATATTATTCTATCCCAGCATGTCATTCCTTTTTTAAGAAACAAAAAACAGTGTTATGGATGTCGATCAGGTCACACTTCTCCACGATAAGGCCCCCTGCTTTAAGGCATTAGCCACTCAACAGTTGTTGCGGAACCATGAGATCGATTTCTTTGGAAATGAAGAATGGCCATGAAATTCTCCTGACCTGAACGTCTGTGAACACATTGGATCAGTTATAAAGGACAAGGTTGAATGTCTCTTGTTTCAAGAACCTGCACAAATCGATTTTCGAAGGATACAATGACGCAACACATTGAAACTGTTTTAGCAAATTTGCGTAACGATCAAGATCTATTCACGTCACTTTTGGCAAGCTACCCAAAGCGAATTCAGGCTGTCTTGGAAGCCAATGGCGGGAACACCAAGTTTTAATTGTTTTCATTAAATGCAGGATTAAATTCTCTTTTGTAAGGTATGTTTAGTTTTACTGTACCTCTAACGGTTTAGGCCATGGGCGGGGGGGGCTAAGGTCTATTGGAGCCCCGTATATATATAGATATATATATATATTAGTAGTAGTTCCCACATATTATGAATAAAAGATAGTGAAAAAATTAATTATAGTGAACGAATATGTAAAGCAATTTTCCGAAACTAGTTTTCTATATTTTCTATACAATAAAATTAAAAATGAACCACGATACGCAACTAATTGTAGATAATTAACTTCATCACTACCAAAATGTCTTGTTCAGATAATATTGATAAAATCATCAATAAAGGATTGTATGCGGCGTTTATGTTATAATTTGGGTAATTTATAATTGGAAGTGATTCTATATTGACATCTAGTCTGCTTGTTCACTATCTTAGAAATTAATGTTGATATATTTGTTCGCGAGTCTTTATTTCATATTACGGTCTCCACTTTCTTATGGATGTATTGCGAGTGTCTCTGTTATGTGAAGGTTTGTATATGTGTGTGTGTGTGTGTGTGTGTGTTGCGTGCGTACACAGAGAGGGTCTTTTTGGTTTGGTAGAACTGCTACAGATTTTTACGAAACTTAGCAATTCAGTTATTTACAAATTTTATTCTAAGGAAGTGTAAGTTAGGTTAGGTTAGGTTTAGTTAAGATACGTTAGGAATTAGACATTTCCATAAGATAAAATTTGTCAATAATTGATTTACTAAAGTTTCGTAAAAATGTGTAGCAGTCCGCCAAACCGAAAGATCTCACAGAGAAAAATATTTTGTTGACTCAGCCATAAATGTCTCAATAATTTTTTTGTTTTGTTCTTAGACACCAAATTTTGTTTCATGCTACAATATATATTTGGATACCTGAAGATCAGGGCCCCCAGCCTTCGTTAGTTAGCCTTATAAGGTTAACTGACGAAAATATCACAACTTAACTTAACCAATCGTTAGGTCAGCTGTACGCCCTTGACGACTGGTTAGGTTAAGTTATAAGGCCTTCTTCAGTTAGCCTTATAAGGCTAATTAAAGAAGGCTGGGGCCCTGATCTTCAGGTGATCCATATATTTTGGTACTTTCCTATTATCCCGGACCCCAGACTTTTTTTAAATGTTAAGTAACTAACCTTTAGGTTAGGTTAGGTTAGGTTAACCTAAATTTATGTTAGGTTAGGTTAGGTTTGGTTAGTTGACATTTAAAAAAAAAAAGTCTGGAGTCCAGGATAACAGGAAAGTACCTATATTTTGATGTTAATAATTTGGTGCAGTAAACAAATATTTAGGTAATCGAGCAAAATCTGCGTCTGTTTGTTTTACACGACAGTTTGTTTAAATTAAACATAAATTATGTTAATTTTCAAATTAGAAAAAGTGTTTAACTTAATTTTCTCATTTTTCTTTAATCAGAATTTCTTTACTTAACTACTATATATTCACTTATGTACAATACATATACAAAAAAATACACATTTAGAAATAAATATGAAAGCATTTTTACCTTAACTAGAGACCAACCGCTTTCCCCGAGATTCTTCATGTAACGTACAGAATGTTTTACTCGTTACGCCACACCAAATTACGAATACGTTTAACGAGTTATTATTTATAATTTAGCTCTACTGCACATTAGAATTTTATTAAATGATATTTTAATGAGAAAAAAGGATCACCTGAAGATCAGGGCCCCCAGCCTTCTTTAGTTTGCCTTATAAGGCTAACTAACGAAAATATCACGACTTAACCTAACCAGTAGTCAAGGGCGTACAGTTGACCTAACGATTGGTTCGGTTAAGTCGTAATATTTTTGTTAGTTAGCCTTATAAGGCTAACTAACGAAGGCTGGGGTCCCTGATCTTCAGGTGATCCATAAAAAATATATATTTTTAATTAAATACCTTATATTTGGAAGAAAATGAAGAAATACATTTTTTTAAAATAAACCAACTAATATTAACCCTTTATGGACGGGTGCAAGCATGCATTTATGAATGCAAGGGTTGTCGTTCGAAAGTATTATTTATTGGTGTTTATAAAGCATTCAGAATAAAATTTTACATTAACAAAAAATGAAGCCAAAAGGATGCTGTGGTAATTAATTAAAGAAATTATTATATTTTGATCATTGCTTTATTTGATCCAAACAGAATGCAGTCAACTAAATGTGTTTTGTTGTTTTTAATAGCAGATCTTTCTCTGTGTATATTGTGTCTAAGTGTATGTTTGGGTGTGTGTATGCGTTTCAATCTCATACTTGCCAATCCTACAGATTTAGACATTAGACTACCTATTTGAAGGCTATTCTACCGCCTATTCTACAAATAATGTCAAACCTTTTATGCTCAGAATGCACTAGAGTGCATCATTTAAGGTTAGATTTTCAAAAATTCCCTGGGAGGGGGGTCATGCTCAAGGACCCCCTGGCATTGATTACAAATCCTTTCGCTTTTGCTTATCAAAATGTAGGCAAGTATGCAATCTACGTAAAGAACTTCATACAATTAAATGATTTGAAGTGGTTCCGTGAAACTTCATGTTTTCTACAAGTATTTTTCGATAAGAAACATGGGATCACCTGAAGATCAGGGCCCCCAGCCTACTTTAGTTAGCCTTATAAGGCTAACTAATGAAAATATCACGACCTAACCTAACCAATCGTTAGGTCAACTGTACGCCCTTGACTATTGGTTCTTTAGGTCGTGATATTTTCGTTAGTTAGCCTTATAAAATTAACTAATGAAGGCTGGGGGCCCTGATCTTCAGGTGATCCGAAACATGGACTGTCTACATAAAAATAACAATGTAATAAAAATTTGGTATATTTATGTTAATGTTCTGCGATAACAGTATTTAGTTAATCAAAAGGTGAAAATTCTGACTGGTAATAAAGTACTAGTCTGAAAAATGTATCTTGGAAAAAGGCAAAGCTTTTTTTATGCATAATAATAATAAACCTTAAAAAAAACAAGACAAGCATAAAAAAAAAGAGTTGGCGTTAAAAATTCAAAGTTAAAAAACAAAAGATATTTAGCGGCAGCTTTTAACGTGTACACTCTGAGACTAGACTTTTCATCAAGATGAGGGAAATTCTTTCATCGAACAAGTGTCCCCAGGTGATGACAGTATTTTCATCAAACTTCGATGCTTGAAAATACTTTTCGGGGAATTGATTCCTTGAAAATAATTTAGTCGAAGTGGGTGGCGCCATCTATTAGAGGGGATGTCAATTAAATATAATTTCGGTTTATTTTCATAACCTGAGTGTAATTACAGTACATATATATTACCAACTTGATGTTAATCAGGAACAACATACTAACAGCGACTTATTTGCAGGATTAGATACATTAGAAATAAATTTACCCTGCCTCGACGAGATTCGAACCAATGCCACTGAAGATTCGAATTTTGTGAACCGCCACTTTGCTCACGCGGCCTTGAGACGTTAAGATACTCATATATAAGATAGATTTGTATATACGAGTATACTCTTTCGCATTGGTTTCAGTAAGTACATTTTATTTTAGGAATTGGTTATTTGACCAAGATTCCCGGTCAAATAATTGTGGGTTATTTGACCGAGACCCGGCCAAGTAGTCATCGGCTATTTGACAGGGGATTGTTCCCCAGCCATATAGTAAAAAGTTCTATTTTTCATCTTTTGGGATTTACCTTTGATTCTGTAGCTACCTTAATTTCATATTTTCTTTTTGGCTTCTTTATTTTGTAAAAATAAAACTTGTCTATTTAGATTTAGCCCGTGGTTATTCGGCCGGGAATCCCGGTCAAATAAACCCTTCCTTTCATTAAACCTATAGGAAAATTATTGAAGGCCCAGTTAGGTTAATTAAATGCCCGGTTAGGTCAAATGTATGCCCTTGACGATTGGTTAGATTAAGTCGTGATATTTTCGTTAGTTTTAACGAAAATACTCTATGTCAAAATTGTTACAAACTGAAAAGAGGAAGTTGAGGGTACTATAAAAGAAAAGATCCGAAACAACTGATCATAGCTTCTAAACACAGTTCAGAGAACTTTTGGGCGAGCTTTTAATTTTACGTACCTAAAACGAAAGATTATTTGTAGCCTCGATTTTACGTACCTGAAACGAAAGATCGCCAAGAGTTTTTTTATTTAATCACTGAACTTAAAATATCTACTTGAATGCGACCAATAACCCGGTTAAATAGCCCGTGGTTATTCGGCCGGGAATCCCAGTCAAATAGTCCCTTCCTTTACTTTAATATGTATACTGCTTCGGTTTATATATATATATATATATAAAATGAAAACACGTAAATCACCGGGTCCGGATTCCATATATCCCATACAACTAAAAGAATTAAAAGATAGCATTGTTGTGCCGCTAACAAAGATTTTTAATGCGTCTATTTCTGAGGGGTGCGTACCAGATAATTTCAAGTTAGCAAACGTAACACCTATCTTTAAGAAAGGCGATAAAGGTGCGGCGGGAAATTATAGGCCAATCAGTTTAACGTCTGTTGTAGGTAAGCTACTGGAATCAATAATTAGGGATCGTATAGTCGAACACTTAGAAGTGCATAATCTGGTTAGAAATACGCAGCACGGTTTTAGGCGAAACAAATCTTGCTTAACTAATCTTTTAGAATTTTTCCAAAGCGTGGTTAACGTTTACGATAGACATCGGGCGGTTGATGTAGTGTATTTCGATTTTCAAAAAGCGTTTGACACCGTGCCGCACAAAAGACTGATTGAAAAAACTAAGGCTCATGGAATCAGGGGTGTAGTAATAAATTGGCTAGAAGAATGGTTGCGAGGCAGGAAACAGAGGGTGGTCGTTGATGGAGCGGAGTCGTGTTGGGCTAATGTAGCGAGTGGCGTTCCTCAGGGTTCTGTATTGGGCCCCTTGCTTTTTCTTATATATATTAACGATTTAGATGTCGGCCTAGTCAGTACAGTTTCAAAGTTTGCGGATGACACGAAGCTGGGTGGTAGGGCGATTAATGACGAAGATAGAGGTAAAATTCAGGAAGATCTGAATAAAATCGTTGATTGGTCAGTCACATGGCAAATGAGATTTAACGTGGATAATTGCAAAATTTTGCATATAGGTTCGCGTAACGGTAATTTTGCGTATAGTATGTCAGGGAAAGATTTAACAAGCGTAGAGCAGGAAAAAGATTTAGGAGTTATAGTCACTGGTGATTTAAAAGTAGCGAAACAAAGTACAGCGGCGGTCAATAAGGCGAACAAAGTGTTAGGTTTTATAGCTCGAAATTTTGAGTACAAATCGCGCGATATTATAGTTCCTCTTTATAAATCATTAGTTAGACCCCATTTGGAGTACGCGGTCCAATTTTGGAATCCGCATATGCGCAAAGATATAGACAAAATCGAAAGAGTTCAAAGACGAGCAACTAAGATGATTCCGTCTCTTAGGTCAAAGTCGTACGAGGATAGGCTTAAAGAGTTAAAATTGACTACACTCGAGACTAGGAGGTTAAGGGGTGATCTAATCCAGGTTTTCAAAATTATGAATGGGTTTGATAACGTAGATAGAGATAGCTTTTTCGAAATATCTCAATATAATAGGACTAGAAATAACGGGTGTAAGTTGACAAGTAGAAGGTTCGAGACAGCAGTTGCGAAAAACTTTTTTACGCATAGAATAGTAAATAGCTGGAATAGTTTGCCGGTAGAAGTAATTAGTAGCACATCTATAAACATGTTTAAGAATCGATTGGACGCGCATGTTGATAGAAAGGGTATACTTTAAGGTAGTAAAATTAAGGCTTTGTGGGGATAGATCCCACAGCTCAACACAAGTGTTGTGGGATATAGGGAGGCAGCGTCTTGGGTTAGGGGATACTCTCTGTCCTTACACACCCCATTTAAAGAGATTCCTCTGCCGAGCGGTGCCCCCCATAGTACTGTGAGGTATTGAAAAACTCATGATCTTCACTTGCCCCACAAACACCTTTAAATGGGAGACCCATAATGGGTGCACACACATTTCTACATTACTGTAGTCTTTACAGCCACACCTACACTTTTCCTCGTAAGTGTATATATTGTAATGTATATGGTTGTAAATTTGACTTGGTCCGCAATCGATATGAACCGTGACTTGATGGATACCGTAATGAAATTGACTGGATTCTTTGGATCTGATATATTTGCATGTCCGTTATATAATAGATATAGAGTGTAACATATTTGTGGATAGTAGTCTATTATGACTTGATCCTCTGGATCGAGAGATTCTATCTTTAGTTTTAAATCGATAATTAATTATTTTTAAATTGATAATGTATATGGTTGTAAATTTTGACTTGGTCCGCAATCGATATGGACCGTGACTTGATGGATACCGTAATGAAATTGACTGGATTCTTTGGATCTGATATATTTGCATGTCCGTTATAAATAGATATAGAATGTAACATATTTGTGGATAGTAGTCTATTATGACTTGCTCCTCTGGACCGAGAGATTCTATCTTTAGTTTTAACCGATAATTAATTATTTTTAAATTGATAATTATTTAGTTTCGTAAAAATTGGTCGTTGCCAATTTACCGGCAGTTTTTAAATAAGTTTCTTATATTCTTGTG
The DNA here is from genome assembly GCA_023014485.1 of Bathynomus jamesi. NCBI lineage: Eukaryota > Metazoa > Arthropoda > Malacostraca > Isopoda > Cirolanidae > Bathynomus > Bathynomus jamesi. The sequence continues at coordinate 33,318 of JAJOZX010003992.1, forward strand.
GTTCGGAACCCACGTAAAATTGTAGGTCCCCTCCGCCACCACGGAGGACATACACAATACACGATTACGAACACAGTTTGGTAGACCAGCCATGAGTGGATCCTAGGGTCTTTGTTGGTCTGAAACATTATAACATTATATTTATATATATATATATATATATATATATATATATATATATATATAATATATATATATATATATATATATATATATATATATATATATATATTCATATATGAAAAATTATTTCACGAAAGTAACACGTGAAAAATTTATGATGAATAAAACCACGAAGGAAAGGAAACACAAAAAGGTGCTCAAGCGCTTTCGTCTAATGACATCCTGAGGATGTCATTAGACGAAAGCGCTTGAGCACCTTTTTGTGTTTCCTTTCCTTCGTGGTTTTATTCATCATATATATATATATATGAAAATTATTTCACGAAAGTAACACGTGAAAAATATTTATGATGAATAAAACCACGAAGGAAAGGAAACACAAAAAGGTGCTCAAGCGCTTTCGTCTAATGACATCCTGAGGATGTCATTAGACGAAAGCGCTTGAGCACCTTTTTGTGTTTCCTTTCCTTCGTGGTTTTATTCATCATAATATATATATATATATATATATATATATATATATATATATATATATATATATATATATATATTCTTTCTCAGAGCTGCCGCTATATATTTTGTTTTCTTTAAGTTTAAAGTTTTAACACCAAACTTTTTTTTTGTTATGCTTGTCCCGTTCTTTTTATGGTTTATTATTATGCACACACAAAAAAATGGCTTTTCACAGGATGCATTTTTCAGACTATATACAGTATATACGAGTGGTTCTTAACCAGGGGGGCGTCGGTAATATATGAAAATTATTTCACGAAAGTAACACGTGAAAAATATTTATGATGAATAAAACCACGAAGGAAAGGAAACACAAAAAGGTGCTCAAGCGCTTTCGTCTAATGACATCCTGAGGATGTCATTAGACGAAAGCGCTTGAGCACCTTTTTGTGTTTCCTTTCCTTCGTGGTTTTATTCATCATATATATATATATATATATATATATATATATATATATATATATATATATATATATATATCTATTCTTTCTCAGAGCTGCCGCTATATATTTTGTTTTCTTTAAGTTTAAAGTTTTAACACCAAACTTTTTTTTTGTTATGCTTGTCCCGTTCTTTTTATGGTTTATTATTATGCACACACAAAAAATGGCTTTTCACAGGATGCATTTTTCAGACTATATACAGTATATACGAGTGGTTCTTAACCAGGGGGGCGTCGGTAATTTCCAGGGGGGGCGCGATCCCGTGGGGGAAAAACAGGAATTTCTCTAATTGTATTTGTTATTCTCTTAACGAGCATAAAATCTGGGAGAGAATGTTATTTTGATGCAAGGGGGGCGTGGAGGGAAGGACCAATTCCTAAAGGGGGCATGGTAGTAAAAAGGTTAAGAACCACTGGTATATACATTATATTACTACTATAATTTAGCAAATGTGTCTGTCTGTCTGTCTGTCTGTCTGTCTGTCTGTCCGTCTATTCGTCTGTTCGCAGAAAAAATGTTTACGTTTCTGAACCGATTTCGACCAAACTTCGTATGGTGCATGGGGATGATGAGTAATGAACGAAAATATATGTGTGACCATCACTCCCTCACCCACCGACTAAATACTGAGCCCGAAGGCCCCAGCACCGCGATAAAACTATAGAAAAGAACGCAGCCATAAAAATCTTGAGCTTCACAGTGTGTCAAGATTTGTGAAGCTTAAGAATTTTAAGACTATAGTTTTATTGGATCAAATGTAGAATTCGGACCCCAGCCTTCTTTAGTTAGCTTTATAAGGCTAACTAACGAAAATATCACGACCTAACCTAACCAATCGTTTGGTTAACTGTACGCCCTTGACGATTGGTTAGGTTAGGTCGTGATATTTTCGTTAGTTAGCCTTATAAAGCTAACTAAAAAAGGCTGGGGTCCGAATTCTACATTTGATCCGTTTTATTGACCAAATAATTGAACCCCTGTAATTGAGAGACCTACAGGCCCTCAATTACTGTCGGTTCAATTATTTGGTCAGTAAAACTATAGAAAAGAATGCAGTCATGAAAATATTGAGCTTCACATTGCCGCCCATAATAATAATAATAATAATAATAATAATAATAATAAGTAAAAAAAAAAATGTGACAAGTTGTATTTGAAATTTAACTGCTTCGTGAGCTTCAAGTAAAATCTGTGACGCTGCATTTAAAATTTAAGTGATTCATGAGCTAATTGTAAACGTTAAACTCTAACTTGCTTGGAGAATATCCCGCCCGTAGAACGGGTATTTTTGCTAGTTACTACTATAATTCACCGAATGTCTGTTCGTTTGTCCGCAGAAAAAACTTTTATGTTTTTGAACCGATTTCGACCAAACTTAGTATGGTGGATTGGGGTGATGAGTAATGAACGAAAATATGTCTGACCAGCCTCTCCCCCTCCAATTACTGGGACCGAAGGCCCCAGCACCACAACAAAACTATAAAAAAGAACGCAGCCATGAAAATCTTGAGCTTCACATTGTGTCAAGATTTGTAAAGTTTAAGCTCTTCATAACTATAGTTTTATTGACCAAATAATTGAACTCTCAGTAATGGGGGGGGGGGGCCGCATGTCCCCAAATTTCTTTCGGTTCAATTATTTGGTCAATAAAACTATAGAAAGGACGCAGCCATAAAAATTTTAAGTTTCACATTGCTAACTGTAATAAAAAAATTGTTGCTACAGTCTTTTATCATATTCAAGCACCGCAGGTCTAACTAAATAGGCCTGTAGGGGCCTGTTTAGCTAGTATATTTAATTATTTTGCACAAACTTTGCGCTCATCCTACCTTTTGAACAGAACTTTTTAAGCCAGTGAGAACTTAACATTTCCTTAAGCTCACGAAACACATTTTGAGAGCAGCTCCACAAATTTGGTGTCACAAGCTTTGGGTGTGAAGCTCAAACTTTTTATGGCTGTGATATTTCTGTAAATTTATGGTCTGATTTGCTTTTCCTCGATTTCACAAAGAGTATAAAATTTTGTACACGTGTGGTTTGACTAAATGCCCATAATTCTTTATTGCATTTTACCACAAACAACACAAATTGAAGACTGAAATATTTTTGGAAAGTTAAAAAAATTATGGCAACTTTCAAATTGGTACAACTTTTAATTGCGTTTTCTGCCGTTTTTCACTTTGGTCGCTTAGCCACTTCTTCCTAGGACACTCAGTAGGACAGCCTTATATAAAGACTATGAACCAAATCAGAGACGATTCTCTCTCAGAGTGACTTCATCTAAGAAAATACTGTCATCTGCATAATTATTATTAATTAATTAAAAGACTGTTTAAAAGGTTGCACTGAAGATCGGCTTCGGAAACTCCAAACATAACGGCAGCACATCAACAAATGTAACCTTTGTTTCCTGTTATATACAGGGTATACCCAAAATTCAGCATTATAGGCAAAGTTTATGTTCAGTTGTTGTGTTGTTGTTGTTTAGCCGATCAGCCCCCCTGATCGAGCAAGCCGGCGGCACGCAGGTAACCGATCGCCCTCTCTGGAGTGGACCAAAGGTTCAGCGCACTAGTGATGTTGTGTTGTGTTCGTTGTTTTGCTAGAGCGGTACAGTCTGTCATAATGTGTTCAATTGTTTGTGGTGTGTCCTGGCACAAGTGGCAGGTGTCGTCTATGGAGTTGTCTAGTCTGTGTTTATATGTCCGTAAGTTGGGGTGATGTCCACATTGGAATCGTGCTAAGTTAACTCGATCCGATCTGCTCAGGCTGATCTCTGACCTGTTAATGGGTGGCGGCTTCGCACCTAGGACCGCATTCGGACCGAGTCGTGTTAGTGCTTTGTGGGTTAGGTGTGTGTGTGTATGTGTTTTCTGTACTGTGTGATGTCTGTGGGGCGTGGTATGGAATGGAGTATTTGGTTATAATGTCTCTCCGGTGTTACCTTAATGGTGCGAGGTGTTGGTGCATGATTGTACATGTAGTGGCAAGGGTGTTGTGGGTTAGTTGTTGCTGCTGCCATGAATTGTGTTTTTCTCATGTCTAAATGTTCCCTAACTTTCAATATTTTTGTTTCTGTGTGCAGGTGTTCTATTGGTTTTGTTTGAGTGCATCCTGTAATGATACGAAGTGCGTTGTTTTGTATTGTCTGTAAGGTGTTTATGTGTGTGCTTGAGATAATGGGTGCCCAACATGGGCTAGCATAGTCCATAACTGAGCGAACATATTGTTTGTATATGAGTGATGTTGTTTCCTGCTGGTGTCCAAAGTTTGTGCCTGTTAGTACCCTAAGCGTGTTAAGTTTTGACGTACATTGTTTTTAATGCCCTGAATGTGGTTTGCAAAAGATTTTGATGTGTTGTTGGGAATTGGATGGCGACCGTACCTTTTGAAAGAGTCCTTTTTGTTGTTGAGGGGAACATTAGAACGAGCAAAGTTAAACCAAGGTTTTTTGTTTTGCATTACTAGTAGGAAAAGAATATGGAATGTGTACCTCCATGCCCAAGAGAATCACCTCCGTGATGCGCACAGCGCACTCGGAGGGGCCCCGGCCACGGAAGCAGTGATCATTCCATGAGAAATCAAAGAAGTACTGCCTAAGGGCCTCCCAATCGGTGGCACCAAAAAGCTGAAGGCGCCTCCTCTTCGGAGGATCCAAAGGCCGAACTGGAGCGGTAGGCCAGGCAACAGATATAAGATTGTGGTCGGAGTTGCACAACGGAGAAAAATGTTTGACAGAGTAAGAAGAAGGATGATGATTAGAAATAAAGCCAGAATGTTAAGCCTATCTCCAAGGCAATCGGGGATACGAGTAGGGTGCTGTACAATCTGCTCTAGGTCATTCAGGATAGAGAAGCGTAAGCTAGTTCACTAGGGATGTCACTGAAGTGGAAAGAAAGCCGAAGGTCGTGGTGAACATTGAAATCACCTAAAATGAGATTTCAGCGAAAGGAGAGTGAGATAGAACGTGTTTCACTTTGAAAGCGATAATGCGTAGACAGAGGCTTTAAATTCCGAAGATGAAGTTCGGAAATACGAAAGCAAGTTAGGTCATTGCATACATATACGCAACATTCACCTTTGGAGTGAAATTGAGTATAGAGAAAGTAGGAGGATACAGGAAAATTGTTGCTGCCAGTCGTCTCATACACCTGAGTTTCAGTAAGTAGGAGAAGGTGAGGTTTAGAGGAGAGATGGTTCTCAACAGACTGGAAATTTGAGGAAAGGCCACGAATGTTGCAGAAGTTTATAAAAAGTGAATCAGACAGAGGTTCAGGACATCTCGAATGGGTGGCAGCAAAACCAGCCCCACTGCCTGGGTCTGCGTTGTCGGGGGACCAGAAATGGGGACATTTATGGTCCCCTCCCCAGGGGACTCAGAGGCTCTTAAAGACGGTGCCATTTTGCTTATTTTTCTATTTTCAAAAGATTGTGTAGTGCGTAAGATGCAGGCATATGTAATGACCAAAAGAGAGAGACGTGTGTGACTGTGCTTCCCAACTTAAAATATACCGATACATTATCAGTAGTATTAAAAGAAGAATGCCTAGAAAACGGTCTACATACAACACTTGCCGTTAGAACAGCAAAATTAAGCGGCGTGCGCCTGTTCAGTAACTGGATGGATGACCGTTATCTGCGTTTAGGTAAAGCAAATGGTCGAATCCCACGTAAAGTTGTAGGCCTCCTACGTCACATGACCTTTGCCAATACAGTGGGAGTTAAACACTCCTAAACGTTAATATTAATAATAATATTACTAATAATAATTATTATTATTATCATTATTATTAAAAATACTTAAAAATAAAACAAGGAAATGCAACATATTAAAGACCAATCCAGTTTATGGTTCAGCCAATCTCTCAGAAGTATATATATATATATATATATATATATAATATAAATAGAATATCCCCCTGAATATGAGAGATTTCCTCTGAACATTGGATCCATTATCTACTGTAAATGTATATGTGGTGTCTTCTCTTCCTTTTACTTTTCTATACATTTACACAGCATACACTTTATATTATTTTATCTTTAATTTTTATTTAATATATACTGTAATTACACTATTAATGCTCGCTGATTATCGCTAATTAATTATCGCACGTTCATTTTAATATATTGTATGTTTCTGTTCATTTTATTTATTCATTTTTATTTGATTTTAAATTTTTTAGCACTGATGATGGAAATTGAATTTTTCCGAAACGTCTGTAAATAAACATGTACCACCTCTTCGTCCTCTTATTTCTTGCTATATATATATATATATATATTTTTTATTATATTGTGTCTCTTATTTTTGTAATGTTTTACAATAGCGTAAAAGTAAACACTGTATGACGCCCAGACGCCGCCACCCAGATACAAGAACACTCCAGTTTATGCAAGACGAAACGATTGCACTAAAGTGAAATAGCATTTGTTTCACAGATGATCAGCAGTGGCAAGGTGAAAAGATTCGTCAGAGAAGTATTGGTAGTTACTATAACGAAACATTTTATAATCACAGTAATTTATTTCCCATTTAGCAATAGGATGTTTTCGGTTTGACGGCCGGCGGAGAAAACAAGTCATGGCTACGGGACCGTCAACTCTAGACTCTACCAATTGGTTAGGTTAATTGAATGCCCGGTTAAGTTAATTGAATGCCCAGTTAGGTTAATTGAATGCCCGGTTAGGTCAACTGTACACCTTTGACGATTGGTTAGGTTAAGTCGTGATATTTTTGTAAGTTACTGTCAAAACTAACGAAAACATCACGACTTAATCAAACCAATTCAATAATTTTCCGTAAGTTTCGATTAATTTTAAATAACTTTTACTTAATATTTTTTTTCTCTCCAAAATGCCGTTTCCGTGTTTTAGGGTCTGTGAGACAGACAGAATATTTCCAAATTCTCTTTGTAATGTCTTATTTTTTTTATTTTTTTCACTTTCAGCTCTATTTTCTTGATATTATTTTTCATTTCTCTAAACTAAAATGTATTATTCTGAAATGTAATAAACATTAACTAAATTAAAAAACTGGGGTTTTTTCCGCCGATCGTCAAACCGAAAAGATCCTTAGCATATTCTCTTTCCCATTAGCAGCCCGAAAGTGAGTTTGCTCGAAGTGAGAATTCCAGAATTTGGGAAAAAGAGTTTCCTGAGTGTTGAAAGAGTAAAAAAAACGAGGGTTGTGATGCAAGTGAAGGCCTGGGGCGGTATTTTCCATGAAAAACCTGACATAAAGTGAGAAATCCTACAAAAGGAATAGGTATATATGTCTCTATTTGAGAATTGCCTCCTTAATTTGAGATTCCCATTTTCGGATTCTTTATTTTTGAACAAAGCCTGAAATGAGAATGACTCAAGATTGAAACGAGACTAATTATATACATTGTAATTTGGCACTCATTTCCTGAAGATCAAAAATAATGAAAATAATTAAAAGACTATTTAAGAATTCATGATTTAGTGTATATTTTGTATATTTGGTATTCTAATGTATGGTTCTGAAAAACATACACATACATTTAAAAGATATATATATAAGGGGTTCCAAAAAACCTTAGCCCCCCCATTTGCAGCTTACATGTTTACTTATATCGAAATAGTTTTTAGTGATTATAAAAATATATAAAATTCTTTATTTATTGCAGGTATTAAAATTACTCTAGCTGATAAAGTAATAATATAATGGCTTCTCAATTAATTGATGATTCGGAGAGGCAACGTGTGATAGATCGCATACGAGCAATAACATTTCGGGAAGCTCGTGATGCTGGAGCCACCTTTATAACACGTTCATGGGTTGCCAAAAAGTTGCGAAGAAGTGAGGACTTCGTCAAAAGAAATTGGAATAAAACTTTGGATGAATGTGAAATGGATACAACCAAATCTGGGCGCCAAAATTTGCCACTCTCTCAGGAAACAAAGGACATCATTGAAAGCGGTACGCGTAAGCGGAAAAACAGCTGTGCTAAACTTTCTAGAGAGATCGAAGTGTTGAGAGGAAAGATCGCTAGTGGTGAGATCATTCGACTGTACCCTCATAGGCAAGGTTTAAAGCCTTGGCGTGAACTTCCAAAGCCAAGAAAAACTCAACTTAACATCGATGACAGAATGTGGTTTGCCCATTATCTTGAAGATTGGGATGTGGATGATTTCATGCATTTAGCTGTCTCCGATGAATTTTTTGTTTACGTAACACGTCGGCCTAACTACCAAAATGATCGAGTGTGGGCCACAACACCAGATGAAATCGATGACAATGAACATTATCGCGAATTATTAAAAAGTCCAGACTGTGTTGGTGTGTTTGTTTTGTTCACTGCAAAGAAGCTCATGTGGGTGCTGAAGCCAAATGGTCAGAGTTGGGATGGACAGTATTTTCGTGATATTATTCTATCCCAGCATGTCATTCCTTTTTTAAGAAACCCAAACAATGTTATGGATGTCGATCAGGTCACACTTCTGCACGATAAGGCCCCCTGCTTTAAGGCATTAGCCACTCAACAGTTGTTGCGGAACCATGAGATCGATTTCTTTGGAAATGAAGAATGGCCAGGAAATTCTCCTGACCTGAACGTCTGTGAACACATTGGATCAGTTATAAAGGACAAGGTTGAATGTCTCTTGTTTCAAGAACCTGCAGCAAATCGATTTTCGAAGGATACAATGACGCAACACATTGAAACTGTTTTAGCAAATTTGCGTAACGATCAAGATCTATTCACGTCACTTTTGGCAAGCTACCCAAAGCGAATTCAGGCTGTCTTGGAAGCCAATGGCGGGAACACCAAGTTTTAATTGTTTTTCATTAAATGCAGGATTAAATTCTCTTTTGTAAGGTATGTTTAGTTTTACTGTACCTCTAACGGTTTAGGCCATGGGCGGGGGGGGGGGGTTAAGGTGTATTGGAGCCCCGTAATATATATATATATATATTAGTAGTAGTTCCCACATATTATGAATAAAAGATAGTGAAAAAATTAATTATAGTGAACGAATATGTAAAGCAATTTTCCGAAACTAGTTTTCTATATTTTCTATACAATAAAATTAAAAATGAACCACGATACGCAACTAATTGTAGATAATTAACTTCATCACTACCAAAATGTCTTGTTCAGATAATATTGATAAAATCATCAATAAAGGATTGTATGCGGCGTTTATGTTATAATTTGGGTAATTTATAATTGGAAGTGATTCTATATTGACATCTAGTCTGCTTGTTCACTATCTTAGAAATTAATGTTGATATATTTGTTCGCGAGTCTTTATTTCATATTACGGTCTCCACTTTCTTATGGATGTATTGCGAGTGTCTCTGTTATGTGAAGGTTTGTGTGTGTGTGTGTGTGTGTGTGTGTGTGTGTGTGTGTGTGTGTGTGTTGCGTGCGTACACAGAGAGGGTCTTTTCGGTTTGGTAGAACTGCTACAGATTTTTACGAAACTTAGCAATTCAGTTATTTACAAATTTTATTCTAAGGAAGTGTAAGTTAGGTTAGGTTAGGTTTAGTTAAGATACGTTAGGAATTAGACATTTCCATAAGATAAAATTTGTCAATAATTGATTTACTAAAGTTTCGTAAAAATGTGTAGCAGTCCGCCAAACCGAAAGATCTTACAGAGAAAAATATTTTGTTGACTCAGCCATAAATGTCTCAATAATTTTTTTGTTTTGTTCTTAGACACCCAAATTTTGTTTCATGCTACAATATATATTTGGATCACCTGAAGATCAGGGCCCCCAGCCTTCGTTAGTTAGCCTTATAAGGTTAACTGACGAAAATATCACAACTTAACTTAACCAATCGTTAGGTCAGCTGTACGCCCTTGACGACTGGTTAGGTTAAGTTATAAGGCCTTCTTCAGTTAGCCTTATAAGGCTAACTAAAGAAGGCTGGGGCCCTGATCTTCAGGTGATCCATATATTTTGGTACTTTCCTATTATCCCGGACCCCAGACTTTTTTTAAATGTTAAGTAACTAACCTTTAGGTTAGGTTAGGTTAGGTTAACCTAAATTTATGTTAGGTTAGGTTAGGTTTGGTTAGTTACTTGACATTTAAAAAAAAAAAAGTCTGGAGTCCAGGATAACAGGAAATTACCTATATTTTGATGTTAATAATTTGGTGCAGTAAACAAATATTTAGGTAATCGAGCAAAATCTGCGTCTGTTTGTTTTACACGACAGTTTGTTTAAATTAAACATAAATTATGTTAATTTTCAAATTAGAAAAAGTGTTTAACTTAATTTTCTCATTTTTCTTTAATCAGAATTTCTTTACTTAACTACTATATATTCACTTATGTACAATACATATACAAAAAAATACACATTTAGAAATAAATATGAAAGCATTTTTACCTTAACTAGAGACCAACCGCTTTCCCCGAGATTCTTCATGTAACGTACAGAATGTTTTACTCGTTACGCCACACCAAATTACGAATACGTTTAACGAGTCTATTATTTATAATTTAGCTCTACTGCACATTAGAATTTTATTAAATGATATTTTAATGAGAAAAAAGGATCACCTGAAGATCAGGGCCCCCAGCCTTCTTTAGTTTGCCTTATAAGGCTAACTAACGAAAATATCACGACTTAACCTAACCAGTAGTCAAGGGCGTACAGTTGACCTAACGATTGGTTCGGTTAAGTCGTAATATTTTTGTTAGTTAGCCTTATAAGGCTAACTAACGAAGGCTGGGGTCCCTGATCTTCAGGTGATCCATAAAAAATATATATTTTTAATTAAATACCTTATATTTGGAAGAAATGAAGAAATACATTTTTTTAAAATAAACCAACTAATATTAACCCTTTATGGACGGGTGCAAGCATGCATTTATGAATGCAAGGGTTGTCGTTCGAAAGTATTATTTATTGGTGTTTATAAAGCATTCAGAATAAAATTTTACATTAACAAAAATGAAGCCAAAAGGATGCTGTGGTAATTAATTAAAGAAATTATTATATTTTGATCATTGCTTTATTTGATCCAAACAGAATGCAGTCAACTAAATGTGTTTTGTTGTTTTTAATAGCAGATCTTTCTCTGTGTATATTGTGTCTAAGTGTATGTTTGGGTGTGTGTATGCGTTTCAATCTCATACTTGCCAACCCTACAGATTTAGACATTAGACTACCTATTTGAAGGCTATTTTACCGCCTATTCTACAAATAATGTCAAACCTTTTATGCTCAGAATGCACTAGAGTGCATCATTTAAGGTTAGATTTTCAAAAATTCCCTTGGAGGGGGGTCATGCTCAAGGACCCCCTGGCATTGATTACAAATCCTTTCGCTTTTGCTTATCAAAATGTAGGCAAGTATGCAATCTACGTAAAGAACTTCATACAATTAAATGATTTGAAGTGGTTCCGTGAAACTTCATGTTTTCTACAAGTATTTTTCGATAAGAAACATGGGATCACCTGAAGATCAGGGCCCCCAGCCTACTTTAGTTAGCCTTATAAGGCTAACTAATGAAAATATCACGACCTAACCTAACCAATCGTTAGGTCAACTGTACGCCCTTGACTATTGGTTCTTTAGGTCGTGATATTTTCGTTAGTTAGCCTTATAAAATTAACTAATGAAGGCTGGGGGCCCTGATCTTCAGGTGATCCGAAACATGGACTGTCTATATAAAAATAACAATGTAATAAAAATTTGGTATATTTATGTTAATGTTCTGCGATAACAGTATTTAGTTAATCAAAAGGTGAAAATTCTGACTGGTAATAAAGTACTAGTCTGAAAAATGTATCTTGGAAAAAGGCAAAGCTTTTTTTATGCATAATAATAATAAACCTTAAAAAAAACAAGACAAGCATAAAAAAAAGAGTTGGCGTTAAAAATTCAAAGTTAAAAAACAAAAAGATATTTAGCGGCAGCTTTTAACGTGTACACTCTGAGACTAGACTTTTCATCAAGATGAGGGAAATTCTTTCATCGAACAAGTGTCCCCAGGTGATGACAGTATTTTCAACAAACTTCGATGCTTGATGAAATACTTTTCGGGGAATTGATTCCTTGAAAATAATTTAGTCGAAGTGGGTGGCGCCATCTATTAGAGGGGATGTCAATTAAATATAATTTCGGTTTATTTTCATAACCCGAGTGTAATTACAGTACATATATATTACCAACTTGATGTTAATCAGGAACAACATACTAACAGCGACTTATTTGCAGGATTAGATACATTAGAAATAAATTTACCTTGCCTCGACGAGATTCGAACCAATGCCACTGAAGATTCGAATTTTGTGAACCGCCACTTTGCTCACGCGGCCTTGAGACGTTAAGATACTCATATATAAGATAGATTTGTATATACGAGTATACTCTTTCGCATTGGTTTCAGTAAGTACATTTTATTTTACGAATTGGTTATTTGACCAAGATTCCCGGTCAAATAATTGTGGGTTATTTGACCGAGACCCGGCCAAGTAGTCATCGGCTATTTGGCAGGGGATTGTTCCCCAGTCATATAGTAAAAAGATCTATTTTTCATCTTTTGGGATTTACCTTTGATTCTGTAGCTACCTTAATTTCATATTTTCTTTTTGGCTTCTTTATTTTGTAAAAATAAAACTTGTCTATTTAGATTTAGCCCGTGGTTATTCGGCCGGGAATCCCGGTCAAATAACCCTTCCTTTCATTAAACCTATAGGAAAATTATTGAAGGCCCAGTTAGGTTAATTAAATGCCCGGTTAGGTCAAATGTATGCCCTTGACGATTGGTTAGATTAAGTCGTGATATTTTCGTTAGTTTTAACGAAAATACTCTATGTCAAAATTGTTACTAACTGAAAAGAGGAAGTTGAGGGTACTATAAAAGAAAAGATCCGAAACAACTGATCATAGCTTCTAAACACAGTTCAGAGAACTTTTGGCCGAGCTTTTAATTTTACGTACCTAAAACGAAAGATTATTTGTAGCCTCGATTTTACGTACCTGAAACGAAAGATCGCCAAGAGTTTTTTTATTTAATCACTGAACTTAAAATATCTACTTGAATGCGACCAATAACCCGGTTAAATAGCCCGTGGTTATTCGGCCGGGAATCCCAGTCAAATAGTCCCTTCCTTTACTTTAATATGTATACTGCTTCGGTTTATATATATATATAGGGTGAACCAAATGTAGGTGGACAGTAAATTATAACGTTTATTTTGAGAATACATATTTAATTTTTTTGTATACTATAATACAAAATAAAATTTAAATAAATTTAGTTATAATATTTAATATAATAAAACACAAACACCATAGTTATAATGAACACCATAGTTATAATATAATATAACACAAACCGTATTCAACCTACTGTCCACCTACTTTTGGTTCACCGTGTATATAAAATGAAAACACGTAAATCACCGGGTCCGGATTCCATATATCCCATACAACTAAAAGAATTAAAAGATAGCATTGTTGTGCCGCTAACAAAGATTTTTAATGCGTCTATTTCTGAGGGGCGTACCAGATATTTCAAGTTAGCAAACGTAACACCTATCTTTAAGAAAGGCGATAAAGGTGCGGCGGGAAATTATAGGCCAATCAGTTTAACGTCTGTTGTAGGTAAGCTACTGGAATCAATAATTAGGGATCGTATAGTCGAACACTTAGAAGTGCATAATCTGGTTAGAAATACGCAGCACGGTTTTAGGCGAAACAAATCTTGCTTAACTAATATTTTAGAATTTTTCCAAAGCGTGGTTAACGTTTACGATAGACATCGGGCGGTTGATGTAGTGTATTTCGATTTTCAAAAAAGCGTTTTGACACCGTGCCGCACAAACGACTGATTGAAAAACTAAGGCTCATGGAATCAGGGGTGTAGTAATAAATTGGCTAGAAGAATGGTTGCGAGGCAGGAAACAGAGGGTGGTCGTTGATGGAGCGGAGTCGTGTTGGGCTAATGTAGCGAGTGGCGTTCCTCAGGGTTCTGTATTGGGCCCTTGCTTTTTCTTATATATATTAACGATTTAGATGTCGGCCTAGTCAGTACAGTTTCAAAGTTTGCGGATGACACGAAGCTGGGTGGTAGGGCGATTAATGACGAAGATAGAGGTAAAATTCAGGAAGATCTGATAAAATCGTTGATTGGTCAGTCACATGGCAAATGAGATTTAACGTGGATAATTGCAAAATTTTGCATATAGGTTCGCGTAACGGTAATTTTGCGTTAGTATGTCAGGGAAGATTTAACAAGCGTAGAGCAGGAAAAAGATTTAGGAGTTATAGTCACTGGTGATTTAAAATAGCGAAACAAAGTACAGCGGCGGTCAATAAGGCGAACAAAGTGTTAGGTTTTTAGCTCGAAATTTTGAGTACAAATCGCGCGATATTATAGTTCCTCTTTATAATCATTAGTTAGACCCCATTTGGAGTACGCGGTCCAATTTTGGAATCCGCATATGCGCAAAGATATAGACAAAATCGAAAGAGTTCAAAGACGAGCAACTAAGATGATTCCGTCTCTTAGGTCAAAGTCGTACGAGGATAGGCTTAAAGAGTTAAAATTGACTACACTCGAGACTAGGAGGTTAAGGGTGATCTAATCCAGGTTTTCAAAATTATGAATGGGTTTTGATAACGTAGATAGAGATAGCTTTTTCGAAATATCTCAATATAATAGGACTAGAAATAACGGGTGTAAGTTGACAAGTAGAAGGTTCGAGACAGCAGTTGCGAAAAACTTTTTTACGCATAGAAATAGTAAATAGCTGGAATAGTTTGGGTAGAAGTAATTAGTAGCACATCTATAAACATGTTTAAGAATCGATTGGACGCGCATGTGATAGAAAGGGTATACTTTAAGGTAGTAAAATTAAGGCTTTGTGGGGATAGATCCCACAGCTCAACACAGTGTTGTGGGATATAGGGAGGCAGCGTCTTGGGTTAGGGGATACTCTCTGTCCTTACACACACCCCATTTAAAGAGATTCCTCTGCCGAGCGGTGCCCCCCATAGTACTGTGAGGTATTGAAAAACTCATGATCTTCACTTGCCCCACAAACACCTTTAAATGGGAGACCCATAATGGGTGCACACACATTTCTACATTACTGTACAGTCTTTACAGCCACACCTACACTTTTCCTCGTAAGTGTATATATTGTAATGTATATGGTTGTAAATTTGACTTGGTCCGCAATCGATATGAACCGTGACTTGATGGATACCGTAATGAAATTGACTGGATTCTTTGGATCTGATATATTTGCATGTCCTTTATATAGATATAGAGTGTAACATATTTGTGGATAGTAGTCTATTATGACTTGATCCTCTGGATCGAGAGATTCTATCTTTAGTTTTAAATCGATAATTAATTATTTTTAAATTGATAATGTATATGGTTGTAAATTTCGACTTGGTCCGCAATCGATATGGACCGTGACTTGATGGATACCGTAATGAAATTGACTGGATTCTTTGGATCTGATATATTTGCATGTCCGTTATAAATAGATATAGAATGTAACATATTTGTGGATAGTAGTCTATTATGACTTGCTCCTCTGGACCGAGAGATTCTATCTTTAGTTTTAAACCGATAATTAATTATTTTTAAATTGATAATTATTTAGTTTCGTAAAAATTGGTCATTGCCAATTTACCGGCAGTTTTTAAATAAGTTTCTTATGTTCTTGTGGTTCGGAACCCACGTAAAATTGTAGGTCCCCTCCGCCACCACGGAGGACATACACAATACACGATTACGAACACAGTTAGGTAGACCAGCCATGAGTGGATCCTAGGGTCTTTGTTGGTCTGAAACATTATAACATTATAACATTATATATATATATAATATATAATATATATTATATATATATATATATATATATATATATATATATATATATATGAAAAATTATTTCACGAAAGTAACACGTGAAAAATATTTATGATGAATAAAACCACGAAGGAAAGGAAACACAAAAAGGTGCTCAAGCGCTTTCGTCTAATGACATCCTGAGGATGTCATTAGACGAAAGCGCTTGAGCACGTTTTTGTGTTTCCTTTCCTTCGTGGTTTATTCATCATATATATATATATATATATATATATATATATATATATATATTCTTTCTCAGAGCTGCCGCTATATATTTTGTTTTCTTTAAGTTTAAAGTTTTAACACAAACTTTTTTTTGTTATGCTTGTCCCGTTCTTTTTTATGGTTTATTATTATGCACACACAAAAAATGGCTTTTCACAGGATGCATTTTTCAGACTTTATAGAGTATATTACTACTATAATTTAGCAAATGTGTCTGTCTGTCTGTCTGTCTGTCTGTCTGTCTGTCCGTCTATTCGTCTGTTCGCAGAAAAAATGTTTACGTTTCTGATCCGATTTCGACCAAACTTCGTATGGTGCATGGGGATGATGAGTAATGAACGAAAATATATGTGTGACCAGCACTCCCTCACCCACCGACTAAATACTGAGCCCGAAGGCCCCAGCACCGCGATAAAACTATAGAAAAGAACGCAGCCATAAAAATCTTGAGCTTCACAGGTGTCAAGATTTGTGAAGCTTAAGAATTTTAAGACTATAGTTTTATTGGATCAAATGTAGAATTCGGACCCCAGCCTTCTTTAGTTAGCTTTATAAGGCTAACTAACGAAAATATCACGACCTAACCTAGCCAATCGTTAGGTTAACTGTACGCCCTTGACGATTGGTTAGGTTAGGTCGTGATATTTTCGTTAGTTAGCCTTATAAAGCTAACTAAAGAAGGCTGGGTCCGAATTCTACATTTGATCCGTTTTATTGACCAAATAATTGAACCCCCTATAATTGAGAGACCTACTGGCCCTCAATTACTGTCGGTTCTTATTTGGTCAGTAAAACTATCGAAAAGAATGCAGTCATGAAAATATTGAGCTTCACATTGCCGCCCATAATAATAATAATAATAATAATAATAATAATAATAATAATAAGTAAAAAAAAAATGTGACAAGTTGTATTTGAAATTTAACTGCTTCGTGAGCTTCAAGTAAAATCTGTGACGCTGCATTTAAAATTTAAGTGATTCATGAGCTAATTGTAAACGTTAAACTCTAACTTGCTTGGAGAATATCCCGCCCGTAGAACGGGTATTTTTGCTAGTTACTACTATAATTCACCGAATGTCTGTTCGTTTGTTCGCAGAAAAAACTTTTATGTTTTTAAACCGATTTCGACCAAACTTAGTATGGTGGATTGGGGTGATGAGTAATGAACGAAAATATGTCTGACCAGCCTCTCCCCCTCCAATTACTGGGACCGAAGGCCCCAGCACCACAATAAAACTATAAAAAAGAACGCAGCCATGAAAATCTTGAGCTTCACATTGTGTCAAGATTTGTAAGTTTAAGCTCTTCATAACTATAGTTTTATTGACCAAATAATTGAACTCTCAGTAATGGGGGGGGGCCGCATGTCCCCAAATTTCTTTCGGTTCAATTATTTGGTCAATAAAACTATAGAAAAGGACGCAGCCATAAAAATTTTAAGTTTCACATTGCTAACTGTAACAAAAAAAATTGTTGCTACAGTCTTTTATCATATTCAAGCACCGCAGGTCTAACTAAATAGGCCTGTAGGGGCCTGTTTAGCTAGTATATTTAATTATTTTGCACAAACTTAGCGCTCATCCTACCTTTTGAACAGAACTTTTTAAGCCAGTGAGAACTTAACATTTCCTTAAGCTCACGAAACATTTTGAGAGCAGCTCCACAAATTTGGTGTCACAAGCTTTGGGTGTGAAGCTCAAACTTTTTATGGCTGTGATATTTCTGTAAATTTATGGTCTGATTTGCTTTTCCTCGATTTCACAAAAGAGTATAAAATTTTGTACACGTGTGGTTTGACTAAATGCCCATAATTCTTTATTGCATTTTACCACAAACAACACAAATTGAAGACTGAAATATTTTTGGAAAGTTAAAAAAATTATGGCAACTTTCAAATTGGTACAACTTTTAATTGCGTTTTCTGGCGTTTTTCACTTTGGTCGCTTAGCCACTTCTTCCTAGGACACTCAGTAGGACAGCCTTATATAAAGACTATGAACCAAATCAGAGACGATTCTCTCTCAGAGTGACTTCATCTAAGAAAATACTGTCATCTGCATAATTAATATTAATTAATTAAAAGACTGTTTAAAAGGTTGCACTGAAGATCGGCTTCGGAAACTCCAAACATAATGGGCAGCACATCAACAAATGTAACCTTTGTTTCCTGTTATATACAGGGTATACCCAAAATTCAGCATTATAGGCAAAGTTTATGTTCAGTTGTTGTTGTTGTTGTTTAGCCGATCAGCCACCCTGATCGAGCAAGCCGGCGGCACGCAGGTAACCGATCGCCCTCTCTGGAGTGGACCAAAGGTTCAGCGCACTAGTGATGTTGTGTTGTGTTCGTTGTTTTGCTAGAGCGGTACAGTCTGTCATAATGTGTTCAATTGTTTGTGGTGTGTCCTGGCACAGGTGGCAGGTGTCGTCTATGGAGTTGTCTAGTCTGTGTTTATATGTCCGTAAGTTGGGGTGATGTCCACATCGGAATCGTGCTAAGTTAACTCGATCCGATCTGCTCAGGCTGATCTCTGACCTGTTAATGGGTGGCGGCCTCGCACCTAGGACCGCATTCGGACCGAGTCGTGTCAGTGCTTTGTGGGTTAGGTGTGTGTGTGTATGTGTTTTCTGTACTGTGTGATGTCTGTGGGGCGTGGTATGGAATGGAGTATTTGGTTATAATGTCTCTCCGGTGTTACCTTAATGGTAGGTGTTGGTGCATGATTGTACATGTAGTGGCAAGGGTGTTGTGGATTAGTTGTCGCTGCTGCCATGAATTGTGTTCCCCTCATGTCTAAATGTTCCCTAACTTTCAATATTTTTGTTTCTGTGTGCAGGTGTTCTATTGGTTTTGTTTGAGTGCATCCTGTAATGATACGAAGTGCGTTGTTTTGTATTGTCTGTAAGGTGTTCATGTGTGTGCTTGAGATAATGGGTGCCCAACATGGGCTAGCATAGTCCATAACTGAGCGAACATATTGTTTGTATATGAGTGATGTTGTTTCCTGCTGGTGTCCAAAGTTTGTGCCTGTTAGTACCCTAAGCGTGTTAAGTTTTGACGTACATTGTTTTAAATGCCCTGAATGTGGTTTGCAAAAGATTATGATGTGTTGTTGGGAATTGGATGGCGACCGTACCTTTTGAAAGACTCCTTTTTGTTGTTGAGGGGAACATTAGAACGAGCAAAGTTAAACCAAGGTTTTTTGTTTTGCATTACTAGTAGGAAAAGAATATGGAATGTGTACCTCCATGCCCAAGAGAATCACCTCCGTGATGCGCACAGCGCACTCGGAGGGGCCCCGGCCACGGAAGCAGTGATCATTCCATGAGAAATCAAAGAAGTACTGCCTAAGGGCCTTCCAATCGGTGGCACCAAAAAGCTGAAGGCGCCTCCTCTTCGGAGGATCCAAAGGCCGAACTGGAGCGGTAGGCCAGGCAACAGATATAAGATTGTGGTCGGAGTTGCCCAACGGAGAAAAATGTTTGACAGAGTAAGAAGAAGGATGAGTGATTAGAAATAAAGCCAGAATGTTAAGCCTATCTCCAAGGCAATCGGGGATACGAGTAGGGTGCTGTACAATCTGCTCTAGGTCATTCAGGATAGAGAAGTTGTAAGCTAGTTCACTAGGGATGTCACTGAATGGAAAGAAAGCCGAAGGTCGTGGTGAACATTGAAATCACCTAAAATGAGATTTCAGCGAAAGGAGAGTGAGATAGAACGTGTTTCACTTTGAAAGCGATAATGCGTAGACAGAGGCTTTAAATTCCGAAGATTTAAGTTCGGAAATACGAAAGCAAGTTAGGTCATTGCATACACATGCGCAACATTCACCTTTGGAGTGAAATTGAGTATAGAGAAAGTAGGAGGATACAGGAAAATTGTTGCTGCCAGTCGTCTCATACACCTGAGTTTCAGTAAGTAGGAGAAGGTGAGGTTTAGAGGAGAGATGGTTCTCAACAGACTGGAAATTTGAGGAAAGGCCACGAATGTTGCAGAAGTTTATAAAAAGTGAATCAGACAGAGGTTCAGGACATCTCGAATGGGTGGCAGCAAAACCAGCCCCACTGCCTGGGTCTGCGTTGTCGGGGGACCAGAAATGGGGACATTTATGGTCCCCTCCCCAGGGGACTCAGAGGCTCTTAAAGACGGTGCCATTTTGCTTATTTTTCTATTTTCAAAAGATTGTGTAGTGCGTAAGATGCAGGCATATGTAATGACCAAAAGAGAGAGACGTGTGTGACTGTGCTTCCCAACTTAAAATATACCGATACATTTATCAGTAGTATTAAAAGAAGAATGCCTAGAAAACGGTCTACATACAACACTTGCCGTTAGAACAGCAAAATTAAGCGGCGCTGCGCCTGTTCAGTAACTGGATGGATGACCGTTATCTGCGTTTAGGTAAAGCAAATGGTCGAATCCCACGTAAAGTTGTAGGCCTCCTACGTCACATGACCTTTGCCAATACAGTGGGAGTTAAACACTCCTAAACGTTAATATTAATAATAATTACTATAATAATAATAATTATTATTATTATCATTATTATTAAAAATACTTAAAAATAAAACAAGGAAATGCAACATATTTAAAGACCAATCCAGTTTATGGTTCAGCCAATCTCTCAGAAGTATATATACACTATATATATATATATATATAATAGGAATATCTCCCTGAATATGAAAGATTTCCTCTGGACATTGGATCCGTTATCTACTGTAAATATATATGTGGTGTCTTCTCTTTCTTTTAATTTTCTACACATTTACACAGCATACACTTTATATTATTTTATCTTTAATTTTTATTTAATATATACTGTAATTACACTATTAATGCTCGCTGATTATCGCTAATTAATTATCGCACGTTCATTTTAATATATTGTATGTTTCTGTTCATTTTATTCGTTCATTTTTATTTGATTTTAAATTTTTTAGCACTGATGATGGAAATTGAATTTTTCCGAAACGTCTGTAAATAAACATGTACCACCTCTTCGTCCTCTTATTCTTGCTATATATATATATATATTTTTTTTTTTATTGTGTTCTCTTAGTTTTTGTAATGTTTACAAGTAAGCGTTATTATCAAAGTAAACATTGTATGACGCCCAGACGTCGCCACCCAGATACAAGAACACTCCAGTTTATGCAAGACGAAACGATTGCACTAAAGTGAAATAGCATTTGTTTCACAGATGATCAGCAGTGGCAAGGTGAAAAGATTCGTCAGAGAAGTATTGGTAGTTACTATAACGAAACATTTTATAATCACAGTAATTTATTTCCCATTTAGCAATAGGATGTTTTCGGTTTGACGGCCGGCGGAGAAAAACAAGTCATGGCTACGGGACCGTCACACTGTAGACTCTACCAATTGGTTAGGTTAATTGAATGCCCGGTTAAGTTAATTGAATGCCCAGTTAGGTTAATTGAATGCCCGGTTAGGTCAACTGTACACCTTTGACGATTGGTTAGGTTAAGTCGTGATATTTTTGTAAGTGTACTGTCAAAACTAACGAAAACATCACGACTTAATCAAACCAATTCAATAATTTTCCCTTAAGTTTCGATTAATTTTAAATAACTTTTACTTAATATTTTTTTTCTCTCCAAAATGCCGTTTCCGTGTTTTAGGGTCTGTGAGACAGACAGAATATTTCCAATTCTCTTTGTAATGTCTTATTTTTTGTTATTTTTTTTCACTTTCAGCTCTATTTTCTTGATATTATTTTTCATTTCTCTAAACTAAAATGTATTATTCTGAAATGTAATAAACATTAACTAAATTAAAAAATGGTTTTTTCCGCCGATCGTCAAACCGAAAAGATCCTTAGCATATTCTCTTTCCCATTAGCAGCCCGAAAGTGAGTTTGCTCGAAGTGAGAATTCCAGAATTTGGGAAAAAGAGTTTCCTGAGTGTTGAAAGAGTAAAAAAACGAGGGTTGTGATGCAAGTGAAGGCCTGGGGCGGTATTTTCCATGAAAAACCTGACATAAAGTGAGAAATCCTACAAAAGGAATAGGTATATATGTCTCTATTTGAGAATTGCTTCCTTAATTTGAGATTCCCATTTTCGGATTCTTTATTTTTGAACAAAGCCTGAAATGAGAATGACTCAAGATTGAAACGAGACCAATTATATACATTGTAATTTGGCACTCATTTCCTGAAGATCAAAAATAATGAAAATAATTAAAAGACTATTTCAGAATTCATGATTTAGTGTATATTTTGTATATTTGGCATTCTAATGTATAGTTCTGAAAAACATACGCATACATTTAAAAGATATATATATAAGGGGTTCCAAAAAACCTTAGCCCCCCCATTTGCAGCTTACATGTTTATTATATCGAAATAGTTTTTAGTGATTATAAAATATATAAAATTCTTTATTTATTGCAGGTATTAAAATTACTCTAGCTGATAAAGTAATAATATAATGGCTTCTCAATTAATTGTGATTTGGAGAGGCAACGTGTGATAGATCGCATACGAGCAATAACATTTCGGGAAGCTCGTGATGCTGAGCCACCTTTATAACACGTTCATGGGTTGCCAAAAAGTTGCGAAGAAGTGAGGACTTCGTCAAAAGAAATTGGAATAAGACTTTGGATGAATGTGAAATGGATACAACCAAATAAAGGGCGCCCAAATTTGCCACTCTCTCAGGAAACAAAGGACATCATTGAAAGCGGTACGCGTAAGCGGAAAAACAGCTGTGCTAAACTTTCTAGAGAGATCGAAGTGTTGAAGAAAGATCGTTAGTGGTGAGATCATTCGACTGTACCGTCATAGGCAAGGTTTAAAGCCTTGGCATGAACTTCCAAAGCCAAGAAAAACTCAACTTAACATCGATGACAGAATGTAGTTTGCCTCATTATCTTGAAGATTGGGATGTGGATGATTCCATGCATTTAGCTGTCTACGATGAATTTTTTGTTTACGTAACACGTCGGCCTAACTACCAAAATGATCGAGTGTGGGCCACAACACCAGATGAAATCGATGACAATGAACATTATCGCGAATTATTAAAAAGTCCAGACTGTGTTGGTGTGTTGTTTTGTTCACTGCAAAGAAGCTCATGTGGGTGCTGAAGCCAAATGGTCAGAGTTGGGATGGACAGTATTTTCGTGATATTATTCTATCCCAGCATGTCATTCCTTTTTTAAGAAACAAACAATGTTATGGATGTCGATCAGGTCACACTTCTGCACGATAAGGCCCCCTGCTTTAAGGCATTAGCCACTCAACAGTTGTTGCGGAACCATGAGATCGATTTCTTTGGAAATGAAGAATGGCCATGAAATTCTCCTGACCTGAACGTCTGTGAACACATTGGATCAGTTATAAAGGACAAGGTTGAATGTCTCTTGTTTCAAGAACCTGCACTAAATCGATTTTCGAAGGATACAATGACGCAACACATTGAAACTGTTTTAGCAAATTTGCGTAACGATCAAGATCTATTCACGTCACTTTTGGCAAGCTACCCAAAGCGAATTCAGGCTGTCTTGGAAGCCAATGGCGGGAACACCAAGTTTTAATTGTTTTCATTAAATGCAGGATTAAATTCTCTTTTGTAAGGTATGTTTAGTTTTACTGTACCTCTAACGGTTTAGGCCATGGCGGGGGGGGGGGCTAAGGTCTATTGGAGCCCCGTATATATAGATATATATATATATTAGTAGTAGTTCCCACATACTATGAATAAAAGATGTGAAAAAATTAATTATAGTGAACGAATATGTAAAGCAATTTTCCGAAACTAGTTTTCTATATTTTCTATACAATAAAATTAAAAATGAACCACGATACGCAACTAATTGTAGATAATTAACTTCATCACTACCAAAATGTCTTGTTCAGATAATATTGATAAAATCATCAATAAAGGATTGTATGCGGCGTTTATGTTATAATTTGGGTAATTTATAATTGGAAGTGATTCTATATTGACATCTAGTCTGCTTGTTCACTATCTTAGAAATTAATGTTGATATATTTGTTCGCGAGTCTTTATTTCATATTACGGTCTCCACTTTCTTATGGATGTATTGCGAGTGTCTCTGTTATGTGAAGGTTGTGTGTGTGTGTGTGTGTGTGTGTGTGTGTGTGTTGCGTGCGTACACAGAGAGGGTCTTTTGGTTTGGTAGAACTGCTACAGATTTTTACGAAACTTAGCAATTCAGTTATTTACAAATTTTATTCTAAGGAAGTGTAAGTTAGGTTAGGTTAGGTTTAGTTAAGTTACGTTAGGAATTAAACATTTCCATAGGATAAAATTTGCCAATAATTGATTTACTAAAGTTTCGTAAACATGTGTAGCAGTCCGCCAAACCGAAAGATCTCACAGAGAAAAATATTTTGTTGACTCAGCCATAAATGTCTCAATAATTTTTTTGTTTTGTTCTTAGACACTCAAATTTTGTTTCATGCTACAATATATATTTGGATACCTGAAGATCAGGGCCCCCAGCTTCGTTAGTTAGCCTTATAAGGTTAACTGACGAAAATATCACAACTTAACTTAACCAATCGTTAGGTCAGCTGTACGCCCTTGACGACTGGTTAGGTTAAGTTATAAGGCCTTCTTCAGTTAGCCTTATAAGGCTAATTAAAGAAGGCTGGGGCCCTGATCTTCAGGTGATCCATATATTTTGGTACTTTCCTATTATCCGGACCCCAGACTTTTTTTAAATGTTAAGTAACTAACCTTTAGGTTAGGTTAGGTTAGGTTAACCTAAATTTATGTTAGGTTAGGTTAGGTTTGGTTAGTTACTTGACATTTAAAAAAAAAAGTCTGGAGTCCAGGATAACAGGAAAGTACCTATATTTTGATGTTAATAATTTGGTGCAGTAAACAAATATTTAGGTAATCGAGCAAAATCTGCGTCTGTTTGTTTTACACGACAGTTTGTTTAAATTAAACATAAATTATGTTAATTTTCAAATTAGAAAAAGTGTTTAACTTAATTTTCTCATTTTTCTTTAATCAGAATTTCTTTACTTAACTACTATATATTCACTTATGTACAATACATATACAAAAAAATACACATTTAGAAATAAATATGAAAGCATTTTTACCTTAACTAGAGAAACCGCTTTCCCCGAGATTCTTCATGTAACGTACAGAATGTTTTACTCGTTACGCCACACCAAATTACGAATACGTTTAACGAGTTATTATTTATAATTTAGCTCTACTGCACATTAGAATTTTATTAAATGATATTTTAATGAGAAAAAAGGATCACCTGAAGATCAGGGCCCCCAGCCTTCTTTAGTTTGCCTTATAAGGCTAACTAACGAAAATATCACGACTTAACCTAACCAGTAGTCAAGGGCGTACAGTTGACCTAACGATTGGTTCGGTTAAGTCGTAATATTTTTGTTAGTTAGCCTTATAAGGCTAACTAACGAAGGCTGGGGTCCCTGATCTTCAGGTGATCCATAAAAAATATATATTTTTAATTAAATACCTTATATTGGAAGAAAATGAAGAAATACATTTTTTTTAAATAAACCAACTAATATTAACCCTTTATGGACGGGTGCAAGCATGCATTTATGAATGCAAGGGTTGTCGTTCGAAAGTATTATTTATTGGTGTTTATAAAGCATTCAGAAAAAATTTTACATTAACAAAAAATGAAGCCAAAAGGATGCTGTGGTAATTAATTAAAGAAATTATTATATTTTGATCATTGCTTTATTTGATCCAAACAGAATGCAGTCAACTAAATGTGTTTTGTTGTTTTTAATAGCAGATCTTTCTCTGTGTATATTGTGTCTAAGTGTATGTTTGGGTGTGTGTATGCGTTTCAATCTCATACTTGCCAATCCTACAGATTTAGACATTAGACTACCTATTTGAAGGCTATTCTACCGCCTATTCTACAAATAATGTCAAACCTTTTATGCTCAGAATGCACTAGAGTGCATCATTTAAGGCTAGATTTCAAAAATTCCATGGGAGGGGGGTCATGCTCAAGGACCCCCTGGCATTGATTACAAATCCTTTCGCTTTTGCTTATCAAAATGTAGGCAAGTATGCAATCTACGTAAAGAACTTCATACAATTAAATGATTTGAAGTGGTTCCGTGAAACTTCATGTTTTCTACAAGTATTTTTCGATAAGAAACATGGGATCACCTGAAGATCAGGGCCCCCAGCCTACTTTAGTTAGCCTTATAAGGCTAACTAATGAAAATATCACGACCTAACCTAACCAATCGTTAGGTCAACTGTACGCCCTTGACTATTGGTTCTTTAGGTCGTGATATTTTCGTTAGTTAGCCTTATAAAATTAACTAATGAAGGCTGGGGGCCCTGATCTTCAGGTGATCCGAAACATGGACTGTCTATATAAAAATAACAATGTAATAAAATTTGGTATATTTATGTTAATGTTCTGCGATAACAGTATTTAGATAATCAAAAGGTGAAAATTCTGACTGGTAATAAAGTACTAGTCTGAAAAATGTATCTTGGAAAAAGGCAAAGCTTTTTTATGCATAATAATAATAAACCTTAAAAAAAACAAGACAAGCATAAAAAAAAGAGTTGGCGTTAAAAATTCAAAGTTAAAAAAAAAAGATATTTAGCGGCAGCTTTTAACGTGTACACTCTGAGACTAGACTTTTCATCAAGATGAGGGAAATTCTTTTATCGAACAATGTGTCCCCAGGTGATGACAGTATTTTCATCAAACTTCGATGCTTGAAAAATACTTTTCGGGGAATTGATTCCTTGAAAATAATTTAGTCGAAGTGGGTGGCGCCATCTATTAGAGGGGATGTCAATTAAATATAATTTCGGTTTATTTTCATAACCGAGTGTAATTACAGTACATAATATTACCAACTTGATGTTAATCAGGAACAACATACTAACAGCGACTTATTTGCAGGATTAGATACATTAGAAATAAATTTACCCTGCCTCGACGAGATTCGAACCAATGCCACTGAAGATTCGAATTTTGTGAACCGCCACTTTGCTCACGCGGCCTTGAGACGTTAAGATACTCATATATAAGATAGATTTGTATATACGAGTATACTCTTTCGCATTGGTTTCAGTAAGTACATTTTATTTTAGGAATTGGTTATTTGACCAAGATTCCCGGTCAATAATTGTGGGTTATTTGACCGAGACCCGGCCAAGTAGTCATCGGCTATTTGCAGGGGATTGTTCCCCAGTCATATAGTAAAAAGTTCTATTTTTCATCTTTTGGGATTTACCTTTGATTCTGTAGCTACCTTAATTTCATATTCTTTTTGGCTTCTTTATTTTGTAAAAATAAAACTTGTCTATTTAGATTTAGCCCGTGGTTATTCGGCCGGGAATCCCGGTCAAATAAACCCTTCCTTTCATTAAACCTATAGGAAAATTATTGAAGGCCCAGTTAGGTTAATTAAATGCCCGGTTAGGTCAAATGTATGCCCTTGACGATTGGTTAGATTAAGTCGTGATATTTTCGTTAGTTTTAACGAAAATACTCTATGTCAAAATTGTTACTAACTGAAAAGAGGAAGTTGAGGGTACTATAAAAGAAAAGATCCGAAAAACTGATCATAGCTTCTAAACACAGTTCAGAGAACTTTTGGGCGAGCTTTTAATTTTACGTACCTAAAACGAAAGATTATTTGTAGCCTCGATTTTACGTACCTGAAACGAAAGATCGCCAAGAGTTTTTTTATTTAATCACTGAACTTAAAATATCTACTTGAATGCGACCAATAACCCGGTTAAATAGCCCGTGGTTATTCGGCCGGGAATCCCAGTCAAATAGTCCCTTCCTTTACTTTAATATATATACTGCTTCGGTTTATATATAATTATATATAAAATGAAACACGTAAATCACCGGGTCCGGATTCATATATCCCATACAACTAAAAGAATTAAAAGATAGCATGTTGTGCCGCTAACAAAGATTTTTAATGCGTCTATTTCTGAGGGGTGCGTACCAGATAATTTCAAGTTAGCAAACGTAAACCTATCTTTAAGAAAGGCGATAAAGGTGCGGCGGGAAATTATAGGCCAATCAGTTTAACGTCTGTTGTAGGTAAGCTACTGGAATCAATAATTAGGGATCGTATAGTCGAACACTTAGAAGTGCATAATCTGGTTAGAAATACGCAGCACGGTTTTAGGCGAAACAAATCTTGCTTAACTAATATTTTAGAATTTTTCCAAAGCGTGGTTAACGTTTACGATAGACATCGGGCGGTTGATGTAGTGTATTTCGATTTTCAAAAAGCGTTTGACACCGTGCCGCACAAAAGACTGATTGAAAAAACTAAGGGTCATGGAATCAGGGGTGTAGTAATAAATTGGCTAGAAGAATGGTTGCGAGGCAGGAAACAGAGGGTGGTCGTTGATGGAGCGGAGTCGTGTTGGGCTAATGTAGCGAGTGGCGTTCCTCAGGGTTCTGTATTGGGCCCCTTGCTTTTTCTTATATATATTAACGATTTAGATGTCGGCCTAGTCAGTACAGTTTCAAAGTTTGCGGATGACACGAAGCTGGGTGTAGGGCGATTAATGACGAAGATAGAGGTAAAATTCAGGAAGATCTGAATAAAATCGTTGATTGGTCAGTCACATGGCAATGAGATTTAACGTGGATAATTGCAAAATTTTGCATATAGGTTCGCGTAACGGTAATTTTGCGTATAGTATGTCAGGGAAAGATTTAACAAGCGTAGAGCAGGAAAAAGATTTAGGAGTTATAGTCACTGGTGATTTAAAAGTAGCGAAACAAAGTACAGCGGCGGTCAATAAGGCGAACAAAGTGTTAGGTTTTATAGCTCGAAATTTTGAGTACAAATCGCGCGATATTATAGTTCCTCTTTAAATCATTAGTTAGACCCCATTTGGAGTACGCGGTCCAATTTTGGAATCCGCATATGCGCAAAGATATAGACAAAATCGAAAGAGTTCAAAGACGAGCAACTAAGATGATTCCGTCTCTTAGGTCAAGTCGTACGAGGATAGGCTTAAAGAGTTAAAATTGACTACACTCGAGACTAGGAGGTTAAGGGGTGATCTAATCCAGGTTTTCAAAATTATGAATGGGTTTGATAACGTAGATAGAGATAGCTTTTTCGAAATATCTCAATATAATAGGACTAGAAATAACGGGTGTAAGTTGACAAGTAGAAGGTTCGAGACAGCAGTTGCGAAAAACTTTTTACGCATAGAATAGTAAATAGCTGGAATAGTTTGCCGGTAGAAGTAATTAGTAGCACATCTATAAACATGTTTAAGAATCGATTGGACGCGCATGTTGATAGAAAGGTATACTTTAAGTAGTAAAATTAAGGCTTTGTGGGGATAGATCCCACAGCTCAACACAAGTGTTGTGGGATATAGGGAGGCAGCGTCTTGGGTTAGGGGATACTCTCTGTCCTTACACACCCCATTTAAAGAGATTCCTCTGCCGAGCGGTGCCCCCCATAGTACTGTGAGGTATTGAAAAACTCATGATCTTCACTTGCCCCACAAACACCTTTAAATGGGAGACCCATAATGGGTGCACACACATTTCTACATTACTGTACAGTCTTTACAGCCACACCTACACTTTTCCTCGTAAGTGTATATATTGTAATGTATATGGTTGTAAATTTGACTTGGTCCGCAATCGATATGAACCGTGACTTGATGGATACCGTAATGAAATTGACTGGATTCTTTGGATCTGATATATTTGCATGTCCGTTATATAATAGATATAGAGTGTAACATATTTGTGGATAGTAGTCTATTATGACTTGATCCTCTGGATCGAGAGATTCTATCTTTAGTTTTAAATCGATAATTAATTATTTTTAAATTGATAATGATATGGTGTAAATTTTGACTTGGTCCGCAATCGATATGGACCGTGACTTGATGGATACCGTAATGAATTGACTGGATTCTTTGGATCTGATATATTTGCATGTCCGTTATAAATAGATATAGAATGTAACATATTTGTGGATAGTAGTCTATTATGACTTGCTCCTCTGGACCGAGAGATTCTATCTTTAGTTTTTAACCGATAATTAATTATTTTTAAATTGATAATTATTTAGTTTCGTAAAAATTGTCATTGCCAATTTACCGGCAGTTTTTAAATAAGTTTCTTATGTTCTTGTGGTTCGGAACCCACGTAAAATTGTAGGTCCCCTCCGCCACCACGGAGGACATACACAATACACGATTACGAACACAGTTAGGTAGACCAGCCATGAGTGGATCCTAGGGTCTTTGTTGGTCTGAAACATTATAAAACATTATATATATATATATACATTCAACGCAAAGAACACGCAGTATAAATAACGTAAAGAACGACGCTTGTATAGGAGAATTCCGCGCAAGACGAGAGAGAGAAAACGGAACAAATGAAAAAATGAAGTACCACCTGGGAATCGAACCCGGGATCTTCCGATTGCCGGTCAGACGCGATACCATTACACCATGGACTTCACTCTTCCAAACGCCGTAATTCTTCTACATACTCGCAGAAACCAATGCCCCAAGGGGGCACCTCCCGCATGCCGTAACATTATATACATTCAACTGCAAAGAACACGCAGTATAAATAACGTAAAGAACGACGCTTGTATAGGAGATATTCCGCGCAAGACGAGAGAGAGAAACGGAACAAATGAAAAAATGAAGTACCACCTACGGCATGCGGGAGGTGCCCCCTTGGGGCATTGGTTTCTTCTGCGAGTATGTAGAAGAATTACGGCGTTTGGAAGAGTGAAGTCCATGGTGTAATGGTATCGCGTTGACCGGCAATCGGAAGATCCCGGGTTCGATTCCCAGGTGGTACTTCATTTTTTCATTTGTTTCCGTTTTCTCTCTCTCGTCTTGCGCGGAATATCTCCTATACAAGCGTCGTTCTTACGTTATTTATACTGCGTGTTCTTTGCAGTTGAATGTATATAATGTTACGGCATGCGGGAGGTGCCCCCTTGGGGCATTGGTTTCTGCGAGTATGTAGAAGAATTACGGCGTTTGGAAGAGTGAAGTCCATGGTGTAATGGTATCGCGTCTGACCGGCAATCGGAAGATCCCGGGTTCGATTCCCAGGTGGTACTTCATTTTTTTCATTTGTTCCGTTTTCTCTCTCTCGTCTTGCGCGGAATATCTCCTATACAAGCGTCGTTCTTTACGTTATTTATACTGCGTGTTCTTTGCAGTTGAATGTATATAATGTTACGGCATGCGGGAGGTGCCCCCTTGGGCATTGGTTTCTGCGAGTATGTAGAGAATTACGGCGTTTGGAAGAGTGAAGTCCATGGTGTAATGGTATCGCGTCTGACCGGCAATCGGAAGATCCCGGGTTCGATTCCCAGGTGGTCTTCATTTTTTCATTTGTTCCGTTTTCTCTCTCTCGTCTTGCGCGGAATATCTCCTATACAAGCGTCGTTCTTTACGTTATATATATATATATGAAAATTATTTCACGAAAGTAACACGTGAAAAATATTTATGATGAATAAAACCACGAGGAAAGGAAACACAAAAAGGTGCTCAAGCGCTTTCGTCTAATGACATCCTGAGGATGTCATTAGACGAAAGCGCTTGAGCACGTTTTTGTGTTTCCTTTCCTTCGTGGTTTTATTCATCATATATATATATATATATAATAATTATTATATATATATATATATATTCTTTCTCAGAGCTGCCGCTATATATTTTGTTTTCTTAAGTTTAAGTTTTAACACCAAACAACTTTTTTTTGTTATGCTTGTCCCTTCTTTTTATGGTTTTTATTATGCACACACAAAAAATGGCTTTTCACAGGATGCATTTTTCAGACTTTATACAGTATATTACTACTATAATTTAGCAAATGTGTCTGTCTGTCTGTCTGTCTGTCTGTCTGTCTGTCCGTCTATTCGTCTGTTCGCAGAAAAAATGTTTACGTTTCTGATCCGATTTCGACCAAACTTCGTATGGTGCATGGGGATGATGAGTAATGAACGAAAATATTGTGTGACCAGCACTCCCTCACCCACCGACTAAATACTGAGCCGAAGGCCCCAGCACCGCACGCGATAAAACTATAGAAAAGAATGCAGCCATAAAAATCTTGAGCTTCACAGGTGTCAAGATTTGTGAAGCTTAAGATTTTAAGACTATAGTTTTATTGGATCAAATGTAGAATTCGGACCCCAGCCTTCTTTAGTTATGCTTTATAAGGCTAACTAACGAAAATATCACGACCTAACCTAGCCAATCGTTAGGCTAACTGTAAGCGCCCTTGACGATTGGTTAGGTTAGGTCGTGATATTTTCGTTAGTTAGCCTTATAAAGCTAACTAAAGAAGGCTGGGGTCCGAATTCTACATTTGATCCGTTTTATTGACCAAATAATTGAACCCCCTATAATTGAGAGACCTACTGGCCCTCAATTACTGTCGGTTCAATTATTTGGTCAGTAAAACTATCGAAAAGAATGCAGTCATGAAAATATTGAGCTTCACATTGCCGCCCATAATAATAATAATAATAATAATAATAATAATAATAAAAAAAAAATGTGACAAGTTGTATTTGAAATTTAACTGCTTCGTGAGCTTCAAGTAAAATCTGTGACGCTGCATTTAAAATTTAAGTGATTCATGAGCTAATTGTAAACGTTAAACTCTAACTTGCTTGGAGAATATCCCGCCCGTAGAACGGGTATTTTTGCTAGTTACTACTATAATTCACCGAATGTCTGTTCGTTTGTTCGCAGAAAAAACTTTTATGTTTTTAAACCGATTTCGACCAAACTTAGTATGGTGGATTGGGGTGATGAGTAATGAACGAAAATATGTCTGACCAGCCTCTCCCCCTCCAATTACTGGGACCGAAGGCCCCAGCACCACAATAAAACTATAAAAAAGAACGCAGCCATGAAAATCTTGAGCTTCACATTGTGTCAAGATTTGTAAAGTTTAAGCTCTTCATAACTATAGTTTTATTGACCAAATAATTGAACTCTCAGTAATGGGGGGGGCCGCATGTCCCCAAATTTCTTTCGGTTCAATTATTTGGTCAATAAAACTATAGAAAAGGACGCAGCCATAAAAATTTTAAGTTTCACATTGCTAACTGTAATAAAAAAAATTGTTGCTACAGTCTTTTATCATATTCAAGCACCGCAGGTCTAACTAAATAGGCCTGTAGGGGCCTGTTTAGCTAGTATATTTAATTATTTTGCACAAACTTAGCGCTCATCCTACCTTTTGAACAGAACTTTTTAAGCCAGTGAGAACTTAACATTTCCTTAAGCTCACGAAACACATTTTGAGAGCAGCTCCACAAATTTGGTGTCACAAGCTTTGGGTGTGAAGCTCAAACTTTTTATGGCTGTGATATTTCTGTAAATTTATGGTCTGATTTGCTTTTCCTCGATTTCACAAAAGAGTATAAAATTTTGTACACGTGTGGTTTGACTAAATGCCCATAATTCTTTATTGCATTTTACCACAAACAACACAAATTGAAGACTGAAATATTTTTGGAAAGTTAAAAAAATTATGGCAACTTTCAAATTGGTACAACTTTTAATTGCGTTTTCTGGCGTTTTTCACTTTGGTCGCTTAGCCACTTCTTCCTAGGACACTCAGTAGGACAGCCTTATATAAAGACTATTAACCAAATCAGAGACGATTCTCTCTCAGAGTGACTTCATCTAAGAAAATACTGTCATCTGCATAATTAATATTAATTAATTAAAAGACTGTTTAAAAGGTTGCACTGAAGATCGGCTTCGGAAACTCCAAACATAATGGGCAGCACATCAACAAATGTAACCTTTGTTTCCTGTTATATACAGGGTATACCCAAAATTCAGCATTATAGGCAAAGTTTATGTTCAGTTGTTGTTGTTGTTGTTTAGCCGATCAGCCCACCCTGATCGAGCAAGCCGGCGGCACGCAGGTAACCGATCGCCCTCTCTGGAGTGGACCAAAGGTTCAGCGCACTAGTGATGTTGTGTTGTGTTCGTTGTTTTGCTAGAGCGGTACAGTCTGTCATAATGTGTTCAATTGTTTGTGGTGTGTCCTGGCACAGGTGGCAGGTGTCGTCTATGGAGTTGTCTAGTCTGTGTTTATATGTCCGTAAGTTGGGGTGATGTCCACATCGGAATCGTGCTAAGTTAACTCGATCCGATCTGCTCAGGCTGATCTCTGACCTGTTAATGGGTGGCGGCCTCGCACCTAGGACCGCATTCGGACCGAGTCGTGTCAGTGCTTTGTGGGTTAGGTGTGTGTGTGTATGTGTTTTCTGTACTGTGTGATGTCTGTGGGGCGTGGTATGGAATGGAGTATTTGGTTATAATGTCTCTCCGGTGTTACCTTAATGGTGCGAGGTGTTGGTGCATGATTGTACATGTAGTGGCAAGGGTGTTGTGGGTTAGTTGTCGCTGCTGCCATGAATTGTGTTCCCCTCATGTCTAAATGTTCCCTAACTTTCAATATTTTTGTTTCTGTGTGCAGGTGTTCTATTGGTTTTGTTTGAGTGCATCCTGTAATGATACGAAGTGCGTTGTTTTGTATTGTCTGTAAGGTGTTCATGTGTGTGCTTGAGATAATGGGTGCCCAACATGGGCTAGCATAGTCCATAACTGAGCGAACATATTGTTTGTATATGAGTGATGTTGTTTCCTGCTGGTGTCCAAAGTTTGTGCCTGTTAGTACCCTAAGCGTGTTAAGTTTTGACGTACATTGTTTTAAATGCCCTGAATGTGGTTTGCAAAAGATTATGATGTGTTGTTGGGAATTGGATGGCGACCGTACCTTTTGAAAGACTCCTTTTTGTTGTTGAGGGGAACATTAGAACGAGCAAAGTTAAACCAAGGTTTTTTGTTTTGCATTACTAGTAGGAAAAGAATATGGAATGTGTACCTCCATGCCCAAGAGAATCACCTCCGTGATGCGCACAGCGCACTCGGAGGGGCCCCGGCCACGGAAGCAGTGATCATTCCATGAGAAATCAAAGAAGTACTGCCTAAGGGCCTCCCAATCGGTGGCACCAAAAAGCTGAAGGCGCCTCCTCTTCGGAGGATCCAAAGGCCGAACTGGAGCGGTAGGCCAGGCAACAGATATAAGATTGTGGTCGGAGTTGCCCAACGGAGAAAAATGTTTGACAGAGTAAGAAGAAGGATGAGTGATTAGAAATAAAGCCAGAATGTTAAGCCTATCTCCAAGGCAATCGGGGATACGAGTAGGGTGCTGTACAATCTGCTCTAGGTCATTCAGGATAGAGAAGTTGTAAGCTAGTTCACTAGGGATGTCACTGAAATGGAAAGAAAGCCGAAGGTCGTGGTGAACATTGAAATCACCTAAAATGAGATTTCAGCGAAAGGAGAGTGAGATAGAACGTGTTTCACTTTGAAAGCGATAATGCGTAGACAGAGGCTTTAAATTCCGAAGATTTAAGTTCGGAAATACGAAAGCAAGTTAGGTCATTGCATACACATGCGCAACATTCACCTTTGGAGTGAAATTGAGTATAGAGAAAGTAGGAGGATACAGGAAAATTGTTGCTGCCAGTCGTCTCATACACCTGAGTTTCAGTAAGTAGGAGAAGGTGAGGTTTAGAGGAGAGATGGTTCTCAACAGACTGGAAATTTGAGGAAAGGCCACGAATGTTGCAGAAGTTTATAAAAAGTGAATCAGACAGAGGTTCAGGACATCTCGAATGGGTGGCAGCAAAACCAGCCCCACTGCCTGGGTCTGCGTTGTCGGGGGACCAGAAATGGGGACATTTATGGTCCCTCCCCAGGGGACTCAGAGGCTCTTAAAGACGGTGCCATTTTGCTTATTTTTCTATTTTCAAAAGATTGTGTAGTGCGTAAGATGCAGGCATATGTAATGACCAAAAGAGAGAGACGTGTGTGACTGTGCTTCCCAACTTAAAATATACCGATACATTTATCAGTAGTATTAAAAGAAGAATGCCTAGAAAACGGTCTACATACAACACTTGCCGTTAGAACAGCAAAATTAAGCGGCGCTGCGCCTGTTCAGTAACTGGATGGATGACCGTTATCTGCGTTTAGGTAAAGCAAATGGTCGAATCCCACGTAAAGTTGTAGGCCTCCTACGTCACATGACCTTTGCCAATACAGTGGGAGTTAAACACTCCTAAACGTTAATATTAATAATAATATTACTAATAATAATAATAATTATTATTATTATCATTATTATTAAAAATACTTAAAAATAAAACAAGGAAATGCAACATATTTAAAGACCAATCCAGTTTATGGTTCAGCCAATCTCTCAGAAGTATATATACACTATATATATATATATATATAATAGGAATATCTCCCTGAATATGAAAGATTTCCTCTGGACATTGGATCCGTTATCTACTGTAAATATATATGTGGTGTCTTCTCTTTCTTTTAATTTTCTACACATTTACACAGCATACACTTTATATTATTTTATCTTTAATTTTTATTTAATATATACTGTAATTACACTATTAATGCTCGCTGATTATCGCTAATTAATTATCGCACGTTCATTTTAATATATTGTATGTTTCTGTTCATTTTATTCGTTCATTTTTATTTGATTTTAAATTTTTTAGCACTGATGATGGAAATTGAATTTTTCCGAAACGTCTGTAAATAAACATGTACCACCTCTTCGTCCTCTTATTTCTTGCTATATATATATAATATATTTTTTTTTTTTATTGTGTTCTCTTAGTTTTTGTAATGTTTACAAGTAAGCGTTATTATCAAAGTAAACATTGTATGACGCCCAGACGTCGCCACCCAGATACAAGAACACTCCAGTTTATGCAAGACGAAACGATTGCACTAAAGTGAAATAGCATTTGTTTCACAGATGATCAGCAGTGGCAAGGTGAAAAGATTCGTCAGAGAAGTATTGGTAGTTACTATAACGAAACATTTTATAATCACAGTAATTTATTTCCCATTTAGCAATAGGATGTTTTCGGTTTGACGGCCGGCGGAGAAAAACAAGTCATGGCTACGGGACCGTCACACTGTAGACTCTACCAATTGGTTAGGTTAATTGAATGCCCGGTTAAGTTAATTGAATGCCCAGTTAGGTTAATTGAATGCCCGGTTAGGTCAACTGTACACCTTTGACGATTGGTTAGGTTAAGTCGTGATATTTTTGTAAGTGTACTGTCAAAACTAACGAAAACATCACGACTTAATCAAACCAATTCAATAATTTTCCCTTAAGTTTCGATTAATTTTAAATAACTTTTACTTAATATTTTTTTTCTCTCCAAAATGCCGTTTCCGTGTTTTAGGGTCTGTGAGACAGACAGAATATTTCCAAATTCTCTTTGTAATGTCTTATTTTTTGTTATTTTTTTCACTTTCAGCTCTATTTTCTTGATATTATTTTTCATTTCTCTAAACTAAAATGTATTATTCTGAAATGTAATAAACATTAACTAAATTAAAAAATGGTTTTTTCCGCCGATCGTCAAACCGAAAAGATCCTTAGCATATTCTCTTTCCCATTAGCAGCCCGAAAGTGAGTTTGCTCGAAGTGAGAATTCCAGAATTTGGGAAAAAGAGTTTCCTGAGTGTTGAAAGAGTAAAAAAACGAGGGTTGTGATGCAAGTGAAGGCCTGGGGCGGTATTTTCCATGAAAAACCTGACATAAAGTGAGAAATCCTACAAAAGGAATAGGTATATATGTCTCTATTTGAGAATTGCTCCTTAATTTGAGATTCCCATTTTCGGATTCTTTATTTTTGAACAAAGCCTGAAATGAGAATGACTCAAGATTGAAACGAGACCAATTATATACATTGTAATTTGGCACTCATTTCCTGAAGATCAAAAATAATGAAAATAATTAAAAGACTATTTCAGAATTCATGATTTAGTGTATATTTTGTATATTTGGCATTCTAATGTATAGTTCTGAAAAACATACGCATACATTTAAAAGATTTATAATATATAAGGGGTTCCAAAAAACCTTAGCCACCCCCATTTGCAGCTTACATGTTTAATTATATCGAAATAGTTTTTAGTGATTATAAAAATATATAAAATTCTTTATTTATTGCAGGTATTAAAATTACTCTAGCTGATAAAGTGATAATATAATGGCTTCTCAATTAATTGGTGATTTGGAGAGCAACATGTGATAGATCGCATACGAGCAATAACATTTCGGGAAGCTCGTGATGCTGAAGCCACCTTTATAACACGTTCATGGGTTGCCAAAAAGTTGCGAAGAAGTGAGGACTTCGTCAAAAGAAATTGGAATAAGACTTTGGATGAATGTGAAATGGATACAACCAAATCTGTACAACCAAATCTGGGCGCCCAAATTTGCCACTCTCTCAGGAAACAAAGGACATCATTGAAAGCGGTACGCGTAAGCGGAAAAACAGCTGTGCTAAACTTTCTAGAGAGATCGAAGTGTTGAGAGGAAAGATCGTTAGTGGTGAGATCATTCGACTGTACCGTCATAGGCAAGGTTTAAAGCCTTGGCATGAACTTCCAAAGCCAAGAAAAACTCAACTTAACATCGATGACAGAATGTAGTTTGCTCATTATCTTGAAGATTGGGATGTGGATGATTCCATGCATTTAGCTGTCTACGATGAATTTTTTGTTTACGTAACACGTCGGCCTAACTACCAAAATGATCGAGTGTGGGCCACAACACCAGATGAAATCGATGACAATGAACATTATCGCGAATTATTAAAAAGTCCAGACTGTGTTGGTGTGTTTGTTTTGTTCACTGCAAAGAAGCTCATGTGGGTGCTGAAGCCAAATGGTCAGAGTTGGGATGGACAGTATTTTCGTGATATTATTCTATCCCAGCATGTCATTCCTTTTTTAAGAAACAAAAAACAATGTTATGGATGTCGATCAGGTCACACTTCTGCACGATAAGGCCCCCTGCTTTAAGGCATTAGCCACTCAACAGTTGTTGAGGAACCATGAGATCGATTTCTTTGGAAATGAAGAATGGCCATGAAATTCTCCTGACCTGAACGTCTGTGAACACATTGGATCAGTTATAAAGGACAAGGTTGAATGTCTCTTGTTTCAAGAACCTGCACTAAATCGATTTTCGAAGGATACAATGACGCAACACATTGAAACTGTTTTAGCAAATTTGCGTAACGATCAAGATCTATTCACGTCACTTTTGGCAAGCTACCCAAAGCGAATTCAGGCTGTCTTGGAAGCCAATGGCGGGAACACCAAGTTTTAATTGTTTCTCATTAAATGCAGGATTAAATTCTCTTTTGTAAGGTATGTTTAGTTTTACTGTACCTCTAATGGTTAGGCCATTGGCGGGGGGGGCTAAGGTCTATTGGAGCCCCGTATATATATGATACACACAGACAGTGCATGGAACAAGGAACTCTTCTGGGATAATTAAATCCACTATAGTCCGATAAGTAATGGTAAATGACAAATACCATAGTTTTTCTTTTTCATGATGCTAGCCCGACGTGGGCAACGGGTCACTCGCAAAGAGGTCCCATAAATATATCTTCCCTCACCAGCTATCTGCAAAGCAGACAGGATCCAGCTTTGGGACATGGATCTAGGGTTTAAAGCCTAGCCATGCTACATTTAGAACCTCAATATAAGCAAAAGACTCGCTGCCTTCACGTCAGATTGAATGCATCAAAAGAAAAAGAAAAAGGGGTAACTATCTTGAAACGGACATGTTATGTGCCTTGAAAGTGGACGCTCAATTCTGCCAGTTGAGGTTTAAGCTTTGGTTTTTGGCTAAAAATATAATAGTTACCCCTTTTTCTTTTTCTTTGATGCATTCAATCTGACGTGAAGGCAGCGAGTCTTTTGCTTATATTGAGGTTCTAAATGTAGCATGGCTAGGTGCTTTAAACCCTAGATCCATGTCCCAAAGCTGGATCCTGTCTGCTTTGCAGATAGCTGGTGAGGGAAGCTATATTTATGGGACCTCTTTGCGAGTGACCCGTTGCCCACGTCGGGCTAGCATCATGAAAAAGAAAAACTATGGTATTGTCATTTACCATTACTTATTCGGCTATAGTGATTTAATTATCCCAGAAGAGTTCCTTGTTCCATGCACTGTCTGTGTGTATCATAAAAAACTCAGGGGACCATTCTGAGTTCATTCCCATATATATATATATATATAATATATATATTATATATATATATATATATATATATATATATTAGTAGTAGTTCCCACATACTATGAATAAAAGATAGTGAAAAAATTAATTATAGTGAACGAATATGTAAAGCAATTTTCCGAAAACTAGTTTTCTATATTTTCTATACAATAAAATTAAAAATGAACCACGATACGCAACTAATTGTAGATAATTAACTTCATCACTACCATAAATAAATGCAAAAACTTCACTTTTTTACGTGAAGGTCATATTCATCACTACCAAAATGTCTTGTTCAGATAATATTGATAAAATCATCAATAAAGGATTGTATGCGGCGTTTATGTTATAATTTGGGTAATTTATAATTGGAAGTGATTCTATATTGACATCTAGTCTGCTTGTTCACTATCTTAGAAATTAATGTTGATATATTTGTTCGCGAGTCTTTATTTCATATTACGGTCTCCACTTTCTTATGGATGTATTGCGAGTGTCTCTGTTATGTGAAGGTTTGTATATATGTGTGTGTGTGTGTGTGTGTGTGTGTGTGTGTGTGTGTGTGTTGCGTGCGTACACAGAGAGGGTCTTTTTGGTTTGGTAGAACTGCTACAGATTTTTACGAAACTTAGCAATTCAGTTATTTACAAATTTTATTCTAAGGAAGTGTAAGTTAGGTTAGATTAGGTTTAGTTAAGTTACGTTAGGAATTAGACATTTCCATAGGATAAAATTTGCCAATAATTGATTTACTAAAGTTTCGTAAACATGTGTAGCAGTCCGCCAAACCGAAAGATCTCACAGAGAAAAATATTTTGTTGACTCAACCATAAATGTCTCAATAATTTTTTTGTTTTGTTCTTAGACACTCAAATTTTGTTTCATGCTACAATATATATTTGGATTACCTGAAGATCAGGGCCCCCAGCCTTCGTTAGTTAGCCTTATAAGGTTAACTGACGAAAATATCACAACTTAACTTAACCAATCGTTAGGTCAGCTGTACGCCCTTGACGACTGGTTAGGTTAAGTTATAAGGCCTTCTTCAGTTAGCCTTATAAGGCTAACTAAAGAAGGCTGGAGCCCTGATCTTCAGGTGATCCATATATTTTGGTACTTTCCTATTATCCCGGACCTCAGACTTTTTTTAAATGTTAAGTAACTAACCAAACCTAACCTAACCTAAATTTAGGTTAGGTTAGGTTAGGTTTGGTTAGTTACTTGACATTTAAAAAAAAAAAGTCTGGAGTCCTGGATAACAGGAAAGTACCTATATTTTGATGTTAATAATTTGGTGCAGTAAACAAATATTTAGGTAATCGAGCAAAATCTGCGTCTGTTTGTTTTACACGACAGTTTTTTAAATTAAACATAAATTATGTTAATTTTCAAATTAGAAAGTGTTTAACTTAATTTTCTCATTTTTCTTTAATCAGAATTTCTTTACTTAACTACTATATATTCGCTTATGTACAATATATATACAAAAAAATACACATTTAGAAATAAATATGAAAGCATTTTTACCTTAACTAGAGACCAACCGCTTTCCCCGAGATTCTTCATGTAACGTATAGAATGTTTTACTCGTTACGCCACACCAAATTACGAATATGTTTAACGAGTTTACTATTTATAATTTAGCTCTACTGCACATTAGAATTTTATTAAATGATATTTTAATAAGAAAAAAGGATCACCTGAAGATCAGGGCCCCCAGCCTTCTTTAGTTTGCCTTATAAGGCTAACTAACGAAAATATCACGACTTAACATAACCAGTAGTCAAGGGCGTACAGTTGACCTAACGATTGGTTCGGTTAAGTCGTAATATTTTTGTTAGTTAGCCTTATAAGACTAACTAACGAAGGCTGGGGTCCCTGATCTTCAGGTGATCCATAAAAAATATTATTTTTAATTAAATACCTTATATTTGGAAGAAAATGAAGAAATACATTTTTTTAAAATAAACCAACTAATATTAACCCTTTATGGACGGGTGCAAGCATGCATTTATGAATGCAAGGTTTGTCGTTCGAAAGTATTATTTATTGGTGTTTATAAAGCATTCAGAATAAAATTTTACATTAACAAAAAATGAAGCCAAAAGGATGCTGTGGTAATTAATTAAAGAAATTATTATATTTTGATCATTGCTTTATTTGATCCAAACAGAATGCAGTCAACTAAATGTGTTTTGTTGTTTTTAATGCAGATATCTTTCTCTGTGTATATTGTGTCTAAGTGTATATTTGGGTGTGTGTATGCGTTTCAATCTCATACTTGCCAACCCTACAGATTTAGACATTAGACTACCTATTTGAAGGCTATTCTACCGCCTATTCTACAAATAATGTCAAACCTTTTATGCTCAGAATGCACTAGAGTGCATCATTTAAGGCTAGATTTTCAAAAATTCCCTGGGAGGGGGGTTAGCCTTAAAAAATTAACTAATGAAGGCTGGGGGCCCTGATCTTCAGGTGATCCGAAACATGGACTGTCTAATGTCTATATAAAAATAGCAATCTAATAAAAATTTGGTATATTTATGTTAATGTTCTGCGATGACAGTATTTAGTTAATCAAAAGGTGAAAATTCTAACTGGTAATAAAGTACGTCTGAAAAATGTATCTTGGAAAAAGGCAAAGCTTTTTTTTATGCATAATAATAATAAACCTTAAAAAAAACAAGACAAGAATAAAAAAAAAAGAGTTGGCGTTAAAAATTCAAAGTTAAAAAACAAAAGATATTTAGCGGCAGCTTTTAACGTGTACGTACACTCTGAGACTAGACTTTTCATCAAGATGAGGGAAATTCTTTCATCGAAGTGTCCCCAGGTGATGACAGTAT
This sequence comes from Bathynomus jamesi, assembly GCA_023014485.1. Taxonomy (NCBI): domain Eukaryota; kingdom Metazoa; phylum Arthropoda; class Malacostraca; order Isopoda; family Cirolanidae; genus Bathynomus; species Bathynomus jamesi. The sequence continues at coordinate 76,506 of JAJOZX010003992.1, forward strand.
TTTCATCAAACTTCGATGCTTGATGAAATACTTTTCGGGGAATTGATTCCTTGAAAATAATTTAATCGAAGTGGGTGGCGCCATCTATTAGAGGGGATGTCAATTAAATATAATTTCGGTTTGTTTTCATAACCCGAGTGTAATTACAGTACATATATATTACCAACTTGATGTTACTCAGGAACAACATACTAACAGCGACTTATTTGCAGGATTAGATACATTAGAAATAAATTTACCTTGCCTCGGCGAGATTCGAACCAATGCCACCGAAGATTCGAATTTTGCGAGCCGCCACTTTGCTCACGCGGCCTTGAGACGTTAAGATATTCATATATAAGATAGATTTGTATGTACGAGTATACTCTTTCGCATTGGTTTCAGTAAGTGCATTTTATTTTACGAAGTGGTTATTTGACCAAGATTCCCGGTCAAATAATTGTGGGTTATTTGACCGAGACCCGGCCAAGTAGTCATCGGCTATTTGACAGGGGATTGTTCCCCAGCCATATAGTAAAAAGTTCTATTTTTCATCTTTTGGGATTTACCTTTGATTCTGTACCTACCTTAATTTCATATTTTCTTTTTGGCTTCTTTATTTTGTAAAAATAAAACTTGTCTATTTAGATTTAGCCCGTGGTTATTCGGCCGGGAATCCCGGTCAAATAACCCCTTCCTTTCATTAAACCTATAGGAAAATTATTGAATGCCCAGTTAGGTTAATTAAATGCCCGGTTAGGTCAAATGTATGCCCTTGACGATTGGTTAGATTAAGTCGTGATATTTTCGTTAGTTTTAACGAAAATACTCTATGTCAAAATTGTTACTAACTGAAAAGAGGAAGTTGAGGGTACTATAAAAGAAAAGATCCGAAACAACTGATCATAGCTTCTAAACACAGTTCAGAGAACTTGTGGGCGAGCTTTTAATTTTACGTACCTAAAACGAAAGATTAATTATTTGTAGCCTCGATTTTACGTACCTGAAACGAAAGATCGCCAAGAGTTTTTTTATTTAATCACTGAACTTAAAATATCTACTTGAATGCGACCAATAACCCCAGTTAAATAGCCCGTGGTTATTCGGCCGGGAATCCCAGTAAAATAGTCCCTTCCTTACTTAATATGTATACTGCTTCGATTTATATATATATATATATATATATATATATATATATATTCTTTCTCAGAGCTGCCGCTATATATTTTGTTTTCTTTAAGTTTAAAGTTTTAACACCAAACTTTTTTTTTTGTTATGCTTGTCCCGTTCTTTTTATGGTTTATTATTATGCACACACAAAAAATGGCTTTTCACAGGATGCATTTTTCAGACTATATACAGTATATACAGTATATTACTACTATAATTTAGCAAATGTGTCTGTCTGTCTGTCTGTCTGTCCGTCTATTCGTCTGTTCGCAGAAAAAATGTTTACGTTTCTGAACCGATTTCGACCAAACTTCGTATGGTGCATGGGGATGATGAGTAATGAACGAAAATATATGTGTGACCAGCACTCCCTCACCCACCGACTAAATACTGAGCCCGAAGGCCCCAGCACCGCGATAAAACTATAAAAAAGAACGCAGCCATAAAAATCTTGAGCTTCACAGTGTGTCAAGATTTGTGAAGCTTAAGATTTTTAAGACTATAGTTTTATTGACCAAATAATTGAACCCCCTGTAATTGAGAGACCTACTGGCCCTCAATTACTGTCGGTTCAATTATTTTGTCAGTAAAACTATAGAAAAGAATGCAGTCATGAAAATATTGAGCTTCACATTGCCGCCCATAATAATAATAATAATAATAATAATAATAATAATCTATATTATAATAAGAGAGCTGTCTGTCTGTCTGTCACACTTTCAGAAATTGTGAGAAAAAATTGTGAGAAAAAAATTCAGAAATTGTAAAAAAATTCAGAAATTGTATTACGGGCGGCAATGTGAAGCTCAAGATTTTCATGACTGTTCTTTTCTGTAGTTTAGCAATGGGGGAAGGGTGGGGGTGGGGGTAATGTGGGATGGGTGGGGTAATGGGGAGGGGAGGGGTTAATGGGGGAGGGGTTAGCCCCCAAGTTGTATGAATGGGGGTGAGGAGGGTTTGGGAGATACCAGATTCAGAAATGTTGACACAATGTGAAGCTCAAAATTTTCACGGCTGGGTTCTTTTTTGTAGTTTAGCCTGTCTAACCGTCAGCGAAGCGGCGGGAACTGTACTAGTAATAATAATAATAAGTAAAAAAAAAAATGTGACAAGTTGTATTTGAAATTTAATTGCTTCGTGAGCTTCAAGTAAAATCTGTGAAGCTGCATTTAAAATTTAAGTGATTCATGAGCTAATTGTAAACGTTAAACTCTAACTTGCTTGGAGAATATCCCGCCCGTAGGACGAGTATTTTTGCTAGTTACTACTAAAATTCACCGAATGTCTGTTCGTTTGTCCGCAGAAAAAACTTTTATGTTTTTGAACCGATTTCGACCAAACTTAGTATGGTGGATTGGGGTGATGAGTAATGAACGAAAATATATGTCTGACCAGCCCCTCCCCCTCCAATTACTGGGACCGAAGGCCCCAGCACCACAATAAAACTATAAAAAAGAACGCAGCCATGAAAATTTTGAGCTTCACATTGTGTCAAGATTTGTAAAGCTTAAGCTCTTCATAACTATAGTTTTATTGACCAAATAATTGAACTCTCAGTAATTGGGGGGGAGGAGGCCGCAGGTCCCCAAATTTCTTTCGGTTCAATTATTTGGTCAATAAAACTATAGAAAAGGACGCAGCCATAAAAATTTTAAGTTTCACATTGCCAACTGTAATAAAAAAAATTGTTGCTACAGTCTTTTATCATATTCAAGCACCGCAGGTCTAACTAAATAGGCCTGTAGGGGCTTGTTTAGCTAGTATATTTAATCATTTTGCACAAACTTAGCGCTCATCCTACCTTTTGAACAGAACTTTTTAAGCCAGTGAGAACTTAACATTTCCTTAAGCTCACGAAACACATTTTGAGAGCAGCTCCACAAATTTGGTGTCACAAGCTTTGGGTGTGAAGCTCAAACTTTTTATGGCTGTGATATTTCTGTAAATTTATGGTCTGATTTGCTTTTCCTCGATTTCACAAGAGTATAAAATTTTGTACACGTGTGGTTTGACTAAATGCCCATAATTCTTTATTACATTTTACCACAAACAAAAATTGAAGACTGAAACATTTTTGGAAAGTTAAAAAAATTATGGCAACTTTCAAATTGGTACAACTTTTAATTGCGTTTTCTGGCGTTTTTCACTTTGGTCGCTTAGCCACTTCTTCCTAGGACACTCAGTAGGACAGCCTTATATAAAGACTATGAACCAAATCAGAGACGATTCTCTCTCAGAGTGACTTCATCTAAGAAAATACTGTCATCTGCGTAATTATTATTAATTAATTAAAAGACTGTTTAAAAGGTTGCACTGAAGATCGGCTTCGGAAACTCCAAACATAACGGGCAGCACATCAACAAATGTAACCTTTGTTTCCTGTTATATACAGGGTATACCCAAAATTCAGCATTATAGGCAAAGTTTATGTTCAGTTGTTGTTGTTGTTGTTTAGCCGATCAGCCCACCCTGATCGAGCAAGCCGGCGCGGCGGCGGCACGCAGGTAACCGATCGCCGTCTCTGGAGTGGACCAAAGGTTCAGCGCACTAGTGATGTTGTGTTGTGTTCGTTGTTTTGCTAGAGCGGTACAGTCTGTCATAATGTGTTCAATTGTTTGTGGTGTGTCCTGGCACAGGTGGCAGGTGTCGTCTATGGAGTTGTCTAGTCTGTGTTTATATGTCCGTAAGTTGGGGTGATGTCCACATCGGAATCGTGCTAAGTTAACTCGATCCGATCTGCTCAGGCTGATCTCTGACCTGTTAATGGGTGGCGGCTTCGCACCTAGGACCGCATTCGGACCGAGTCGTGTCAGTGCTTTGTGGGTTAGGTGTGTGTGTGTATGTGTTTTCTGTACTGTGTGATGTCTGTGGGGCGTGGTATGGAATGGAGTATTTGGTTATAATGTCTCTCTGGTGTTACCTTAATGGTGCGAGGTGTTGGTGCATGATTGTACCTGTAGTGGCAAGGGTGTTGTGGGTTAGTTGTTGCTGCTGCCATGAATTGTGTTCCCCTCATGTCTAAATGTTCCCTAACTTTCAATATTTTTGTTTCTGTGTGCAGGTGTTCTATTGGTTTTGTTTGAGTGCATCCTGTAATGATACGAAGTGCGTTGTTTTGTATGGTCTGTAAGGTGTTTATGTGTGTGCTTGAGATAATGGGTGCCCAACATGGGCTAGCATAGTCCATAACTGAGCGAATATATGGTTTGTATATGAATGATGTTGTTTCCTGCTGGTGTCCAAAGTTTGTGCCTGTTAGTACCCTAAGCGTGTTAAGTTTTGACGTACATTGTTTTTAATGCCCTGAATGTGGTTTGCAAAAGATTATGATGTGTTGTATGATGTGACCCCAAGTATTTTGGTCCTGTGAGTGTGTGGAATGTTGATGTTGTTTAGTGTAAGCTGTGGAATTACCTGGTGTTCTTTTGTGTTGCTTGTAAGCAAGGTGGTGGTTGATTTTGTGGGCGCTACTTTGAGTCTATTGTGTGAGCCAGTCTTGTATACTGTTTATGTATGTTTGTAGGTTATTTGTAGCGGTGTCGATGTTGTTGTGAGTGGATGTTAGAGTGATGTCATCTGTATATGATGATAAGGTAAGCTTGTTAGCTATGGGTGTTGGAATGTCATGCATGTATAAGTTGAAGAGTGTTGGTGAGAGAACAGAGCCTTGAGGGACCCCGTTCGGAAAAAGCTTGTTTTTGGATGACTTGCCATTAAATGTGACATGTGAGTATCTTCCTGAAAGATAGTTGCTCAGCCACCTTTTGGTGTTATTGTGCATGTTTGTGTTGAGTATTTTGTTTATGAGAGGGAAGCGTGGGATAGCATCAAATGCTTTACTAATGTCTATTGTTGCTAATAAGGTACGTTGAGCTGGTCGTCTGGAGTTGATGCCATTCATGATGTGCTGCGTGAGGTTAGTGAGTAATGTCGTGGTTGAGTGGTGAGGTCTGAATCCATGTTGAGTAGGCAATAGTGGAATGTGTGGGTTGGTGATTTGTAAGATTAGTCTTTCTGTTACTTTGGAAGGTGTGCATAGTAAAGTAATGGGTCTATAGGAAGCTGGTTCTCTTGGATTGTTGTTTGGTTTGAGTAGTGTAATAATTTTACCTTGTTTCCATATGTCAGGAATAATACAGTGTTGTATGAATATGTGCTGATATTTGTGAGAGCTAGTATTCCTTGTGGGCCCAAGTGTTTAAGGTGTATGTTAGATATGTTGTCTGGTCCTGTAGCCTTCGAATTCTTAATGTTTATGATGATCTTGGTGGTCTGGTCTGTATTGAAGGGTGTAATGGTCGTGTCGAGTCTGTAGGTTTTCTTGTGTCTGGCTGTTTGTCTGTCTGCGTGTTTGTGGTTGTTGTCTCTGTTTAAGTGACTTATCTTTGCGTAGTGATTAACTAGAATGTTAGCTTGGTGTGTGTATGTTGGGATATTATTTTGGCCGCGACAGATAGCCGCGTGTGAGGTGTGAATGCCGCTGTTAGAGTGGGTAATGCTGTTATAGTCTTGTATACCCTGGATGTATCTGTGGAGTGGTTTAGTGTTGTTATGAATTCCCTGAATGTTTCTGTTTGTTTTTCTTTGAGTTTGTTGTTTATTTCTATGTTGAGCTGTTGTATCTGCTGTTTTATGGCTTCTGTGTGTGGTGTTTGTGTGTATATTTGAGGTTGTTACGTTGCCTTATGAGGTGGGCTATTTCTCTAGTGTAATTTGGGTTGTATTTCCTAATGTTGCCCTTGGGTATGTATTTGTTTGCATTATTGATGATCTGATTAAATGTCTTGAATGTTGTATTGATGTTTATGATGGGTGTGCTGTTTAATGTGGTGAATTGTTCCTCAGTCTGTATTTTGAATTGTTCCCAATCAGCTTTCTTGTAATTTCTGTAAGTGTGTCTAAGGCTGTTGGGGCAGAGTGTAGAATGTGTTGTAATGATGATGGGCAGGTGGTCTGATGACAGTTGTTTTTCTGTTCTCCATTGTGTATGTGTTGCTAGTGAGGGGGAACAGAACGTTATGTCTGGGGAGGAGTTTGAGTATCCTGCTTGATGAAGAGGTTGTTTAGTTGTGTGGCTATGTTGGCGCCTCTGGTGTTGTTTTGGTTGTGCAGGTACCAACTAGTGTCTTTGGCGTTGAAGTCTCCTCCTAAGATGACATTAGTGAGAGAGGCCAGATTGTGTAACTGTGGATCGTAATTGGCTGGCACCTGAGGTGAACTATCTGGTGGGATGTAAATGTTGATTAGTGTGGTGTTGTTTTGCGCGTGTTTTAATGTTAACTGCCTGTATTTCTATCGTGTTATCTGCTTCGATTGTGTTTGTAATGTTTTGAGTAGCATCAGTGTAGCTAATGCTTTTATGTATGTAAATGATGAGTCAGTTTACTTTAGATATTTAAATTTATTTGTACTGAAGCTTACTAAAGAATTTTATCATTAAAAGAACCCCACTTTTTAGTCTCTGAAGAATAGGGAGTAGAGTCCAGTGACGAACCCGTTGAACGTAGTTTATTCGGTTCGGCTCAGTTCACCTTTAAAGGGGACTTACTTTTACCGGTTGATGGGTTACTGACCGTCTCAATACTCTCGACTGCACGAGGAACGTTAAGAGGAACAACCAACCACTTTCTAGTCGGTGTCTGTAAGATTTAATATTTGAAATCATTAATGAACTATAATTATAAATAATTTGTAACTTTGTAGATCAAAAAGACGGATGGGAAGCCAACTGAAACTCTTGCACTGAACGTAGGAAGCTATTGTTATATAACATTTGTGTGTGTGGTGTGTGTTTTGTAATTTATTATTACCACTGTATTATTATCACTGTCTCATCAATGGAGACCGAGAACGTTTTCTCCTGTATCGCTTCCTGCATGTCTTAACCCTTGAGTAATACCTGACTTTTTCATATTGACTTAAAATTTACTTCAAATTTTGATGATGGCTTTAATGTCTTCTTCCTTTTAATTACTTCAGCTTGCAGCAAGATTTTTTTAACTAGCTAACCTAAATTGGTGTTCTGAAGCAGTACTATTTTTAATTTTTTACACATGTAGAGTGTATATCATCTTTGTTGTGATGAAAAGTTATTTTGAACTTTTTTTTTACCTTCAAGCAATTCCTTATTTGGTTTATTCAGTTTATTATGAAAGAATTCTTCATGAAAATCTGAAGATTTCTAATTTGCTTCATTTTAGGACTGTAATTCCAGTTAATTTTTATTATTATAAGCAGAGCCTTCGGCTCCCTGCCCTACGGGCGGGGCTTGTGCTTCGCAAACTCGCTTACTGCGAGGGCACGTTAGGGTTACCCCTTTGGGAGTAGGTCATTCTCCCTCTCCCCATTACCCCACACACCCCTTTGTTTTGTAAATTTATTGACCGACTGGAAAATGGTTGAAACGTTGTGGGTAATTTTTAAACAGGAAATGGATGGAAACAGGAAATGGAAGGAATTGTATGTGTTTTTTTAATAGTGTAAGGATAAGTTAATGACCACCAGCTGAGTTCAGAAGAGGGATCATATATATAACTATGGTAAAGGAGGCATGAACCCTTAAAAATATCAGTTTTTTAAATGATAAAATTAATAACGTCTTTCTGCTTCTGAGTCAACCTCTAACTGTTCATAACTGGTGAAATTTTTATTCCCTACATGGTGGAAATCTCTCTGGTTTGTCTCGCAATCACGAGATTCTTGACATGGCGGATTCAAAAAATGGAAGCTGAAGACTGGTTAAACTTATGGTCATCGTGACTTCCTGAAGTACGAGTGACTGCATTAGTATCCAGGTCACATGATGAGCACTCGCCACCGTGCACGTCCGGAATTACAATGAGCAGACTCATTCAGACATATATATAAACAGTCGCTCCCAAAAGCAAACTCGAAATTGTGGTAGAATTGGCTAGTTTAGGCAGACCCAAGACATTCAGCACGATATTCCAACATGACCAATGCAAAGATAAAGAAGATAAAAAAAAAAAAAATGCTTGTATGCAACAACCCAAAAATTTGGACAAGTTCACATGGTTAACTCAATTATTTAAATTTTTTTAACCAGAAAAATAAGCATGGTTAGCACGATCACTGTTTAAATGGATTAAGAATACGCTTTCGTTCTCAAACATTTAAGCATGTATTTGATTAGTTTAATCAAGTTTTATATTTTCTTTATGCAGGAAGGCGGGGCCAAGGGCGAATGTCAGCAAAAACGGCCCCCATAGAGAAAGAAGAGAGCCAAAATCAAGATCAAGGGTTTTCTAGATGCCTGGACACTGCGTTTGAAAGATTGGAGGTCATACACAGGGGAAAAGATGGATTGAGGAAGATTGTTCCAGAGTTCACCGGTTGAGTAGATGAAAAATTAAAAATACCTATTAATCCTTGCATTAGAGAGCTGGACAGAAAAGGAATGAGACTGTGTCGAAAGTCTGGTACTGCAAATTCTTCTTAAAGGAGGAGACATGCAGTTAGAGAGTTCAGAAGAACAGTGTCCGTTATAATAGCGATAGCAAAGAGAGTAAGTCAACATTGCGACGAAGAGGTAGGGATTGAAGACAGTCTTTGATACCATCCGGTCAAGTAGAGCTGTGTGGCTTGAGCCACCCCATACATGAGAAGCGTATTCCATACAGGGGTGAACAGGACCCCTGTACAGAGACAGCAACTGATTGAGGATGAAGAAACTGCGGAGGCGGTACAACATACCAAACATCTTATATGCTCTTTTGGGAAGAGAGTATATGTGCTCTTTCCAGGAAAGGTCCCGAGAAAAGGAAACGCCAAGAATGTTAAGAGAAGAGGAAGGATTGAGTCGTGTATTGTTGAAGGTAAGAGGATAGTCGTGTGTAAGATTGTGACGAATAGACAGATGCAGAAACTGAGTTTTCTCTGCTTCAGTCAGAGATAGTAGAAAGATCATAGCTAAGGTGTACCATAGCCGGCCTACGCGAAGCATGAAGTAACTGTTGAGAGGGACGCTTTGTGAAACGGGTGGAGAAATGGACAGTGGAATCATCGGCATAAGAGTGGATAGGACAGGAAGTGCGATTTAAAAGATCATTGATAAATAAAAGGAAAAGTGTGGGTGACAGGACAGAACCCTGAGGAACACCACTATTAAGGAGGGGCCAAGGGAAAATGCCCACAAAAGCACAGAAGAAGAAGAGAGCCAAAATCAAGGTCCGGGGTTTTCGAGATGCCTAGACACTCTGCGTTTGAAAGACGGGAGGTTATAGACAGGAAGAAAGATGGATTGAGGAAGATTGTTCCAGAGTTGACCGGTTGAGTAGATGAAAGACTGAAAATACCGATTAATCTTTGCATTAGATAGTTGGATAGAAAGTGAATGAGAAAGTGTAGAAAGTCTGATACTGCATGCTCTCCTTAAAAGAGGAAGCATTGAGTGAGGCAACATTGCGGCGAAGTGAGAGAGATTGAAGACAATCAGTAAGAGGCGGAGAATTGATGAGACGAAAAGCCTTTGATTCCACCCGTCAAGTGGGTTGATCCACCCCATATGAGAAGCATACTCCATACAGGGGTGAACAAGACCCCTGTACAGAAACAGCAACTACTGGGGGTGAAGAAACCGCGAGGGCGGTACAGCAGACCTAACCTCTTAGAAGCTGTTTTAGAAAGAGAGCATGTGATCTTTCCAGGAAAGATCACGAGAAAAGGAAACGCCAAGAATGTTAAGAGAAGAGAAAGGATTGAGTTGTGTGTTGTTGAACGGAAGCTGGTAAGGGGATAGTCGTGTGGAAGATTGTCACAAGTAGACAGATGGAGGAACTGAGTTTATGAGGCATTGAATGCCACAAGGTTTTCTCTGCCCCAATCAGAAATAGCAGAAAGATCAGAGTTCAGGTGCTCCATAGCCGTACTACGCGAATCATGGAGTGACTGTTGAGAGGGACGCTTTGGGAAGCGGGTGGAGAAGTGAAGAGTGGAATCATTGGCATAGGAGTGAATAGGAGAGGAAGTGCGAATTAAAAGATCATTAATAAATAAAAGGAAAAGTGTGGGTGACAGGACAGAACCCTGAGGAACACTATTGTTAATAGCTTTAGGAGAAGAACAGTAGCCATCTACAACTGCAGCTATAGATCGGCCAGAAAGGAAATTAAAGATGAAGGCACAGATAGAAGGATAGAAACCGAAGGAGGGCAGTTTGGAAATTAAAGATTTGTACCAGACTCTATCAAAAGCTTTTGATATGTCCAGCGCAATAGCAAAAGTTTCACTGAAATCCCGAAAGGAGGATGACCAAGAGTCAGAGAGATATGCAAGAAGATCGCCAGTAAGCGTCCCTTCCGGAATCCATACTGACGATCTGAAAGAAGATTGTGAGAAGAAAGGTGTTTAAGAATCTTCCTATTAAGGATAGATTAAAAAGCTTTGGAAAGGTAAGAAATCAAAGCAATTGGACGATAGTTGGAGGATTGAGAGCGGTCACCCTTGTTTGGGACAGGCTGAATGAAAATGAACTTCCAGCAGGAAGGAAAAATACCAGATGAGAGACAAAGACGAAAGAGTTTGCTTAGACAGAGTGTCAGCACAGAAGCACAGTTCTTAAGAACAACAGGAGGAACACCATCAGGACCATACGCCTTCCTAAAGTTGAGCCTAGATAGGGCAGAAAAAACATCTTTAGAAGAAATTCTAATTTCAGACATAATAAAGCTACATATCAGTCAGAGAGGAAATCATAGATGAAGGCACAGATAGAAGGATAGAAACCTAAGGAGGGCAGTTTGGAAATTAAAGATTTCTCTGAAGAAACGGTTAAGTGTAGAAGTGAGTAGTTCGGGATTACAACATCACTATAACGGCTACATGTTTCCTATCATCTCAAATATACTCAGATTTTTCCTGGACAAAAATGCAAGAGTTCTGAGAATGTAACGTTAATATACAGATCCCTGCCATAATAAAATAGAACCCTTGCAAAAAAAAAAAATTTAATACGGCAGGTAAAACAGGCAGTTAATATCAAATAACCTTTCAACGAGCCTCTTGAAGGATTCAGAAAAGTCATGGCATAGAAGTAACGAGTTTTGTGTCATGGATTTATTGAAGATTTTTCGAGTTGAAGTAAATTTTTCGTTTAACCCTTTCACTGCCACGTTATGGTAGAGGTATAATATGCCGATATGGTGTGGCAGACACGGATTTATGACAACAAATATATGCGGGTTTGGCGGTGAAAAAGTTAAGGAAAGCTCTCCTAGATGTAAGAAGAGATCTTCATTTTCGCATTTGATGCTGAAGACAAACTCAAACATTTAATGCTTTAGGAATCATGTCGAGGGTTCTTGGTGTCCCGGGAAGAACCTACAGATATTTTTGTCTCTTCCATCGAGTAATGGCTTAATAGGTGTGATATTTATCACAATCTCCACGTTGGAACGATGACAGGAGAATGGATATGTACTTAACGGAATTTAAGATGGTTTTCGATTAATGACTGGTCAGTATTTCCAACATCCCAAATCACTGATCATTGCACTGAAACCATCGTGTTGATCTGTGGTCTTTAAATAAAGTTTCTGAAATTCTTTATCTATCCCTTTTCCATACACATGTGCGTACATTCAGTGTGAAGTGACCAAACTTTTAAGATGCCATATGTCTGTTTATCATCTGTGTATGACCAGAAAATAGGAGTTTTCAATAAAGCACAGGTACATTGTCGGACACCAGTAACGTTGAGCTGCTCGTTGATGTGTTAACATAGATATGATATCCACATACTTTGTGCCTAGACTAGATTTCAGTGGGCAATCTAAAGTTTTCTCTGTTTGTTCGTATACGAGTGATGGCCGTCCTGGTTGAGTATTTATTGGCTTCGCATTTACTTGTTTAACGAAAATATTTTTTTTATAAAAACCAAGATTTTGGATTATCTGCCTTTCATTTTAATCAATCTGATTGTCCAGTCAAGTCAAAGGACAAATAGGTAGATAGTGAGATATTACGAGCTCCAACAGTACGAGGTATCTTTAACTGTCTACTTTATATACTAGTTTGATGAACGACACTTTCTGTTTGTAGCCTAAACACGGTCGCTCCTAAAGCAAACCCAGTGAAGTCATGGGTTAAGGGCAAAACTGTTGAAAAAATAAACAGAATTACTCCTAAATTTGTTGAATGTTTCATGTTAAAATTAATGTTATATTTATTTTAACAGTTAACAAAGAGATTTTCTTGAACAATCAAATATTATTATTATTATTATTATTATTATTATTATTATTCAAAATATTTATTCCAAATTTTATAAGTAAGTTTGCTTTCCTCGAACCTACACCCAACTTGTCGACAAATATTAAATTGACACTAAAAAAACATTTAATTTAACCAAACCTAGCTAGTCCAGCGTCACCTAACTAACCTAACCTAACTAACTTAACCTAACCGCCAATGAATAGTCAATTTTATGTCACGTTAACCCGCTTTCCTCAGTATAATAATGGCAGTCTTACTTATGTTAATTTCTCATATTTAATATCTTATTTTGTAAATTGCAATATTCAATATATAATGTCTTTTACCTATAAAAATTATTTATCGTCATAACTTTCTATTGGAACCACAATATATATATATATAGTATGTCATGAAAAATCTCATTTCTCAAACGAGTTGGAGTGAGAAGGCAGACATGCTCGGATATGAAATATAGAAAGTAAGGAAGAAGAGAAAGGTAGAAACTAAAACATACATATCCTGATGGATCAGCACCCCCTCCCTCTTCCTACATGACTAAATTCCACACGTGCGGCGCTTCATACGCCATGTCGGGTGGTGTTTCCAGGCTTTGTAGAATAAAAGAGACAGAGTTCCGAACTTACATACCTCTTCCATTCCATTCTACTTCTCTGACACACAGTCAGAAAACTTTTAACAGCCTCTTGCATATCACACTCACTCTGAGCAAATAGCCTAGCTGTTTGTTGTTTGTTGTTGACGTTATAAGAGGTGAAATTAGAGTTGTAGGAGTGATAACAGAAAGTGGGGAAATGGGAAATATAGATGAAGAGTTGATAGGTCCTCGGGCTGGATGCGCAGTTTTTTTTTTTTTTTTTTTTTATGGGGGATTTAAGGTCTGGTGATAAGTGAATCACCTTCCTTGCGCGTTCAAGCTTTTGTAGGGTGCTTGACTTGTTAGCTTAGTTTGGGTTTTCTACCTCTTTTATTTTATTTATTTTTTTTTATTTATTTATTTATTTATTTATTTATTTTTTATTTTTATTTTTATTTTTTTTTTTTTTATTATTTATTTATTTATTATTTTATTTTTATTTTATTTTTTTTTATTATTTATTTTTTTATTTTTTTATTTTTTTTTTTTTATCTTCTATACGGTACAAAAAGTGCCGTTGGTGGGGGGTGTCTGCTGCGGGGTAGACTTCTCTTGAAATAGAAGTACTCTCTCCCGCGCTGAGGTCCAATATCGAGTTCTTCATAGGTCTGTGGAGAGGTGTTTTGTACCTTCCTCCAAGTTTTCTCCGCCCTGCTGTGCAGGAGGACATTGAGGGCTGGTAAGTTTGCTTGTTGGTGCAGTGCCTGGGATGATATCCTGTCGCTGAGTCGTTTCCCCAGGATGAATCTTGTTCCAGCGTTCTGTATTTTTTGTAGCAACATCAGATTTGTGTCGCTCGTTGTGTGCAGTGGAATTGCCGGGTATTCGAGGATAGACCGTACCAGCGCCGTGTACAGCATCTTCTTATTTTTTACCGAGAGTCCCCTGAAACGGTAGAGTTTACTGAGCTCTCTTCTCGCTTTGTTTGACCTTGCTGTGGTGTGGTTTTTATAGCCAAAGCTGTTGATGGTCAGGCCGAGAGCTGTGCCTTGTTGCTTGTAAGGTTGGATTCGGTTGTTTATTTCTAGTGCGTGAACGTTCCTGTGGCCAATGTTAATAACTGTGAATTTCTGTTGGTTCGTCTGAATTTTCCAACGTTCCTCGAATTCATTGATTCTTTCAATTTGTCTCTTCAGCCTGTTGGCGTGTTGCTCTTTGCCGAGGTTTGATGTTACTATTTGCGTGATGTCGTCCGCGTAGATGACTTCTCGGGTGTGTGGTGGGGGCGGAGGCAATTGGGCGATGTACAGGTTGTACAGAGTGGGCGAAAGTATCGCTCCCTGGGGCACTCCCGCCTGGATGTCGAAGAGCTTGCCAGTGTGGGTCTTGTGTTGGACGTAAGCTTTTCGATCTTTGAGGAAGCTGCAAAGGATTTTCCCTAAGTTTGCGTCCATGTTCTGTTCGAGGATGCGGTATTGTAATCCTTGGTGCCACACTTTGTCGAAGGCGGCCTTCACATCTCTCAGTACTATCGAGACTCTTCTGCTGAACGCTAGTTTGTTTGCCACCGTTTCGTGCAGAATGGCGAGGGCTGTGGCTGTGCCTCTCTTTTTCCTGAATCCATGCTGGGCGTCTGAAAGTGCACCATTGACCGTGAGGTGGAAATTCAGTTTCCGAAGGAGTATTTTTTCCAGGGTTTTGCCGAGTACCTCTAACAGGCTGATGGGTCTATAGTTCTCGATGAACTCTGTGGATTTCCCTCCTTTAGGGATCATGATGATTTTTGCGGTTTTTAATGCTTTTGGGAAGTATCCGATGGAGAGACTGGCGCTAAATATGTTTGCTATCTCTTCGTGTATGTTCGGGGGCGACTTTTGGATCAGGGTTTTCGTGATTCCGGAGGGGCCTGGTGCCTTTTCTTTAAAGAGGCTGATCGTGTCAGTGACCTCTTTCACCGTAATTCTGAAGTTGGCATTTAGGGGTTCTGCCCTATCCGTTGGTAGGATCCTTTCGTGGTTGTCTTCCAGCCACTGTGTGACCCTTGCTTCATTGTCTTCGTCGAACAGGTCATTTTCTTCATCGCTTATGTTGAACGTTCTTCTGAGACGATTTCGAAAGCTTTCCGCTATTTCTTGGTCCGAGATGAGAGGTCTTCCGTTTTCATTCCGGAGTGTCTTGAATTTTTCAGCTTTGGGTGTTCCTTTTAGTTTCCTTATCTGTGACCAGAAGGTTTTAGGGTCTCTTTCTACGTCTATCCTGTCGACGAGCGCGTTCCACATGTCGTGTTCTTTTTCAATCCACAAGCCTCGTAGTCGGGCTCTGAGGATGTTGTATTGCAGTTTGTTATGCAGGTAATTTATGCCGCTGTCCATCTGGTTCCTGACGACGTTTAATTGGCGTGTGGCGGCGACGATTTCTTCGGAGGGGGAGGGGTGTGGCAGAATGCGGTGGGTGATGGTGGGTACGTGTTTTTCCTTGGCAGTCTTCAGCGCCTTCAGAAGGTCTGCCGTGGCAGCTTCAATTGCTGCTATCCCCCACCATTCAGTTCTGAGGGCTCGTGTTGGGCGAGGTCAGCCTGGTACTCCTCCCAGTTCGTCTTGCGGATGGAGGGGCGGGGACGGATTGGGACTTGTAAAGGAGCGCAGGCAATCTTCATGATGATAGGGACGTGGTCGCTGGGTGTGGCTGGGCCCGGATAGTGATGAGTGTTGAGGTATGCCAGATTATTGGCAATAATTTTGTCGGGCATCGTTCCGGCGTTCCTGCCGTAAAAAGTTGGAAAATGTGGCCCTAACCACTTCATTTTCCCCCTTCTGTTTATTTCCGCCAGTTGTTTCCCGTAATGGTTACTGTAGTTATCGTCGAAGTCCACATGTCTGGCATTCAGGTCTCCGATGATGTAAACTGGGCAGTTGTAGTTCAGAAGTTTGATAATATCTGCTGATGAGATGGTGCCCCTCCTCGGGGGGCAGTATGTCGTCCCAATGATGAGGTCTTCGTGGCCCAGTTTTAACCTCACTGCCAGTGTTTCGTCTTCGAAGCTTGTGATCTCTTCGAAGCGAAGACCACGTTTGACGGCAATTGCAACACCGTCATGCAGTTCTTGCGATCTGTTCGATTGTATGATGTTGTAATTGAACAGTTTTATTTGCTGGGGTGCCTTTAGGCTGTGTGAGTTAATGAGGATGATGTCTGGGTCGATTAGTCTGTAGGTATTGGCCAGAGACGTCTTGTGCGTTTGCCAATGCAGTACATTTTGCTGAAGAATCGTTAGGTTAGATTGTTGCGCGTGCATGTTGATTGTGTTTTGCTTTTTGGTTCAGTGCCTGTGGGGGAGCGCGTCGCATTCCTGAACGAATTTTTTTGAATGCCTGGTCCGGGAGAACGTCGAGGTCCTCACCTGACAGCGATTTCTTGTCGTTCGATCAAGAGTGGGATGTCATAAGTGGTGTCCACGTTCTCTCGAAGGTGTACTTATAAGATCCCTCTCTCAGCCCTTTCACCAGTTGGGATAGGACCATGGGTTTAGGGAAGGGGTTGGAGGCCTTCGCGACGATCCTTAGCCCCAGATCTGAGGCCTTGTGTTGGGGATGAGCAATTTCTTCGGTAACGGTTAGAGGATTCAGTGTTCGGCTTCTCAGGAGATTTGGGGCAAGAGGTTTGCCCGGTTAGGGGCTTCACTTTCGGTGCCTCCCGATTCCCGCACGAGTGCGGCGGGGTCGTGGGGCATCCGTGTAAGATTCCGCTTCGTTGTCTGATACTGGGGCAGAGACGGGTTTGGGTACGGGTTCGGGCTCAGGTTCTGATTCACTGTCTGATTCGTCGGAGGCGGCAGTTGTCCTTTCTGGAAGTCGTGCCGCGAAGATAGATGCCGAGGGGACATCGTCGGGGGCGTTGACTTCCGGCATGCCGTTTCTCCTGAGCATGTCATTTAGGTGCTTCGAGTATGTGCCTGGGGTGCCCATATTGAGGAGATGAGCGTGTATGACGCAAGTCAATAGGGTCAGGCTGTTTGAGTTTTCAAGTACGATTTCTGTGGGACTGAGGTGGGAGCGAGCCTCCTCGATGGACTGTTTGACTGCAGCTCTGTACGGTTGCAGCTCTTTTACGGCGAGTCCTCCTGAGTTTTTTCCTTCCTCAGTCGGATGGCCTCCTTCTTCTTCGGGCATGCCATTGCCAGTGTACGGTGCGGGCCGTGGCAGTTGATGCATTTCTTTTGTGTGGCCTTACATTCGGTCCACTTATGTCCCACTACTGCGCACTCGGAGCAGACCGTGATGTGTTTGGTGGGACAGTCCTTCGAAGGGTGCTCCTCGAATTTATAGCAATTGAAACAAGTCAGGACAGTAATAAATTCGTCCACGGTGATCTGAGAAGGGGTCACGAACATGTGGAATAGTAACAGTCCTGATTCCGCTGCTTTGCGCGCAATCTCGGGGGTCTTGAATTCAACTTTAACGACGTGGGTGAAGTCTTTGATTTTTGTGACTTCTTCAACTTTGGCCCACGTGTTCTCCTTTTCTAGTTCCTCTTTTATTTCTTCCTTAGACCGGCATCCGATGTGGCGGTCGAGTTTTCTCATAAAGACAGAGCTCTTGGCTCTGATATTAGGGGGCACCTGGATTTGTATGCCCGCGGTACGAAGCGACTCTTTAGTTTCAGGCGCCAGAAGCTTCGACGCGTCTTCCTCCCTGCATACTGCGGTGAACGTAGGGTGCTCACCGTAAATTCGGATGAAGGGCACGTGTGCCCTCGTGAAAACTTCCGAGATGACGTAGCTTCTCGTAGCTTTCTTAGATGTTGCTTTGATTTTTAGTCGCATTTGTTTTTGGGGCGTTGCGGTCGCCATCTTGTAAAATGTGTCGCGAGATAGGGTCGCCAGGGGTCGGCCATCGGGCAGGAGGGGGGGGGGAGAATGGTGGTGTATGATATGGGCTCTGGCCGCATCTCCTGAGGGGGATGACTCATGGCGGACTTATGAGCGCCGCCTCCCCTCAGGCTTGGTTATCAGGATTGCAGTTTCCATACACGGAGACGGGGTGATTAGAGTCGCACCGTGGTCTTGGGAAACCTCTAGCCCTGACATGCATTTCCCCCGAGAGGTGATGTCATGCCAAAGTTCGAGTGCAATTCTGGATGCAGTTCGAGCGAACCCTGATCTGGTCCGCAGCGGGCTAAGCCTCAGACCTCCTTCGTCAGATCCTATTGATGCACGCATCGATAGACGGGTTCTAGTGAAACCCCCCAACCTGCCCCTCCGGCTTGGCCCCAGCAAGCCCTGGGTCTCTAGTGAAGACACATACTATCGTAGAACGCGCTCAAATAGAAGTAGTCTTATTTCTGCGATGTCCTGGGTTTATACTTTTTGGCGCCAATACTACTGAAGCGTGCACTTCGGCTTCGGCGAAGAAAAACGAAGCGTTGTCTTGTCTGCGGGGTCCAAGCGAATTCAATGCTGCTCGTGTTAGTCTGCCTGGGCGAGATGAACTCTTATTCCCTTGCGGGTAGTGATTCTGGGCAGGCAGAAGCGGGCGTTCCAGTCTTCAGGCACACTCCTATTTGTCCATGTA
The DNA here is from genome assembly GCA_023014485.1 of Bathynomus jamesi. NCBI lineage: Eukaryota > Metazoa > Arthropoda > Malacostraca > Isopoda > Cirolanidae > Bathynomus > Bathynomus jamesi. The sequence continues at coordinate 95,034 of JAJOZX010003992.1, forward strand.
CTCTGACATATACGTCACAACCAATCTAACCCTTTCTAATACCCATACTTATATTTCCTCGTATATCTTACCCACACCTGCCGCTTTTTTCATTTTTTAGCTTCCGAACCGTCGTTTTCACTTCATCCATGGCTATGTTCTCACATGTCCTCGCACCACCAAATCCCATCATATTTATATTTGCACACCTCTCATCTCTTCCACCCATCAAACTCTCGAAATATTTCTTCCATTTATTCCGTAGATCCACATCCGTTGTGAGCATTATTCCATTTTAATCCCTTACTCTCAAACTTTCTTTCATAGTTTCATTTTTGCGCTTCCCCATTTCCTTTCAGAACAACTTTCTATTCTCTACATAAGCTTCATTTATCCTCCTTCTAAACTCATTACTTACTCCCTGTTTCTTCTTCTTCCGCCCTAGTCTCTTTACACATCTCTCGTTCTCTTCATACACCCTCTTTCTTCTTCGACTTTCTCCTCAATCGCAATCATACTGCGCACACAACAACCACTTCCTCCTTTTATCCTCAACCGCTGACGCAACCTCGGCATCCCACTACGCTGTTGCCATCTTCTTCGCACCTATCTTAACAATCCCACACACACTTCTTGCATTTCTAATCAAACATTCCTTATATATATTCCACATTTCACTCATATTCATTTGATCTGAATCTTTTACATTCAATTCATCATGCACTTAATATACTCATTCACTACTTCTCTTACCATAAACATTTCCATATAGATAGATAGATAGATAAATAGATAGACAAGGAAAATATAAATCAATCCTTGGAAGTCCTTTCTAGTTTATTTCAACTCCTCTTCATTCCTCTGAAGAGGAACTGAAATAAACTCGAAATCTCGAAAATACTCGGAAGGAGTGTTTTCTATTTCCTTTGTAGACTAAATTAATATTAAGTAGTTCACGTGTTTACTTGTAAATTTATATATATTATATATATATATATATATATTATATATATATATATATATATATATATATATTATATATATTATATATATTATTCATATAAATTCCATCATCATAGGCATAATTTATTAACTATATAGTTTGTTTCCATGATGGTGAACTTTATGAATACCCTGTACACACACACACACACACACACACACACACACACACACACAGATATATATATATATACATATATATATATATATATATATATACATATATATATATATATATATACAACTTAAATTTGTCAGGTTTCGCGGGAGGTTGATCAAGCGAGTGGACTTGTCTTCGGAGATGGCTTGGCAAAGGAGATCGGGTTACCGTCTTCCTATCTCCATCTCACAAAGCCAAGCACACCCGGATCATTTGGGATTACCCAAAGTCAGGTGTTTAGTTTCCTCTTAATGGTGTCCACATCGATACCAACTATATTAGTAACTTTTTTTTTGTGGGGGGGGGGGGGGGGGCAAATGTCTGAACGGTTTTTAGACTTTAATTCCGAAGGAAGGCAGTTTTGCAGTCAAAGTTGTTATTTACTATGACGTCATGCTTTGAAATGTACTGTATAAGATGTTCTTTCTTACCTGCTTTATCTATTCGTTTAAATTTAATTGTATACTATTTGTAAATAATATAATATGGATTAAAAACTCGCTTCTATTTTTTCTTTTTATTTTCATTCTCGTGCCAGGGCAGTAAAACCGTACATTTGAAATATCAACTGTGATTGGCCAGTATTAACCTATTATTTTTGTAGCCTTTTCTTCTTATTCTACATAATAATTATCTGTTTTTACATAAATATTTCTATTATATTACAATTTGAAATTCAATAATAAGTTTAGTATATACTCGTGTATATATATATATATATATATATATATATATATATATATATGATGAATAAAACCACGAAGGAAAGGAAACACAAAATGGTGCTCTAATGAGGATGTCATTAGACGAAAGCGCTTGAGCACCATTTTGTGTTTCCTTTCCTTCGTGGTTTTATTCATCATAAATATTTTTCACGTGTTACTTTCGTGAAATAATTTTCATATATATATATATATATATGGGATGATTTTCACAATTAAACACGTGAAATGAATGAATGATGCAAACCCACAAGGTTTGTGGGTTTGCATTATATATATATATATTATATATATATATATATATATATATATATATATATATATATATATATATAATTTTTACGGAACGATGAACAGATATGAGTTTAGTTGTTACTATAGTTGACTACGAATCCGTCGACCCCGGGTTCGATTCCCGGCGACAGCGGAAGACGCGCATCTCACCCAGCTGTTCATCCTTCTGTTAAGAATTTGGTTGATTAGATAAATGAGATCTTTGGGTACCCTACTGGTTAAGACGCTGGGCTGCTGATCCGAAGGTAGCGAGATCGGGTTCGAAGACGAGGACTTCGTCATTCCTGAATTCCTTGGAGGCTCGTGGTTTGGATTCCGAGTTAAGCTGTAGATCTAAGGTTGGGTAATAAGCTTGAGCTTCATTAGGCCCTATAATGAACATTTCGGCCGGAAACAAAATTGAAGGGTTAAGGCCAAGGGCGAATGCCTGCAAAAACGTTCCAGCTCGACTGTTTATTTTATTTTATTTGACCCTTAAGCTTTAGGCTTTACTGGGCTCTTATTAAAAATAAACAGCTAGTTGTTATTAATTAATAATAAATAAATAAGTACACAAGTATTATTAGTAGTTAAAACATTTATTAATCTTAAATTATCACTACTGACATGACAAATGCAAGGTCACCATTGAAGGCACGATACCAATATCATACAAAGAAACCAATATTATACACGAGATATAAGAACTGAACAATCCCAAGAAATGTGTTTTTAATACTAGATCACACACGAGAAGTTAATAATTAGTAAACAATAGTAATGGACATTAATCCTAGATTTTTGTTAGTATGTCATTATTAATCGGGATTTCAACTTGGTTTCAAACAAATTTACATTCACAATATTTTTTATATCGGCATTTAAGTCATTCCATAGTTTCAATCCAATGAAAATGGGTAGTTTTTGAGATGAAGACAATCTAAATTGAAGTATAACAAGCTTTGATCTATTTCTGGTCTGAAACGAGTGGATTTCTTGATGAGTTACAAAATATATATTTACCCATTGTAAATTAATGATTTTGTTCTTACACTTGTAAATAAAAATAAAATGTGCCAGTGTGGTTATATTATTGAGCTTTTAGTAAGTTTAGCTCTTTAAATAATGCACTAGAGTGATCAAGGAAATCAACATCAGATAATAACCTTATTGCTCGTTTTTGGATGACAAAGATACCATTTAATGCGTTGTTAGCGGAGTTTTCCCAAACAAGGGTGCAGTACGTTATATAAAGAAGAACAGAGTACGATAAAGAGTCAATAAAACTTGTTTAGGGACTACATTTCTAAGTTTAAACATTATAGCAACGCTCCTTGAAATCTTTTTCGCGATATAATTTACATGATCACTCCATTGCAAATTCTTATCTAGCATTACACCAAGAAATTTTGTTACAGTACACTCCTTTATAGCGATTTCATTAACATTAAGTTCATGAAGATATACATTTCTTTTATTAGTAAAAATCATGAAATTTGTCTTACTGATATTTAAGAAGAGTTTATTGGTGGTCAACCATTTCATTACACAGATGAATTCTGAATTAAATATATTCTTAGCTGAATTAACATCTTTGCAAGAAAAAGAAACGGTTGTATCATCAGCATCGCATCATTTCAAGGTTGATCGACATGTGATGATAGAAAAGAAATTGAATTCAAATTTTCATTCATTCGTCATATGATATTCCATTCTGTCCTGATCACATTGCAGCCCCATTGCTGGTAGATCCTCACTTCGTTTCCGTTCTTTCATTGTATCAGTTGCTCAGAGAAAATGAAAGATTGAAAATACCGATTAACCCTTGCGTTAGAGAGTTGTTCAGAAAAGGAATGAGAATGCGTCGAAAATATGGTACTGCGTGCTCTCTCTAAAGGAGGAGGCATGCAGTTAGAGAGTTCAGAAGAGTAGTGTCCATTACAATAGCGATAGTAAAGAGAGAGTGAAGAAACACTGAGAGAGGTATTGAAGACAGTCAGTAAGAGGTGGGGAACTAATTAGACGAAAAGCCTTTGATTCCATCCAGTCAAATAGAGCTGTATAGGTTGAGCCACCCTACACATGAGAAGCGTATTTCATACAGGGCCGGACAAGACCCCTGTACAGAGACAGCAATTGATTCCGAGTGGAGAAACAGCGGAGGCGGTACAACATACCTAACCTCTTAGAAGCTGTTTTGGAAAGCGAGTATATTATATGTGGTCTTTCCAGGAAAGATTTCGAATAAAGGAAACACCAAGAATGTTAAGAGAAGAGGAAGGATTGAATTGTGTATTGTTGAAGGTAAGGGGATAGTCAGGTGGGAGATTGTGACGAGTAGAGAGATGAAAGAACGGGATTTCTGAGGCATTGAAAGCCACAAGGTTTTCTCTGTTCCAATCAGAGATAGTAAAAAGATCAGAGGCCAGATGCACCACAGCCGTCCTACGCAATGCATGGAGTGACTGCTAAGAGGGGCGCTTTGTGAAGCGGGTGGAGAAATGAAGAGTGGAATCATCGGCATAGGAGTGGATAGGACACGAAGTGCGACTTAAAAGGTCATTGATAAATAAAAGGAAAAGAGTGGGTGATAGGACAGAGTCCTGAGGAATACCGCTATTAATAGCTTTCGGAGAAGAACAGTGTCCATCTACAACCACAGCTATAGATCGGCCAGAAAGGAAATTAGAAATGAAGACACAGATAGCAGGAATGAAACCGAAGCAGGGCAGTTTGGAAATTAAAGATTTGTGCCAGACTCAAGCAACGCTTTTGATATGTCCAACGCAATAGCAAAGGTTTCATCGAAATTCAGAAAGGAGGATAAACAAGAGTCAGAGCGATATGAAAGAATGCCAGTAGAGCGTCCCTTAACTCATTAGTGCCCGGAGGTCTTTCCGAGAATGAATAAAATCGTCTGGCGTTAGCCAGAACAAAGTCAGTAAAGTGACACTGGGCACTAATGGGTTAATTAATACTCGATTAAAAAACTTTAGAAAGGCAAGAAATCAAAGCAATTGGACGATAGTTGGAGGGTTGAGAGCGGTCACCCTACTTTGGGACAGGCTGAATGAAAACGAACTTCTAGCAAGAACGAAACGTACTAGATGAAGACAAAAACGAAAGAGCTTTCCTCGACAGGGTGTCACCATAGAAGCACAACCACAGTTCTTATCACCCCAACTTACGGACATATAAACACAGACTAGACAACTTCACAGACGACACCTGCCACCTGTGCCAGGGCACACCACAAACAATTGAACACATTATGACAGACTGTACCGCTCTAGCACAACAACGAACACAACACAACATCACTAGTGCGCTGAACCTCTGGTCCACTCCGGAAAGGGCGATCGGTTACCTGTGTGCCGCCGGCTTGCTCGATCAGAGTGGGCTGATCGGCTAAACAGCAACAATAACAACAACCACAGTTCTTGAGAACAACATGAAGGACACTATAGAGTTGGGCCAAGACAGGGCAGAAGAAACATCTTTGGAGGAGATTCTGATTTCAGACATAGTTAAATCAGAGGGAGGAGGAGATGAAGGAACATCAGTGGAATCGTCCAGGGTTGAATTGGAGGTGATAAGTTTGAGCGAAAAGTTCAGATTTATTGGGAGAAGAGACGGCAACTGAGCCGTCGGAATGGAAAAGAGGAGGGAAAGAAGAAGTAAAGCTGTTGGAGAGGTTCTTGTCTAGATGCCAAAAAAGCGATCAGAATTATATATATATATATATATATAATATATATATATATATATATATATATATATATATATATATATAATGCTCGAACCATACATATCAATAGCTTAAGTGTAAGTGCGACGAAAATCTTCACCGTTTTACACAAAGCACTTCTCCGCCCATACCCCCATTCAGGGTAGAAGCAACTTGTAGCATCATTGCCAAGTATACAGAGGGTTAACGTACTAACGAGACCCCCGTACGTGGTTAATCACCATTTAGAAGCAACAATGTTCCGTGTCATCATAATCCCATAATCCAATGAACAGTCTGATTCATATCCATTTTCGTTCCTCTATCCTTAGTTTGCATTCCTCTCTCTCCTCTCTCTCTCTCTCTCTCTCTCTCTCTCTCTCTCTCTCTCTCTCTCTCTCTCTCTCTCTCTCTCGTCCCATTAGTCTCACTTCAGTTGTAGGTAAATTATTAGAGGGGATAATAGCGGATAGGATCGTTGACCATTTGGATTCCTACAAGCTGCTTGGGGACTCCCAACATGGGTTTAGACGGCATAGGTCGTGTCTCACCAACTTTCTCGAGTTTTTCCACGTCATGTTGGGTGAGTACGATAAGAGTAGGGCGATTGATATACTTTATCTCGACTTTCAGAAAGCCTTTGATAAGGTACCTCACCGGCGGCTAATAGCGAAAGTGCGCGCGCTGGGTATCGGTGGGGAAATAGGTAGGTGGATTGAAAACTGGCTGAAGAATAGGCGGCAGAGGGTTGTAATTAAAGGTGCTAGTTCGGGTTGGGCCTCGGTCACTAGTGGGGTTCCTCAGGGTTCCGTTTTGGGGCCGCTGTTGTTTATCATTTACATAAATGATATCGACGGTGGCATCGTCAGTCGGATCGCCAAATTCGCTGATGACACCAAGCTTGGGGCCAATGTTGGGACGCCCGAAGCGACCGAGGAACTGCGTGCGGACCTAGGTAGGATAGGAGAGTGGTCCGAAAAATGGCAAATGCCGTTTAACTTGGGTAAATGCAAAGTGATGCACATTGGCTACGCCAATCCCAAGTCGGACTACTCGATGTTGGGTAGTAATATCGAGGTGACTGATTTAGAAAAGGACTTGGGTGTGCTAATTAGCAGCGACCTTAAGTTTACGAAACAGTGTGTAGAGGTGGAAAAGAAAGCCCAGAAACTATTGGGTTATATCAGGAGGCAATTTCAGTTTCGGAACAAGGAGATTGTGCTCTCACTGTACAATTCCCTTGTTCGGCCGCACCTGGAGTATGCTGTGCAGTTCTGGTCGCACACCCTCAGGAAAGATATTGAGAGGCTGGAGCGAGTGCAGGAGAGGGCCGCAAAGTTAATCCCTTCCGTTAGGCATATGGGCTACAATCGACGGTTACGCGCCCTGAACTTGTTTTCGCTTGAAACTCGGAGGCTGCGCGGTCAACTGATCGAGGTTTTCAAGCTCTTACGCGGGTTCAACGATGTCGATTTTAGAAGTATGTTTAGTTTAAATGATAACCCAACTCGCAACAATGGTTGGAAGTTGGATTTGAAACGGTTTAGGACTAGTGTGTGTGGGAATTACTTTACGTATAAGATCTGTGACACGTGGAACAGGTTACCTTCGGAAGTTGTGAACAGTTCCTCTGTGGATCAGTTCAAGAAAAGGTTAGATCAAATTTTGCACACTATTTGAGTGTGTAGAAAATTTTCCGTGGCACCCGTTGCCATTGGTACCTCCTCGGTATGGGCCGCAAGGCCTTTTGAGGTACTTCTTTTCCTTGTAACTCCTTGTAACTCTCTCTCTCTCTCTCTCTCTCTCTCTCGGGTTGGGCCTCGGTCACTAGTGGGGTTCCTCAGGGTTCCGTTTTGGGGCCGCTGTTGTTTATCATTTACATAAATGATTTCGACGGTGGCATCGTCAGTCGGATCGCCAAATTCGCTGATGACACGAAGCTTGGGGCCAATGTTGGGACGCCCGAAGCGATCGAGGAACTGCGTGCGGACCTAGGTAGGATAGGAGAGTGGTCCGAAAAATGGCAAATGCCGTTTAACTTGGGTAAATGCAAAGTGATGCACATTGGCTACGCCAATCCCAAGTCGGACTACTCGATGTTGGGTAGTAATATCGAGGTGACTGATTTAGAAAAGGACTTGGGTGTGCTAATTAGCAGCGACCTTAAGTTTACGAAACAGTGTGTAGAGGTGGAAAAGAAAGCCCAGAAACTATTGGGTTATATCAGGAGGCAATTTCAGTTTCGGAACAAGGAGATTGTGCTCTCACTGTACAATTCCCTTGTTCGACCGCACCTGGAGTATGCTGTGCAGTTCTGGTCGCCCACCCTCAGGAAAGATATTGTGAGGCTGGAGCGAGTGCAGGCGAGGGCCACAAAGTTAATCCCTTCCGTTAGGCATATGGGCTACAATCGACGGTTACGCGCCCTGAACTTGTTTTCGCTTGAAACTCGGAGGCTGCGCGGTCAACTGATCTAGGTTTTCAAGCTCTTACGCGGGTTCAACGATGTCGATTTTACAAGTATGTTTAGTTTAAATGATAACCCAACTCGCAACAATGGTTGGAAGTTGGGTTTGAAACGGTTTAGGACTAGTGTGTGTGGGAATTACTTTACATATAAGATCTGTGACACATGGAACAGGTTACCTTCGGAAGTTGTGAACAGTTCCTCTGTGGATCAGTTCAAGAAAAGGGTAGACGAAATCTTGCACACTATTTGAGTGTGTAAAGACATTTAGGACCTCAGTCTGCGGAAATTTCTTTTCCTATAAAATAGTTAATATCCGGAACCAACTTCCCTCAGAGGTTGTTTCCAGTCAAAGTGTAAATCTGTTTAAAAATAAGCTAGACAAAGTACTGAACACACTCATAGTTTAAGATTAAAACCTCAGAAAACTCTGCAGGAGTTCGCTTGCTCGGTGTCTCTGTAAGCAAGCTAAATATAGAGCTATTTATATATTCTCCACTTTCCTGTAAAATTTCCTTGGCTACTTTTCCAGGGTCAAGGTATTTTCTTCAACCTTTTTCCGTACCTGCCTCTGGCACGGAGGGAGCGGAGGGTGGGGAGAGAGCCTTCTACTTTTCTATCCAGTTTTCTACTACTGCTAGGATAGTTGAAAGAAAAATAAACTTTTACAAAATTTTCCCTGGCACCCGTTGCCATTCGTACCTCCTCGGTATGTGCCGCAAGGCCTTTTGAGGTACTTCTTTTCCTTGTAACTCTCACTCTCTCTCTCTCTCTCTCTCTCTAGGCATATGGGCTACAATCGACGGTTACGCGCCCTGAACTTGTTTTCGCTTGAAGCTCGGAGGCTGCGCGGTCAACTGATCGAGGTTTTCAAGCTCTTACGCGGGTTCAACGATGTCGATTTTAGAAGTATGTTTAGTTTAAATGATAACCCAACTCGCAACAATGGTTGGAAGTTGGATTTGAAACGGTTTAGGACTAGTGTGTGTGGGAATTACTTTACGTATAAGATCTGTGACACATGGAACAGGTTACCTTCGGAAGTTGTGAACAGTTCCTCTGTGGATCAGTTCAAGAAAAGGGTAGACGAAATCTTGCACACTATTTGAGTGTGTAAAGACATTTAGGACCTCAGTCTGCGGAAATTTCTTTTCCTATAAAATAGTTAATATCTGGAACCAACTTCCCTCAGAGGTTGTTTCCAGTCAAAGTGTAAATGTGTTTAAAAATAGGCTAGACAAAGTACTGAATACTCTCATGTGAGCAAACTAAATATAGAGCTATTTATATATTCTCCACTTTCCTGTAAAATTTCCTTGGCTACTTTTCCAGGGTCAAGGTATTTTCTTCAACCTTTTTCCATACCTGCCTCTGGCAGGGAGGGAGCGGAGGGTGGGGGGAGAGCCTTCTACTTTTCTATCCAATTTTCTACTACTGCTACGATAGTTGAAAGAAAAATAAACTTTTACAAAAGTTTCCCTGGCACCCGTTGCCATTGGTACCTCCTCGGTATGGGCCGCAAGGCCTTTTGAGGTCCTTCTTTTCCTTGTAACTCCTTGTAACTCTCTCTCTCTCTCTCTCTCTCTCTCTCTCTCTCTCTCTCTCTTGTTTTCGCTTGAAACTCGGAGGCTGCGCGGTCAACTGATCGAGGTTTTCAAGCTCTTACGCGGGTTCAACGATGTCGATTTTAGAAGTATGTTTAGTTTAAATGATAACCCAACTCGCAACAATGGTTGGAAGTTGGATTTGAAACGGTTTAGGACTAGTGTGTGTGGGAATTACTTTACGTATAAGATCTGTGACACATGGAACAGGTTACCTTCGGAAGTTTTGAACAGTTCCTCTGTGGATCAGTTCAAGAAAAGGGTAGACGAAATGTTGCACACTATTTGAGTGTGTAAAGACATTTAGGACCTTAGTCTGCGGAAATTTCTTTTCCTATAAAATAGTTAATATCTGGAACCAACTTCCCTCAGAGGTTGTTTCCAGTCAAAGTGTAAATCTGTTTAAAAATAGGCTAGACAAAGTCCTGAACACACTCATAGTTTAAGATTAAAACCTCAGAAAACTCTGCAGGAGTTCGCTTGCTCGGTGTCTCTGTGAGCAAGCTAAATATAGAGCTATTTATATATTCTCCACTTTCCTGTAAAATTTCCTTGGCTACTTTTCCAGGGTCAAGGTATTTTCTTCAACCTTTTTCCGTACCTGCCTCTGGCAGGGAGGGAGCGGAGGGTGGGGAGAGAGCCTTCTACTTTTCTATCCAGTTTTCTACTACTGCTAGGATAGTTGAAAGAAAAATAAACTTTTACAAAATTTTCTCTGGCACCCGTTGCCATTGGTACCTCCTCGGTAGGGGCCGCAAGGCCTTTTGAGGTACTTCTTTTCCTTGTAACTCCTTGTAACTCTCTCTCTCTCTCTCTCTCTCTCTATATATATATATATATATATATATATATATATGCATTAATCGGTGCAGTTAATCTACGAATCCATAAATAATTGTTAATATATATATATATATATATATATATATATATATATATATATATATATATATATATATATATATATATAATGAACTTACAATTAACAGTTGTACAGATGTGCCAGTATAAACTTGTGAATCATGATCGCCTAACAAGCTTTTGATATGTTCTTTTGTGTTTTGATTTATCGTTACAAAGGATTGATTACAAAAAATAATATTCTAAAATACATTCACGTTTGGGCTTATCTCGAATACGAAAGGAATCAACTCTTAAAGATGTCGACTAATGGAAAGCCAGTGTCGTACCACCGTTTTCCGTTGATCAGCGAAGTTAAGCGACACTGAGTTTGCAGAGTAGTTGGATGGGAGACCGTCTTCTGCGTCGAAATTATGTAACGACCCGTGGTTCGGATCCCACGTAAAGCTGTAGGTCGACTCCGTTATATAACTATTAGATGATGAGAAGGACGTTAAACAACTCCGTCATTACATTACATTTACAAGATATATTTTTAAGTTTCATAAAGTACTCGCTGCTAGCTTGTTATTTATGAATTATGTGACCATTCCGCAACACTGCCTGTCTGTGGCGGTCACTTATATAAACAGCCGCTCTCCCTAACCCTCACAAACTCCTAAAGCAGTAGAAAATCGTCCAGACGGATAAGCCGACCGAGTTTGAGCATACGTTTTACACTACAATTAAGTGTTTTTATTAACTGTAAGAACTAGAATTGCATGTTAATGTTATTATATACTTTGTTCTTGAGCACAACCAAGTAAAACAAACACACCTACAGAAACGAACCAATTAAAACATACGTAAACAAAGCAAAAACCATAAACAAACACCCGTAAACCAACCACTAAACATAAACCCGTCTCAGTACCCTTAGTTGAACGAAGGACGTCAAACGGAACGCCCAAACTACCAATAATAAACACAAACACCCCAGATCTGATATACACGGTGATAAAAAAAAAAGGTGTTTTCAGAAATAACTTACTTTATAAATATTTTTGGGAACACCTTTTATTGATCACCCTGTATATAAAAAATTTAAACTACTAAACATACGCCACCTTCGATTATGAAGGATTTACGTATGGCACAGTAAAAATTTACGACACTGATAACTAGAGCCCGGATGTTCAGGCAAAATGCCATAAATGCCTTTCTTTGCCTATTTTTGCGATTAAAGCAAAAAGTGCCTTTTTCTTCATAAGTTACCTAATTTGCCTTTTTTCCATTATTTTCTAGTATTATTCCATCAAAGTCCTAAAGTAGGGCTGTCAGTTTCTGTTATATGTTTCACTTATTTATATATATATATATATATATATATACAACAGAAAAGAAACTGAGCGTGCATAATAGTATTATTTTGTATTAAACTTTTTGAAATTTAAATCCTTGCCATTATTAAACGAACATTTTGAATGCCTATTGTTTTGTTCATTATAATGGCGTTGTAATATGCATTATTTTTATTTATACGTGGATAATGGTATTATTCTATATTAAACTTTATTTTTGGAAATGAAATCCTTGTTATTATGTGAAACATATTTTCAATACCTATTGTTTTGTTCACCGAAGGCGTTGTAATATGTATTATGCGTATATAAAGGTATTATTCTAGATTTAA
>JAJOZX010003992.1:110000-150000 GCA_023014485.1 Bathynomus jamesi
TGATCTCATCAATTTGTTTCTTGTTTTCAAGAGGAAGTTGAAAAATTCTTTCACTCTTCTGCAATATTAAATCTATTTATTTCAATTTTTTATTTTATTCTTCATTCAACAGCATCCATAATACGTTTATGTGTGAGAGACGTGATCTGAGTTGGATTTACACTTATTTTATGAGCTTCCTATAGAAAAATTCAAATAACTGTTTCTTCAGCTGTCCTTTTTGAGCTGTGATGTTACAGTGCCATCAATCAGTAGCTCTTTTCATTATGACCCCCCCCTTACTATATATATATATATACACATATATATATATATATATATATATATATATATATATATATATATATATATCGTAAAGAACGACGCTTGTATAGGAGATATTCCGCGCAAGACGAGAGAGAGAGAACGAAACAAATGAAAAAATGAGGTAACCACCCGGGACCTCGAACTTTGGCTGTAAAATCCAAAGTTATGGTCAGATTTCAATATTTTTTTCACACCCTACAACTAAGTAAATTTCCTATAAGATGAACGGATTTCGAAGAAAACTAATGAAAATTATGGATTTATTGAACATTTCTTTATGCCACTGGAAATTCTCCATTTACACTATTACTGCATTATCGGGTCGGCAAAAAAAAAGGGAGACCTTTTAAATCCTTCATTTCTCGGCAAATATGGTACATAGAACCATGAAATTTTAGTATGTTAGTACTAGGTAATTTTATGGATTGTATGCCATCTTTTAGCATTTTAGCTGAGAAATTGGATTTATGGCGAATATTCCAGAAAAATCTTGCTAATCATAGGTTCAAGTTGATAATTAATTAAAGCGATTTTAATTAACGTAAGCCAACTGCAGGAGATTTGGACAAGCTTCTCAATAAAATCGATAAAACAGGAAATATCAAAAGAATACCACCAGGTAGCGATATTAAATTTGGCCACCAAACAGTCCTGATTTAAATCCTGTCGATTACGGCCTTTGGGAAAATTTGTCACAGAAAATTTATCGGGTCAAAGTAAGAAATGGCGTTCATTTAAGACATCTTCTGGAAAAATGGGATGAGCTACCACAAGAACAAATCAATAAAGCCATAGATGAGTTCCGTCCTAGACTGAAAAAGGTTGTAGAAGTTCGTGGTAAACATATTGAACAGTTTTTTTACATCAAGGTAGCACCATATGCGAGTACTTTGTAACTTTTTATCTGCACATACAATGCAGTAGTAGTGTAAATGCAGAATTTCCAGTGGCATAAAGAAATGTTCAATAAACCCGTAATTTTCATTAGTTTTCTTTGAAATCCGCTCATCGTATAGGAAATTTACTTAGTTGTGGGATGTGAAAAAATATTGAAATCTAACCATAACTTTGGATTTTACAGCCAAAGTTCGAGGTCTCCCTTTTTTTTTTGCCGACCCGATATACTGTATATATATATAATTATATACATATATATATATATACACAAACTCAGAATGGTCCCCTGAGAAACTTATATGTTAAACACAGACCGTGCATGGAACAAGGAACTCTTCTGGGAAAATTAAATCCACTATAGTCCGAATAAGTAATGGTAAATAACAAATACCATAGTTTTTCTTTTTCATGATGCTAGCCCGACGTGGGCAACGGGTCTCTCGCAAAGAGGTCCCATAAATATAGCTTCCCTCACCAGCTATCTGCAAAGCAGACAGGATCCAGCTTTGGGACATGGATCTAGGGTTTAAAGCAAGCCTAGTCCCACTACATTCAGAACCTCTATATAAGAAAAAGACTCGTTGCATTCACGTCGGATTGAATAAATCAAAGAAAAAGGGGTAACTATTGTATTTTTAGCCAAAAAAACAAAACTTAAACCTCAACCGGGACATTGAGCGTCCACTTTTCAAGGCACGTAACACGTCCGTTTAATATACACAAACTCAGAATGGTCCCCTGAGAAACTTATATGTTAAACACAGACCGTGCATGGAACAAGGAACTCTTCTGGGAAAATTAAATCCACTATAGTCCGAATAAGTAATGATAAATGACAAATACCATAGTTTTTCTTTTTCATGATGCTAGCCCGACGTGGGCAACGGGTCTCTCGCAGCAAAGAGGTCCCATAAATATAGCTTCCCTCACCAGCTATCTGCAAAGCAGACAGGATCCATGTCCCAGGATCCATGTCCCAAAGCTGGATCCTGTCTGCTTTGCAGATAGCTGGTGAGGGAAGCTATATTTATGGGACCTTTTTGCGAGAGACCCGTTGCCCACGTCGGGCTAGCATCATGAAAAAGAAAAACTATGGTATTTGTCATTTACCATTACTTATTCGGACTATAGTGGATTTAATTTTCCCAGAAGAGTTCCTTGTTCCATGCACGGTCTGTGTTAACATATATATATATATATATATATATATATATATATATATATATATATATATACAGAGAGAGAGAGAGAGAGAGAGAGAAGGAGAACGAGAGAAAGAGAGAGAAAGCGAGAGAGAAAGAAAGATAACAAGAGAGAGAGAGAGAGCGAGAAAGAGAGAGAAAGCGAGAGAGAGAGAGAAGGAGAACAAGAGAAAGAGAGAGAAAGAGAGAGAGCGGGAGAGACAGTACATATAAGAACATGTGTTAGCTTCCTTTGATCGAAAGATTTCTTCAAATAACAAATATAAAGGTTTTCCTATGTCATTTTTAAATTCATTAATGAATATGGTGTTTCATGTGTTAGGCCCGCAATTCCATGCGATTTCATCCGTCAGAGAGCATAGGAATTCGTCCTTATATCATGTGGTGTAAAATCAAAGCCTGCAAGACTGTTTCCGATTCCTCCTCGAAAAAGGAATTGCTATCAAATATCCTTTTAGCCATTTTTATGAGACTGAAAACGGATTCATATTGGGTTCTTATACGATTTCAGATATTTCTTTTTAACCGTCTATTTCGGTTTTCTACATATCTATTTTCTGACGTCCAATTAACTCTTTATTTTCCTTATTGCAGTGGGCATCGAAACTGTCGTGGAAATAAACTCTGTCTATTAGAGTGGTTTTTATTATCATATTTTGACCGTCACGTAGAAAAAAGTGAATTTTTTGCATTTATGATAATGATAAGCTTTATTGGAAGAATATAAATCCCATAAAATGGTACAATATTCCTGAAGGTAATAAGCGATAAGATAACTCAAACAATAATAAATTTAAAAAACTAAAAATTATGACTAAAAGAGGAATAAAAATAAGACACGTTATGAAACAATAATAAAAATTATCCACAAATAAGACTAAAAAAAAAGAAAAAATATGAAAATAAAAATAAAAAGTACACGAAGTGGCAATACCAACATATATATGATTACGATAATGATGATAATGATAATGACAAAGATAATGTTTATTAGCAGGAGACAGATCCCATTAAAAAAGGGTACAGTATCCATGAAGGTAATCAACGCTACGACTAATTATTAAACAATAAACTTTAAAAAACATACAAAAAAGGACTACGGTAAGAAAGAAATAACAATAATACACGTAAAGAAAAGAGAAATAATAAAATTAGTAATAATAACTTCATAAAAATAAAAAGTACATGTAATGGAATGGCTAATACGGGAGTTAAGTGGAGCTATAAGCAAATACTTTCATACCAAGAGGTCCACAGTCTAGAAGACATAAATAAAGCAGGACTGATGAATAATTTGGACAATTAGATTAACTGAGTTTTAAATTCTTCGCATTAGACTGTACTGAACGTGTCTTATTACGTCAGGGAGGCTCGGAACGTTGCAGTTAGCGAACATTTGAGAGGCTAAACATCTTGGAGGTAACTTACGCAGCAGTCTATCGGATCGGATCTGTTGTAAACCAAATTGAGGGTTCTGCAGGAGCCTTTTTTATAATTAACCCAGAGTGCTACCTATAAATATTAGTGCAGAAAGCACGAAAAAGAGTGTCTTTAGCGTCGCTTGTACAGATTTGGAGTTCCTTATAATCATGTTTGCCTTAGCACAGTAACTTCGAGAGTGTTTCCTTATGTCTGAGTCGTCACTGAAGGAGCTGGTGAGAGTCTGACCTAGATACTTAAATTCTTGTACCTCTTCTATTGGTTTGTCTCTCATTTTGAAAATAAAATTATCTGTTCGGTTTGAGCTTTTAGGATGGAATAGCGTAACCTCAGTTTTGGTAGTATTAAAATTAATGTCGTCATTCTGTGAATATGATTCACAAATTTTTACAAGATGATCCAGACCTTTCACCGAAGGGTTTATCAACACCATATCATCGGCATAACCTTGGTTAACCTTGATTTTCCTTCCGCCCGAATTGTTCATTGTGACGAAGGTCAAGCTTGTCACGCCACGTTAGACCAACAGTTTAACGTGGAATCCGTGAACCACGCCGCGCCAGCAGCCCAGCGTCTTAACCACTAGGCTACCCAGGGTACCCATTTATCTACCAACCAAATTTTTTTGATTGTTTTATTTTTATAGACGAAGTTATTTATCCTCATGTCATCTATACAGCATCCCACTCTTGCACTCTAAGAGAAGCAATTAATCCATCAATATGCTGTATATTAAACAGCAGAGGAGAGAGTAAGGAGCCTTTTCTAACTCCGCATGAGGAACCAAAACATTTGGACAATACATTGCCCCATCTAACAGTAAAAGTTTGGTATGTGTACCATAATTTCAGTAAATTTACAACATATGGTGGAACATTCCTATCTTCTAACTTTTTAAAATAGAATATTGCAATTCACTTTATCATATGCTTTGGTTATATCCAACAAACAACCATAAACAGTTGAATTACTGACATTATATCTAAATACAATCTCCTTCGAAACATAAATACACAGGTCAGTTGAATGGGACCTTCTAAAACCAAACTGATTAGGAGACGTTCATAAATAATCATTTAGTCGGCGTAGCAAAAGTTCCTCAAGTAATTTTGAGAAGCAGGAGATAACAGCAATAGGCCTGTAGTTATCGCTAAATTGAATATCCCCATATTTATTTTTGACAAGGGGTGTGATATAAGCCTTCATAAACTGAGCAGGAATATAACTGTGAGCAAGCATGACTGAGAACAGTAATGAGATATGAAGACTGATCACATCATTAGTATACTTTAAATGTTCATTCGACAGGTCACCCACTCCTGATGAGGCGCCTGTCTTTAGTTCTTTAATCAGACTTTTAATTTCAGGGAGTGAAGTCCTTGTATTTTCACTGGACCCTCCTCATGTCGTTCCATTGCAGCCTACATTAAAATTAACTCTCCCCACGCTATAATTTAGCTATTTCTACCTCCCCAGACACTCCACCAATGTTGATGGGATGGCATTCTTAGCACCCATTTCTTTATTCACAAATTTCCAGAATTTGCTACTATTATTATTTAAATTAGCCTCACAGGCTTTTGAAGTTCGAATGGAGTCTTGTTTCTGTTTGCATCGTCTTATGGCTGCTTCTACTCGTATTCATGTAAGCTGCCCCTATTCTCTGCCGACCAAGGAGACACCATATATCGTAAGCATCCTTTGATTTCCTTTTCAGGGGTGGCTAAAGATTATTCCATCCAGAAATAATTTTAGTATGACAGTTGTACGATTTTCTCCAAGACCTTCCTGCTTCCTTTAGTATGGATGTTATATCATTACAATATCTATTAACAAGTTTAAAGTGAAAATCATTTGAACAGGAATTACAAAAGTCAAGATGCAGTAATTCTAAATTATTAAAGAGGTGCTCTGTCCTATCTTTATATTCTATTTTCTGTTGCATATTAACCCCTAGACCAGTCGACACGTTCGTTTCTGCCTGAAGAGTTATGTCGTGTTTTATTTAAGTTGGTACAATTAATTACTAGCTTTAATTTGAGAGAAGGAAATCATGCAAAATATGAACATTGACAATACGTTACTTTAAATTATCACTAATGAGACAGTTGATCAATCTATCTAGTACCTCCATTCATATCGCTCACATATGTGAAAGTATTGCTATTTGTATCGAGAAATTCTACATCACTTATACTTAATTCAGCAGACTCGCACGTGGTACTCAACTCTACAAAAAATTCTGATTTCACGTCGGCGTTAAAGTCCCCCATTATTATACACTGCGAATATTGTGATTTATCTGAAAGTGACTTAATTTTATGCAGAAAATCGATGTATTCATCTAGATTACTGCTATTATTTTAAGGTAAATAGCAGTTCACAATTAAGAGGCATTCATTGTTTATATTTTTTATATCAATCTCTAATTATCGCTCGTAAGAAGTCTTACATATTTTGTAAAAAATTTCCTGATTAAGAAACCAATTCCACTAAAGGGCCTACCATAAAGTAGATTGTTAGATAAGTCTACGGGTGAAGATGCATGATGTATATAAAGTCTTTATGAATCCTAGATAAAGAATTTAATTCCTGCTTAGACAACCAGTGTTCTTGCAAGAGTACCAAGTTCGCATTATTACAAATGTTATGAACATTTACAAATTAATTTCTTATTGATCTAGTGTTCTATGAAACTAATCTCACCACATTAACCGCCATGAGTATTTACCCGATTAATATTATTATTATTATTATTAGTGGTAGTAGTTATTATTATTATGATTATGACATTTACCACATCTGGAAAAGTGAATACAATAATACCGTCTGGCCACTGACTCATGTTGTAAGTGATTTACAGAAAATTGTTCGAAAACATTTATTCGAAAAACAATTATTCGAAAACAATTATTCGAAAAACAATTATTCGAATCAACAATTATTCGAATCAACAATTATTCGAAGCAACAATTATTCGAAATAATAAGTTTAAATATAGGTTTAATAAAATAAATAAGTTTAAAAATTTAAAAACTAATTCATTAATTACGACTTGGCAACTTTGTAACCAACTCGTAATTAAAGAAGACTACATACAGATTACTGTAAGTATTTAGTTAACTAACAGCCTTGAAAAAGTTTTGCAGCGATATCACCCTTACAGAATGGCACAGTCTGTGAAGAGCGAAAAAGGAAACCCAATGCTATTAGTAAATGGATATCTATACGTCAAAGACAAGCGAGTGAAATCAAAGTTTACTGGAAATGCCAGTATTTTGCAAAGTACTGTAAAAGTCGAGCCATTACAGTTGATGGTGAAATAACCTCAGTTTCGCGCGAGCATAATCATGAGGTGATCCCACAGATGTTGAAGTACGCAGAGTTTTAGAAAAGATTAAAAGTGACTCGAGAAGTACACGCGATTCACCTCATTATATAATTTCTAATGCAGCCTCCGAAATAAGCGATGTTGCAGCAGTATCCTTACTATCTACGTCTAGCATTAAACGAACTATTCGTCATGTACGTCAGAAAGAAACTGTTGACTTAGTTATACCAAATCACAGGAGAGACCTAATCTTTTCAGAAGAACAGAAGAAAACTAATAAAGGTGATATTTTTTTTATGTTCGACTCAGGGCAAATCGACGATAGAATGTTGATATTTTCTACGCAAAAAAATTTGTCTTTACTTGCATCGAGTGAAAATTTATATATGGATGGAACCTTCAAGACAGTTCCGAACATATTTGAACAGTTGTATACCATTCACGTCATTAGAAATGGCTTTTGCATTCCTGTGATTTATGATTTGTTACCAGACAAGAAAGAAGAAACCTACATAAAATTTTGGAAAAAAATAAAAGAAATTGGTCTTACCCTAAACATTAACTCCGTGAACAGTGATTTTGAACCCGCCATGATAAATGCGATCAAGGTAGAATTTAATTCAGTTAGTCAAAATGGCTGTTTTTTTCACTTTGGGCAATGCTTATATAGAAAAGTGTGTGCATCCGGCCTAAAAATGAGGTATGATAATGATGCCCAATTTGCATTAAGCATCCGCATGTTGTCCGCTCTCGCTTTCGTACCAGCTGAAAGGTTGATTGACGCATTTAACGCATTAATGGATGCTGAACTGTATCCACAGGAAGCTCTCCCAGTACTCGATTACTTTGAAGATACTTGGATTGGGCGTCCTGGTAGACGAAATAGGCGCCGCCCTCCTAAATTTGAAATTAAAATGTGGTCCTGCTTTGAAAGGGTGCAGCAAGATTTACCGAGGACCAATAATGCTGTTGAAGGATGGCATCGGGCTTTTTTACGACAAGTGTCATCACATTGTTGGTTTACGTCGTCGTCGTCGTTGGCCTAGGCAAGCTACGGCTTGGGACCGTAGCGCATCTATCCGGTATAGGTTAACCTGGATGATGTAGCCATAAGCACTGCCGCTAGTTAAGTGCCAACCAGTGATTATCTCACTAGCCGTATTGAGTCCGTTAGGCGAAACTACGACAGTACCAAAGGTGGAAAATATAACCTTTGGTTTTCTATTATTTATTTGCAAAATGGACATGGTATTAGATTAAAATAAATATTTGAATATAAATAATTAACTGACAATTGTGATATATAATTAATTATGTTTACATACAATAAAATAATATAGTATACATAAAATTAGTATTAATGTGGTTCACAATTGAATTATAATGGGGTAACTAATTTAAAATGAATTTATAACTATTCCGAAATTCAAGACGGTAAAATTAACATTTATCTTGAAACTAAAATAAGAGTATTCACTACACATTCGTGTCACTCCGGGGTCACCAATTGTTGGTTTACGTCGTCGTCGTCGTTGGCCTAGGCAAGCTACGGCTTGGGACCGTAGCGCATCTATCCGGTATAGGTTAACCTGGATGATGTAGCCATAAGCACTGCCGCTAGTTAAGTGCCAACCAGTGATTATCTCACTAGCCGTATTGAGTCCGTTAGGCGAAACTACGACAGTACCAAAGGTGGAAAATATAACCTTTGGTTTTCTATTATTTATTTGCAAAATGGACATGGTATTAGATTAAAATAAATATTTGAATATAAATAATTAACTGACAATTGTGATATATAATTAATTATGTTTACATACAATAAAATAATATAGTATACATAAAATTAGTATTAATGTGGTTCACAATTGAATTATAATGGGGTAACTAATTTAAAATGAATTTATAACTATTCCGAAATTCAAGACGGTAAAATTAACATTTATCTTGAAACTAAAATAAGAGTATTCACTACAACATCATCCAACTATTTGGAAATTTCTGGAAGCGTTGAAAAGGGAGCAAGATTTTAATGAAATTAAAATTGAGAAAGCACTAAATGATATAGAATTCCACATAACTAGGAAAAAATATCGTGACACTGCAAAACGTTTAAAAACTTTAACCGAATCCTTCGAAAATTATGCAAATGTGGTAGACTATTTACGTGCAGTTGCTCATAATTTGAGACTCCAGCCTAGGTCTGGGTTCGTTTTAAATTTGTTTCTATTTAATAAAATTTAATAATATTTATTTCTTTTTTTAAACTTATTTATTTTATTCAACCTATATTTAAACTTATTATTTCGAATAATTATTGCATCGAATAATTGTTTTTCGAATAATTGTTTTTCGAATAATTTTACGGATACGGTTGTAAGTATGGCAGGGTTCTGATTAATCAGTTAATCATTGTTTCGAATTTAATCATTAATTAATCAAAGCTTTGGGAAATGATTAATTTTCCTCATAATTTCACTATCATTTTACCTTAAATTTTGTAATGTATCATTTGAATTTGGCACCTTTTTGCATGTATAAACTGTCTAATCCGCCCATGCCTGATTTCTTGAACTAAATCAAACTAAATGTTTGAGCAAAATGTTTTCTTCGGTCTTATCTCACGCAACAGAAACAATAAAGCTCCTTCTTACTATTTTCAGAAGTATTTCATTTTTAATAATTTTAATCAGTTAATCATTGATTAATTAGAAAATTTCATCATTCATCACTTTTTCCTAAAAAATATTAATTAACCATGCCCTAGTTTGTAAGGATTAAACTTCGAGTTTATATCTCTAATTATTATCTTAAATAAATGATTTATAATACGGAGATTTGCTGTTTAGTTTAGTAATTAACAAGTGATTTTATTCACCACAAACGTCTTCCACCATGTGACGAATATTGTATTCCCCGTTCGAGAGCTGAATTTGCGAAAAACGTAGGTAAGGTTCTTTACCGGAGGCCTTATATATATATATATATATATATATATATATATATATATATATATATATATATATATATATATATACACCTCGTAACCTCGTAGCAGTTCCGTGCGTTGGTATCTCTTCACACGGTCAGCTGGTGACCCCACCTCTACGCATGGTTTGGTGGAGGAGCGATTTGCTCTCTTGCGACCTCCATCGCACATATACGTACTGTATATATATATATATACTGTGTATATACAGTATATATTGTAACCTTGTAGATGTTCTGTGCATCTGTCTCTCTTCACACAGAGATCAGGCTGGTGGCCCCTCCTCTAGACCTACTTAATGCAGGATAGAAATGCTGTCTTGAGCTCTCCACCTTACATATAGCCAACGGCCCAACACAGCTGGCTCATCCGGAACTGTCCTGAGCTAGGCGTCTAATCTTCTGTTAAAGACTTCAATGTTGACATCTGTGATGTTTCTGATGATTCTGGGTAGCTGGTTGAATAGTCTTCGCCCTCTGATAACAAAGCTTTTTTTTTTTCCAGAGTTGAGGGTGTTCCTTGTCTGGCCTTTATTTCGGGAACACTATACATTCTACCTTTCCTATTTCCCAGTGTTGTCTGGGTGGTTATGCGGTTCAGTTTGAGATTAAGCATTAGTTTTTCTATTATTTTCCATACGTATATGATGGTGTACCTCACTTTTCTTCTTTCCAGCAAATATAGATTTAATATATGTTGTCTTTCCCAGTAGTCGAGTTATCTCCAGCCATTAGTCTTGGCTGTGAATTTTTTTGTATTTCTTCTACTTTACTGATTTCTTCTTTTTTATAGGGAAACGTCAAGACTGAGCAGTATTCCAGCTTTGATATGATCAGTGTTTTCAGTAAGGGAATTATTACTTCTTTCTCCCTTGTTTTAAAGGTTCTCAGTATCTGTTCCATAACTCTTTTTGCTTTGCTTATCGTTATCTGATTTTGTGTCCCAAATTTCGCATCGTCGGTCATTATAACTCCTCCTTATCTTTTGCTTTTACGTTTCTTTGGATTTTCTGCCTCTTTGGAGTATAATATTATGTTGGTTTTAGCTCTTCAGTTTTACTCTATCTGAAGAGCTGAAAATTTTCGGCTTTAAATTTCATGTTGTTTTCCTCTAACTGTATATTCTGTTTGTGTCTGTCTGTAAGGATTTCACATCATCTGTATTTCCAATTTTTCTGCTTATTTTTGTATCATCAGCAAAGGATGTTACTTTATTATTGTTGGTTATTTCCCTGTCTATATCCGTTAGCATGAATAGATGTGGGTTAAAACTGTTCCTTGTGGTCCTGAGCTACGTACTTCCGATTCAGATGATGATATTCCTGGGATTTTAACAATTGCCGTCGTTCTCTGAGGAAGTTATAGATCCATATATATATAATTATATATATTATATATATATACGCATTATAAATTAATTATTAATTGCTCTAAATATTGTCATAAGCAGTTTTCTAAAACTTTACACGCACCCCCAAAAGAAAACCCGAAAAAAATACTATTAAATAATATCAGTATCACTGAATTTCAAGCTTCTCTATTATTTAAAGTCATTTTACTTCATAATCGAGTGATTAATAATTTCAACCCTTCAAGATGATTAATATGCGTTGCAGCATTATAAATATTTAAGTTCATCATAAGCGCTCTGTTCATATCTCCAAGTTTACGATTATAAAACTGACCACGTAGTTTAGATCTGATATTTAATTTACGATCGTTGAATAATCCACAGTATTGCTGGCATCTTTTAGAGTAAATAAATGATTATTTCTGGCGTTCTAGGTGTCATAATAAAGTGACCGGGACAGGAAAAAAAAACGAGAGAGAGAGAGAGAGAGAGGAGAGAGAGAGAGAGAGAGAGAGAGAGACTATTGCACCACGAATTAGTAATTTAAAATTTTTGTCTCTCTCTTGTGTATGTGGAGTTAGAAAAAATGTCAGTATCTTATACAATAATTAAATTATTGCATTAGCCAGAGAGAGAGAGAGAGAGAGAGAGAGAGAGAGAGAGAGAGAGAGAGAGAGAAAACGAAAAACACTCTTGCGCCACAAATTTTCGTCTCATTTTCGCGTGTGAATTTAAAAAATTACTGTGGTCATAAATACTGTATTAGACTTGTTTGTGTTTCCGGCTTCAAAATTAAGCGGAATTGTATATTATTCGGAGGCAATTTCAATTTAATGCCTCATAGTAGAATTGTTTATCGCGTTTCTTTCATTCAAGCGCCATGCCATTCCCCGAATCAAACATTGAAAAGAAATTTATAATGAACGTACGTGAATAATATATTATATATTTTTATGTATGTGCAAATACAATAAAATTGTTGTTATTATCTGTATACATACAATAATAAGCATTTTATAATTCATCTTATAATTCATTCATAATATATATATATATATATATATTTGACCAAGTGACAGTTGGCCTTATAATAAATGTAATTAGATTAATTAAAACATCGCTTGATTGAGGTCACCATCTGAGTTTTCAATCACAATAATAAATGTCATCAATAAGGATATTAAAAAGCTTCGTTGATTTTCTTTTAATTAAAGAAACAAATAAATTATTTTATTATAGTCGTTAACGTTACAATTATTATGAATTCAATGAACAGTCAGGTAAACTTGAATACTTGGTCAGTGAATAGTGTTGTAATGCTTGGTCAGTGAATAGCGTTGCAATGCTTGGTCAGTGAACAGCGTTGCAATGCTTGGTCAGTGAATAGCATTGCAATGCTTGGTCAGTGAACAGTGTTACAATACTTGGTTTAATTGTGCAGTAAGGTAAAGTGCTGGAGTTACTGATTAACGTTGAGGACAATAGTAAATTAATGGGTGGCGAAAAGTAAGATGGTACGCGATTAAGTGAGTTTAGAAGCTTAATTGAATAAAGGAATAAAAATGGGCCTACGAAGGGCTGTTAAAAAATGTGGCATCCTGGATTCATGCCAAATGACTGGAAAGAGATGCGAGGGTTTCTTCAAGCGAGGTGCGAAGGGTGTACTCCCGGTGTAGCTTCGATGCGCTGTCCTTGGTTGAGAACAATGAAGCCTTGTTTGAAGTATAGAAGCGATCGAAGTAAATTTTATAGGCATGAGAACGAGTGAAAAGGAAATTTTGTGAAGGCAAAAAAAGGAATCTTCAAAAGTGCCTGAAGGGGTCTCTGCAGGAAAGCTGACGAAGGTAAAGAAGACGTTGCTATAACCTACATATATATATATGGGTAATACTCACTTAAGCTCTGAAAATAAATTATATATGATAAACCTTTATCATAGGTTCCGAAAGAGAAATGAAAGCGCTTGGTCGTTTTAAATTTTTATTTCCCTTCTGATTATAAACTCCATTGAAATAAATCCAAAATACTTCTTTTCTTCTGCGTAAATAAAAAAATTTGCAAAAGAATCTAGCGAACTTCTAAAAAGACAACTCAACTCATTCGTCAAGGAATGTTTTGAAAAAAAAGAGACTGAATCAAACATGAATCAGTTTTTCACTATTCCATATCTTGAAAAGTAATAAGCGATAGTAAATTGTGGATTTTTCACTCATATTTAGTTTACGCAAGAAGATATACAGTATGCAGTAAACTCTACTGATAATAAGCAGATTCAAAAAGCGCAGAATAAAAAAAAAGGAGCAAAACTTGGTGGAGATCAAAGTATTCTTCTCGAACCGATAGGCTGCAGTCTGGGCTTTGTGACAAGGAGCGTTGTCTTGTTAGTACAGGTACGGGCTCTCATCATAAAATTGCGTTGTCGTTCAAGATGTTACAGTACGCCCTGGTAGTCAATGTACCCTTCACAAACGCTAATGGTAGTAGGACAGATCATATGACACAAGCCCACACGATCACACTGCCACCTCACTTCTATACTTAAAGGTCAGGACAATGTGCTGAGGTCCTGAAGCGCTTCCAGAGCTGTCGTCACATTTAGACCCGTCATCAGAAGTAAAGAGTGTGTCGCGGGACTCGTCACTCAACAGGACACATTTTCAATGTTCTGTTTCCCAATTTCAGCAAGCTTTGCACCACTATATTCAGAACTTTGATGTATGGCATGTGGGAAAAAGCACTTCTAATTGTATCTTTTTGCATGCAGTTCCCAACGTATACAGTATTAGACATACTTGCTGAAAGACCTG
This sequence comes from Bathynomus jamesi, assembly GCA_023014485.1. Taxonomy (NCBI): domain Eukaryota; kingdom Metazoa; phylum Arthropoda; class Malacostraca; order Isopoda; family Cirolanidae; genus Bathynomus; species Bathynomus jamesi. The sequence goes on from JAJOZX010003992.1 coordinate 124,323, forward strand.
TACGTTCACCGACCTGAGTGACAGATTTTACGTTGCGAGTCCGCTCTTTCCACCCCACACCTTTCAACGTTCGCCACGCATGTTTTGTCATAACTTTTGGCTTACTTGGTCTCATTTCCACATTAGCATGCTCCACAGCCATCCACTTTTGTATATATTTACCACAGCTGACTTTGGGAACTTTAAAGTCTCTGCAGTGTTACGCACAGTCATACCTGTGGTATAACATCCAACGATCTTCTCACGTTTAAACTTCGTCAGCGCTGATCCATGAATACTGACTGTAACAAGTACCAGACTAGTTTACTGTGCCTTTGAACTACAGTGTTCCTCTACAAAACAATTTATGGAATCTTGTCCCAATATTTTTGGTAGTATTGGTTATGTCAAATACTGTCAAAGGAAATACGAACTACAGTATAATGTAATGTGTATATCTTCATGAAAGCATTCAATATGCATATATTATGAACCTGTAGTAGGCTACATAAATTTATACAGTTCATATATATATATATATATGAAAATTATTTCACGAAAGTAACACGTAAAAAATATTTATGATGAATAAAACCACGAAGGAAAAGAAACACAAAACGGTGCTCAAGCGCTTCGTCTAATGACATCCTCAGGAACACTGAAATACATAAAAGGTTACGGCCTATATATAGTTACAGAAAGAGAAAAAAAAAAATAATATAAAAAAAACATACATACACACAAACATATATACATATATATATACATACATATCTACACACATACACACATATATATATATATATATATATATATATAATATTATAATATATTATATATGCAATAAACAGAGAAGTAAAAATAAAACTTAAAAATTAAGGATTAGAGGATTAACAAAGAGGCATATCGATTTTTAGCACAAGATCAAATGAGTTATAAAAATAATACAAATTTATACTGGAGATACGCCCGGGTTTAACACTTTGCCTTTTTAGAGTCAAGTTTCGATATATATAAAAATAAATTGAAGATTAAAAGTTAATAAAGTAGCTTACAAGTTTACCAAAGATTAAGTGTCCTACCCTTTTTATCTAGATTTGTTTTGAAGGAATTCAAAACAACAGGATCGAGTTGAAAAAGACCTTTGCTTATGTTGAAGTTATTTGAAAGTGAATAATGGCAGACTCAAGAATATTTCTATTGACAATGTTGCTCGAATGAAATAAAACTGAAGCATTATTCCAATCAATACAGTGGGATAACTCTGACAAATGGACAAAAAGAGCACTGGACAACTGTCCTGTTCTGACGGAATATTGATGCTGTTTATACGTGTGTGCAAATCCTTTCCCGTCTGACCTATGTAAAAGGAATCACATTGTTTACACCCAATTTTATAGATAATGCCTGAATTATTGGTAGGGCTATTTTTACTATGATATTTTTCACACAATTGTTATATGAAAATACTACATTAATATCCAAAAGTTTAAGTACATTAGCAATGCCTAAAAAGCCCGGGAAAAATGGAAGTACTAAAATATTTTTTGACAAAGTACGAGTGTTATTATTAACACGATAGAAAGTTCGTTTTGCCTTGTTGAGACAAGATTCCATAAACGCAGATGGGTAACACAGATCACTTCCAATACCGTTGATTTTTTCCAATTCGGCATCGATGTATTCCGGACTGGCGATCCTAAGGGCGCGGAGAAACATTGATGAAAAAATGGCCTTCTTAGTGGGGGTGTCATGTCCCGAGTAAAAGTGTACGTAGGACAAGTTGTTTGTTGTTTTCCGATAGATACTAAACTTAAAACCTGGGCTTTCCCTATGTACACGCACATCCAAAAATGGGATTGACTTGTCTTGTTCCACTTCTAAAGTAAACTTAATGGAGGGGACTTGATCATTTAACTGAAGGAGGAAGTTATCTAGGTCACGTTTCATGGGCCAGATACACAAAATATCGTCGACGTACCGCAACCAAGGGATGCCAACCCCCAGGATTCTCGGAATGTAAGTAATTTCGAAAAACTTTTCATGTCCACTTCACCTTCTCTGCCCTACCTTTACGGTCTTATTAAAACCCACAAACCTGGCAACCCTATGCGCCCTATTATTAGCTCGGTGGGTTCTATTACTTATAAACTCTCCAAATGGCTTGTCAAAGTCTTGTCCCCCATTCTCGGAACTATCTCTGATTCACATGTAAAAAATTCCATGGATCTTACTGAAAAATTGAATAATGCACGTACTGAAACTAACGATAGATTGATCAGTTTTGATGTTTGTTCATTGTTTACAAAAGTGCCGATTGATGATATGCTTGACTTTCTCTCCCAAGAATTACATACAGTAAGTATGACCTGCCACTACCTTCACACATTGTTTTGGAACTTATTAAGCTTTGCATTAAAGACTGTAAATTCACTTTCAATAACGAGTATTATCAACAAGTGTTTGGGATGGCCATGGGCAACCCCTTATCGCCCTCCTCTCCAATATTTATATGGAGTTTTTCGAAATTACTTACATTCCGAGAATCCTGGGGGTTGGCATCCCTTGGTTGCGGTACGTCGACGATATTTTGTGTATCTGGCCCATGAATCGTGACCTGGATAACTTCCTCCTTCAGTTAAATGATCAAGTCCCCTCCATTAAGTTTACTTTAGAAGTGGAACAAGACAAGTCAATCCCATTTTTGGATGTGCGTGTACATAGGGAAAACCCAGGTTTTAAGTTTAGTATCTATCGGAAAACAACAAACAACTTGTCCTACGTACACTTTTACTCGGGACATGACACCCCCACTAAGAAGGCCATTTTTTCATCAATGTTTCTCCGCGCCCTTAGGATCGCCAGTCCGGAATACATCGATGCCGAAATGGAAAAAATCAACGGTATTGGAAGTGATCTGTGTTACCCATCTGCGTTTATGGAATCTTGTCTCAACAAGGCAAAACGAACTTTCTATCGTGTTAATAATAACACTCGTACTTTGTCAAAAAATATTTTAGTACTTCCATTTTTCCCGGGCTTTTTAGGCATTGCTAATGTACTTAAACTTTTGGATATTAATGTAGTATTTTCATATAACAATATTGTGAAAAATATCATAGTAAAAAATAGCCCTACCAATAATTCAGGCATTATCTATAAAATTGGGTGTAAACAATGTGATTCCTTTTACATAGGTCAGACGGGAAAGGATTTGCACACACGTATAAAACAGCATCAATATTCCGTCAGAACAGGACAGTTGTCCAGTGCTCTTTTTGTCCATTTGTCAGAGTTATCCCACTGTATTGATTGGAATAATGCTTCAGTTTTATTTCATTCGAGCAACATTGTCAATAGAAATATTCTTGAGTCTGCCATTATTCAACTTTCAAATAACTTCAACATAAGCAAAGGTCTTTTTCAACTCGATCCTGTTGTTTTGAATTCCTTCAAAACAAATCTAGAAAAAGGGTAGGACACTTAATCTTTGGTAAACTTGTAAGCTACTTTATTAACTTTTAATCTTCAATTTATTTTTATATATATCGAAACTTGACTCTAAAAAGGCAAAGTGTTAAACCCGGGCGTATCTCCAGTATAAATTTGTATTATTTTTATAACTCATTTGATCTTGTGCTAAAAATCGATATGCCTCTTTGTTAATCCTCTAATCCTTAATTTTTAAGTTTTATTTTTACTTCTCCGTTTATTCCATATATGTGTGTGTGTGTAGTGTGTAGATATGTATGTATATATATATATGTATATATGTTTGTGTGTATGTATGATTTATTTATATTTTTTTTTTTTTCTTTCTGTAACCTATATATAGGCCGTAACCTTTTATGTACTTCAGTGTTCCTGAGGATGTCATTAGACGAAAGCGCTTGAGCACCTTTTTGTGTTTCCTTTCCTTCGTGGTTTTATTCATCATATATATATATATATATATATATATATATATATATATATATATATATATATATATATATATATATATATACCTTACCTTACAACCTTACAAAGGTTCCGCGCGATGATTTCTCATTTCGCGAAGGTCAAGCTTGTCGCCCTCCTCTCGAGTTGGCCTGGTGAAGTAGTGAGTTGGATTCTTGCGCTCTCCACCTCACATAGCCAGGTACGCCCGGCTCATCGGGGATTGTTCTGAGCCAGGCGTCTAGTCTTCTTTTGAAGATTTCCACTGCAACTCCCTTCGTGTTTCTTAGGTCTTTGGGCAACTGATTAAACAGTTTTGGTCCTCTCACTACAAAACTATTTTCTTTCAGGGTTAAGGATGTTCCCTGTCTCGCCTTCAATTTGGGAATACGACACAGTCTACCGCTTCTACTTTCCATCGTTGTTTGGGGAGTTATGGGATTCAGAGTAAGATTAGGGACTAGTTTCTCCATTATTTTCCAAGTGTAAATAATGGTGTATCTCTCTCTTCTCCTTTCCAGTGAATATAGGTCTAGTTCTCGTAACCTTTCCCAGTAATTTAGTTCTTTGCACCCATTGATCTTGGCTGTGAAGCTTCTTTGGATCCCCTCCAGCTGTCTAATGTCTTCTTTTTTATATGGGGAAGTTAGGACCGAGCAGTATTCTAATTTGGGTATTATCAGGGTTTTCAGTAGAGGAATCATTACATTCCTATCCCTTCGTTTAAAGGTTCTCAATATCTGACCCGTTATTCTCTTTGCTCTGTTTACTGCTATCTTATTTTGTGTTTCAAATTTCGCATCATCTGTCATTACAACCCCTAAATCTTTTGCTCTGGAATTTCTCTGAATTTCCTGTCCATTTGGGGTATAATATTCCATGCACTTTAGGTCTTCTCTTTTTCCGTACCGTAATAGCTGAAATTTCTCGGTGTTAAACTTCATATTGTTGTCTTCAGTCCACTTGTAGATTTTGTTTATGTCGGTTTGTAGAGATCCTATGTCTTCTGGGTTTCTTATTTTTCTACTGATCTTTGTGTCATCCGCAAAGGATGTTACTGTGCTGTCTCTGTAACGTCCTCATCTATGTCAGTTAGCATGATTATGAAGAGTAGTGGAGCTAATACTGTTCCTTGTGGTACTGAGCTGAGGACCTCTGATTCTGATGAAGATACTCCTTGTACTGTAACGACTTGCCTCCGCTCACTAAGGAAATTATATATCCATTTCCCTACTTTTCCTGTTATTCCCATATATTTCAGTTTATGTATTATGATTCCGTGGTCACACTTGTCGAACGCTTTAGCAAAGTCTGTGTATAGTACATCATAGTTTTCATTACTTTCAAGTGAATCAATAATGTTGTTGTAGTGTTCCATTAGTTGTGATAGGCATGATCTGCCTGATCGAAACCCGTGTTGGTTATCATTGAATTTTTTCTGAGTTTCCAAAAAGTCATAGATTTTCTGTCTAACTATTCTTTCAAATATTTTAGTGAGATGAGATGTAAGCGACACTGGCCTATAGTTTTTGGCCTGGGATCGATCTCCTCCTTTATATATTGGGACTATGTTCGCGCTCTTCAGGATGCCCGGTATTTCTCCCGTGTCTAATGATCGTCTCCATATCCAGTATAGGGGCTCAGCGATTGCATTCTTGCAGTTTTTGATCAGTGTGGCATTCCATTTATCCGGTCCTGCCGCTGAGTGTGTTTTTAGTTTCCCTATGGCTTGTGTAATATCATCCGTCGTAAAGTCGAAATCCGTTATACTTTCCCCTTGTGGTTCTTCTTCAAAGAACGCGTTTCTATCGCAAATCAATTTGTCAGTTTTTGGGATACTGAAAGATGATTCATACTGAGCTTTTAATATTTCAGATACTTCTGTTAGATCATCAGATAAATCACTGTTCTCATTTTTTAAAGGTCCGATAGTCGCTTGGTTTTTCGACTTTCTTTTTGCGAAATTATAGAAGTACTTTGAGTTAACCTTTATCGCTTCTATAGCGTCATCTTCTTCTTTTTCTGTATGCTTCTCGATTTGTTCCTGTATGACGACATCGATACTTTGTAGTTTATCATTTAATATTTTTCTGATGTTGTTATCTTTACAATTACTTAATTTTGCAGTCACTCTTTTTCTCTTTCGGAACAATGCCCTCTTTTGTCTTTCGAACCTGCTTCTCTTTCCTCTTTGTTGTATCTTTGGGACATGTTTTTCCACAATTTCTAACGTCTTCTCCTCTAACGTCATTAGCATCTCTTCCGTTGTCTTGGCCTCGAAAATGGTTTTCCAATCTATTACTTCCATGCTGGATGTCACATCTTCCCAGTTTATAGCTTTGGAGTGAAAATTAAAAATTTCGAATTTGCTTCGTTCTGTTGTGCGTGTTCTTTCCTTTCCTGTTGCCTTTATATTAGTTGTTATTTCAATGATATTGTGGTCTGATATCATAGTTGGGGAGATTTCTACATTATCAATTAGATTACTGTTGTTTGTGAATACCAAATCTAGGCAGTTGTTTTTTCTTGTGTTTTCTGTTATTTCTTGCGTTAACATAAATTCATCAGCTAAAGCTAGTAGCATTTTTACCTGCTCCTGGTCTTCTCGTGTGCCCCCCTTGTCCTGGTGGATACATATATTTTTTCCTATCCTTTTATATTTCATGAATGGGAAATTAAAATCACCACAGAGAAAAATATTTGGGGTTGGAGAGTGTAGATCTTTTACTAAGTTTCTTACCTCTGTAATGGAATCTGAAAATTTTGAGGTTGGCGTGTTTGGGGGTCTGTACATTACAATTAGTACCATATTTAATTTTTCAATTTTTGCTGCTACACATTCTACGTAGTTGTTTGAGGTACTTATAACCATTTCTGCTATGTGCCTTTCGCGTGTGTAAATAGCACATCCTCCTTTACGTCTCACTGTTCTGTCGGCTCGGAGGATGTTATAGTTGTCAATTTGTATTTCTTTTTTGTCAATACAGGACTCACAATTTTCACAGTTCGCCTGGCAGTCCTTTAGATGAGTTTCCGTGAGGCATGCAAAGTCTGCTCCGGCTTCTTGCATGAGTCCTTTCAGGTATGCAACTTTGTTCGTGGACTGGTTTGATTTAAGGCCCTGTATGTTGGCTAGGATTATTTTTATTTTTTCTCTTTCTTTTTCGCATACAGGTGGTTCCGCTTTGTTTTCCGATGGGGGTGCCGGTTTCGTTGCCTTGTGGTCCTCCGAGAATTTACCTCTTTTTATCTTTGTCGGTACCTGTTGTCCCGATAACGCATGAAGTGTCTTTGTTCGTACCTTCTGTCCGGCTCTCGGATTTCTATATTTATATTTGTCAGCTGGTTTTGTAATTGCTGGAGAGTATTTAGCAGCTGAAATGTGTTGGCTGCGTCTAAAAAATTTCCACTCTTCTTTGATGTTCGTTTTTTCTGTTCCCTCGTGCGTTCCTTTGAGGGTGGTGGTATCGGCATTTTTTTTCGTATTTGCAACTCCCATATCTTTCATAAGTGTTGCAGACCGTAAGATGGTGGAACATGCATTTCTTATCAAACTTGCAATATCCACTTGTGTAATGCATTTTGCATAATGTGGGATGTGCATATATGCATTGCCCATCCCGATATCTGCAGTTTCCTTTCGCGTAGTATTTGCATACGATATTTTCTACGCTTCTGCTTTCTTTCTTATTATTTACCAAGTTCTTAGTTTTGGCATTATCATTATTTTTCTTTGGCTGTTTATTTTCTACGTTTTTAGTTATTATCTTTTTATCATTTCGCTCGTTGGACCGTTTGTCTACTTCGCCACTTTTACTTATTTCTTTCCTTTCATCTATGTCTTCCTTCGTATTACGTTGTTTATATCGTTATTTGTTATTAAATTGTTGTTCGTTATTATGCTGTTAATCGTTATTTCGTCTCTCTCTCATCCACCCTGTTTTTCGTTGGGACCATTTCGGACACATGCGTCCCCATTATATATATATATATATATATATATATATATATATATATATATATATATATATATATATATATATATATATACATTAACAAACGAACGCAAGGCGTGGAAATTCAATGAATATCATTATTCAAATTGGAAGCTAGTAGCTCGGTGCTACAAGTTACAATACAGGTACTTTTTCTCTTCATCATATTATTGTTAACAGATGTAGCTCATATTATTACTTTACTAACAGATATAAAGCACATTGCTGCTGACAGATACAGATCCTAAATCAAGAGATCAACAACGGGAAAGTAGTTAATAACACCAAACTACTGTTGGTAAGAGTGAATCTGTAAAGAGGGTAGACCCCAATTCATCGTCACCTAATCAATTATCATCAGTCATATTTTAAGGTCGTCTTGGTTGGCTGGTAGTTCAGAGTTTACCTTCTTAAAATAGAAAAACTCTGAGGGACCACACAAAGTGAAACTATAGTTTAATGTGGAATCCTTGCAGTTCTCCTCTATGTCCATAATTCGCCTTAGGGCAGGAGTGACGAGATTTGATTAGGTGAAGATGAGTGGGTTTCTTACATAACCGCAAATGACAAAGATCTTCATACTGATAGTGGAATTATGTATAAATGGTGATTATCTTCATTATTCTTCACCGAATATAGAGAGAAGAAATACGAAGAAGCCAACAAATAAAAAAGATTTTGAGGTAACCAGCATAAAGGATGCAAAATTCTGGGAAAAGAATAGTACTACAATAAACAGAGCTGAAAACATAACGAGACATTTACAGAAATTCTGAAGCATGGAGAAAGAAGTAAGGGTTTCTTTCTTAAAATCTTTGATAAGGCTTTTACTGGAATTGGCGCTTCGACATTTTGAAAGGCAAACATTTCGACCGCCGGACCAAATTCTCGAGCCATCGAAAAAATTTTCTCGAATGCAAAATGTTTCGACGAAACCTGTTTGAAACAGTCCGGCCCGCCAAATATTTGTATCAGGCCCGGCTGGTGGATACTGAAAATTCATTATCTAATGTCATATTTTATTTCAATAAAATAAGTTCTTTGAAATTAAAGTTTTCTAAAATTTGCATGCTGGCCCTCGGTGTGGGTCATTAATTGAAATATGCCCCTTCATATGAAAGGGTTGGACACCCCTGTTATAACATGTTTTAAACAAGGAAAAACAGAGTTAGGAAAGTCCATTCATTGAATGAGAAGGATTATACTGTTAGAGGTCTGGGGTTCTTCTGCCCGAACACTAAAACAAAAAAAAGCGCTGAAATGGGCACCTTTCTATTGGCAGTCGCATGTATATCTAGCACTGAATGGTTCCAAACAAACCAAGTGTGCCTGGCTTCGTGTTGTGGGAAAGAGAATGAAGAGGTAATGCTTTCATTCATCAATCTATCTTCAGAGCTGGAGCAATAAGCTTAATTTATATGAGAAGCTGGTACTTTTCGTGAAATCTGTTGGCACCCACCCACACCCACACACCCACACACACACACACACACACACACACAACACATATATATATATATATATATATAGATATATATATATATATATATATGAAAAAATAGCCACACTACTGTTTGAATCTACAGCCTCTTGCATAGAAGGTGAGGGTACCTGCCACTACATTATGACCGGATTAAATGCAGATCATTACCTCGCGGTCAACATGTAAAATGACTCCGAACGCGAAAGCGTTATGTGTTTCCGAGGTTGTTTAAATGTACAACAGGTTGTGTTAATTTTTATCCCTTCGTAGTGTAGTGGCTACCGTTTTCACCATCTATTCAAGAGGTTGTAGGTTCGAACCTTGGTGGGGTGAATTTTTCACCATGAAAAATTGTGCGGATTTAAGCATATTCCATATATAGCCTATATATTAGGGTGGAGCGAAAAATACTTTTTTTCTAGCATGAAGTTCTAATAGTGATTAAAAGTTGCATTTAGTGGAGGAAATATGCCTGCCAAAATATGAGTTCATTTCTTTAAAGTTTTCAGCTGCCACCAGGGGGCTAAAGTTAACACAATTTTGTGTAAAAAGGAAAAAAATGCTTCTATTTTAGGTTTGTCAAACTATCATAAAATTTTATCTTAGAATTATCTAATAGTTTGATTAAGATTCTTAAATGATAGAAATTCGTTTTGTAAAAATGCCTTTTCATATGCTTAATATCTTCAGCTGCCACAAGAGAGCTGAAGTTAACACAATTTAGAGTAACTGAGTCATGTTGAGACTACACTGAATGTTGTGGGGGAGGGTTTGGGGAGGGTTGTGGGGGAGGGTTTTGGTGTGAAGGAATTTCTTTCTGTGAGTCATTAGAACAGTGTGTTAACACTTGTCTTCTTAGGTAGTAGGCCTAGTCGCTCAGTTGATCGGAGTTTTTTTTAATATGATCGGAATATTATAAAACTATTTTAAAGTGATTTATATAGAGATAATATTGATTTTATTATAAAATGCTTGTTATAATGTATTATATAATTTTAGTTTATTTATATAATATATTATATATTTAACACAATTTAGAGTAACTGAGTCATGTTGAGACTACACTGAATGTTGTGGGGAGGGTTTGGGGAGGGTTGTGGGGGAGGGTTTTGGTGTGAAGGAATTTCTTTCTGTGAGTCATTAGAACAGTGTGTTAACACTTGTCTTCTTAGGTAGTAGGCCTAGTCGCTCAGTTGATCGGAGAGTTTTTTAATATGATCGGAATATTATAAAACTATTTTAAAGTGATTTATATAGAGATAATATTGATTTTATTATAAAATGCTTGTTATAATGTATTATATAATTTTTAGTTTATTTATATATATATATATACTTATAAAATATATTATATATATTAATTATATAATGTTTTGATGTTACAGGATATTTTGTGATTGTGAATTTTTCTTAAAAATATTATGGCATCAAATACTAAATATAAACATTTCACTAGAGAACATATGAAGTGTGCCATATTTGAAGTACCTTGTGAGATGAGTGATATGCAACTACCAACTTATAACTGCATTATGAAAGATTACCTGTTCACAAAACATTTAGTGAAGGAGCAGATGAATAACAAGGAGCCTTCATTTTCTGAAATAGCAGAGGCAGTTTCCAAAAGGTAGAAAATATTTGGAAGAAGGCCTCTTTGCCAATAGTTTCACATACACGCGTTTTACAGATGATGCGAGTGTACCATGATAAATACAGGTCCTTATTAAAGCCATACAAGTCACGCAAGGATCAGCCTAAGTACAAAAATCAGCTTGAAGAATTTGAAAACTCTTCAAAATGCACTTTGTTTGACATCTGCACTGCAAATGTAAGGAGTTTAGGAGATGCTCATGTGAAAAGAGTAAGAAAGTCCCTCCAAAAGAGCAGGATTTTTTAAATGACCAACGAACACGCAGAATAATGGTGATAGGAAGCATTGACATAGCACACACAAGACGATTACAAGCAAGAGAATATCGAAAGGAAATGGAAAAAGCACGTCTGGAATCCTCACAAACAACTAGTGCTGCTATAACCAATAAGTCCAACTTACAAATCGAAACAGAGACAAGTGAACTTCAACAACTAGAAGAGATATCTGAAGATAATGAGGAAGATACAACCTCGACTCAATATGTAATATCAGAACAACAGATGCGTGAGCCACTGCCTTCATTAGCAATTACTTGTGATAGATTTAAAATGTCGGACAGAGCTGGGGCTGCTATTGCTTCTGCAGTATTGGCAGATCTTAAAATTGTTACTCCCGAAGACAAAGGGAATATTATAGACAGAAGTAAGCTAAGACGTGAAAGACAAAAACAGAGAGAAGGAACTACAACAGATAGGAGAGCCAAAAACCATGCGGGGATTATACTTTGATGGCAGAAAGGATAAAACAATGATTCAAGTCCAGGAGAGTGATGGCTCTAACCACCAAAGAACCAAACGCGAAGAGCATATCAGCATAATATCTGAACCACACTCTCTGTACTTTGCACATGTGACACCTTCCAGTGGCAAAGCTAAATACATTTGCACAGCGCTAGTGAATTGCTTGAAAGAAAGGAATGTTGATATAGGGAACATCGTTGCAGTTGGCTGTGATTCGACAGTGGTTAACACTGGGTAGTATTGGAGGCACAATAAGATTACTGGAAGAAGCCTTTAATAAGCCATTGCAGTGGCTGATATGCCTTTTACACCTTAATGAACTTCCATTGCGCCATCTGTTTCATCACTTGGATGGTACCACTACTGGACCAAGAGCATTTTCAGGAGAAATTGGCCGAGCACTTTCAGACTGTGAAAAGCTTCCCATAGTTAACTTCAAACCCATTGAAATTCAAGAGGACATGTGTGAAGTTGATGTAGATGACATAAGTACTGACCAGAAATACCTTCTTGAAATTCACAAGGCTATATCAAGTGGAACATTCTCAAAGAGTCTTAGTCATAAGAGTCCATGCAATATATCACATTCAAGGTGGCTCACCACAGCAAACAGGACTCTGCGGTTATATGCAAGCACAGAGAATCCTTCAGGCAATTTACAAGAATTAGCTACTTTCATTGTTAGGGTATACGCACCAATGTGGTTTCAGATAAAGCGTAAACCATTATGCCATATGGTGCTAAACATATGTGGCATATGATTGCAAGAAGCCGGTATCTCCGTGAAGAGCTTAGGAGAGTACATGACTCAGTCATTCAGCGAAATGCATATTACGCAAATCAAGAAAACATTCTCATTGCAATGATAGCTGATGAAAGGGAGCATGTGCGTCAGTTGGGATTTAGGCGTATCATAAAAGCAAGGGCATGCATTCAAGAAACAGATGTTATCAGGTATTTTAAGGTGCCCGAAATAAATTTTTATGCCAAAGACTATACAGATCTCATTATGTGGCAAGATTTTCAGATAGCAGAACCACCGATAACCAAAGGAGTTTCTCTTGATGATATTGAATCATGCATCAAACATGGTACTACTCTTCATTCAGAATTATTTCAGTTTCCATGTCATACACAAGCCGTAGAGAGATGCGTCAAGCTCGTTACAGACGCTGCTGGATCAGTCTGCGGACCTACAAACAGAGACGGTTGGATTCGTGCTACATTAGAATCAAGGAAAAAACAGCCAAAATTTGACACAAAAGAAAATTACTAAATAGTCTTCAGCAAGAACCCTTTCTAGAGGGAGATTGGTTGGGGAGAGGGTGGTAACTCCGCTAAGGCACGAAATAACGTTTCTTAACTGTCTCAAGCCAGTATAAAGGAGGAGAGGCATCCTAATTTATTACTGTTCCCTTTTTCAAGTAAATACAGAATCATACTTAATTGTCATTTTTAAGTTAAATTCAGCCCTCTTGTGGCAGCTGAAGATATTAAGCATATGAAAAGGCATTTTTACAAAACGAATTCTTATCATTTACGAATCTTAATCAAACTATTAGATAATTCTAAGATAAAAGTTTATAATAGTTTGATAAACCTAAAATAGAAGCATTTTTTTCCTTTTTACCCAAAATTGTGTTAACTTTAGCCCCCTGGTGGCAGCTGAAAATATTAAAGAAATGAACTCATATTTTGGCAGGTATATATCGTCCACTAAATGCAACTTTTAATCACTATTAGAACTTCATACTAGAAAAAACGTATTTTTCGCTCCACCCTACTATATATAGTTAACACCATTGCTATGCCAAAATATTTAGTTGATTTGGTTTCAAACTCATTTCAGCTTTGTTTCACGAATGTTTTCATTATGTTCAATCAATTTTTCTACACTCAATGCATGGTGCACAATGTTGATGCCAAATTGGCAATGAGATTAACCTTCATTCACGGTCACTTGGTGACAATTTTGATGTCAAACTGACCGTGAGATGAAGGTTAATCTCACTGCCAATTTGGCATCAACATTGTGCACCATGCATTGATGTAGAAAAATTGATTGAACATGATGAAAACATTTGTGAAACAAAGCTGAAATGAGTTTGAAACTAAATATAAAATATATGAATGGTTGGAAGTAAGCGTTATATTAATTTCTTTTCCCGCAGAAATAAATAGCTCACTTTGTAACGCAGTGAGTGAAGAAGTAACTATGCCTAAGGCGTTACTGAGTCGTAACTACTTGCTCACTCAACGCGTTATAGAGTGATATATGTACCTAGATCATTTCTGGCGGAAAAAAGCAAGAATTTTATGATTTTTGCAGGTAAATAGCTCCTGTTTTCAACCATCCATACAGTGAAATTACACTGATGACAAAACAATTGCAAAACTTTTTCTCTGTTGATTCATGAAGTCAGCATTCAAGCTGATGTCAAAGCAACTTGATAAAATACTTTCTTGAAAGCTTTGTCTCAACGTTCTTTTTAGACTATTATAAAATGGTTTGTATTTCAATGCTTTGTTTATGAAGTTGCTGTGACGAAGACATCATATTTGAACTTTGAACGAAAACTTAGAATTTCCCTTTAGTATTAAATGCAATTAGTATTTAGTTGACTTAACAACTTTTAGACACGTGACTAATATATCAACCTTGTCCCAATTTTATTTTGTTTAATATTTAAAAAATCGAGGTCAGTGTTAATCAAGGTTGATATCATCAGTTTAATTCAACATTGAAATTAGTGACGTTTGAACCGATGAAACACTTTGGAAATATATATATATATATATATATATATATATATACACAGAGTATCTTTTTTTCTGTGTAGTTTGACCCTTAAGCTTTAAGCTTTATTCTTTAGTATTATAAGAAATATTTAACACCATATCGTAATCCCTTTGCCAAAATTGCTAAAATATACTTCCAAAGCAACTTCCCCATGACTTTTAATGAAAAATGAGGGAAGGGAAATGGGGAAATTTATATTTATGAAATAAAGATTTTACATGATTTCTCTTAACTTCTCGTTAACTTCTGTTAATTTCTCTTAACTTCAGAAGTTATTTAATTTCGAGGAAAATATGAATCCGTGAAAAAAATATGAATCTCATTTTATATAAAAATTTCAATATTTTATTAATGCGTATTTCCAAATTTTTAAAGGAATGAGTGCGTAAAGCCTCTTTAGTGTTAAAAATGTTATAATAATACAATTATAACAATATTACAATAATTTTAACATAAAGTATACAATTGTTAAATGCATTCTTGATATTTGTTTTTAATTTAACTTCGTACTTAAACTTTAGGCTTTACGAGTGTATATAAATAAAGAGATATAATTTTCCCAATCAGGAGGAAAGAACTGTAATGTAAACAGGGTGTTTAAAAAATTTCTTCGGGTATTTAGAGGTCGTTCCTGATGAAACGGATGAACACAGTGTGAAATTTGATGTATGGAATGTGTTCGGAAATAAAAATCATGAATGGAGAGCACATTTACTGTCAGTTATAAATGCATGACCCAGTAATGCAAATAACGTCTGCGTGACATCATGATACCACTCGACGAAACCATGTAAATCCTCTTCCACACCGTCAAATTGGTCTACACACCAAATTTCACTACATTGTGTCAAATTCATTCGTTTCAGCAGGGTATATACCCCTGAATACCCAAAATCGATTCTTGAAACACATATACATATATATACTGTGTGTATAATAAGCCTATATATATATATATATATAAACAAACTCGACTTCGACATTACTGTACTATTTCTCATTAATTGTTTTTCTATCCTTAGTATTTCAATTGTCATTGTCAGATTGTATTATTAATTTTTGTCATATGGACTATGGTCTGCCAACAAACTTTTTCATTTTCATTTTTATCATATTTTCACTTTCATTTCCACTTTAATTTTCATTTTCATTTTTACTTTCATTTCCACTTTTATTTTCATTTTTATTTTCATTTTCACTTCCACTTCAATTTTTATTTTCATTTTCATATACCTATATTTTTTTCTTAATATTTCATTATATTAAATAAGTGATTATTTACTATATCGTTTAACTTTATTCTCTTAACATTAAAGGAAAAATAGAAACATTTTTCATCAGTGTTCTTTTCTTCTTCTCTTATTCAATGACGATATAACAATTTCTCATTTAACAAAACAATTTTATTCATTTTTTGACATCATACCAAAAAGATGACCTCGAAATTGGTCCATTCAATAGTCGCATAATAGAGAGAGAGAGAGAGAGAGAGAGGGGTTTTAGTTGGCTTATTTTAATTATGACTTTACTGAAAACTTGTTGGAACGCTTTATGGTGAAACATTTCATCATTCAGTAAAGTAACATTAAAACATAAACTTAAATCATAATTTTCAGGATGTGGTTACATTATTTATGATATATAATAATAATAGTCGACTTCTGGTAATTCTTGTTCTTGTCTCGTAAGTAAATCCCCATAATTTAATAATTCCCCCTTTAACTGTATCTACTTTAAAACAGAGAGTAGAAATAGTACTCTAGCAAAAAAGTACTCTAGAAAAAGTAGTCTTTAAAGAGGACACCACTAGGATATCGAAACGGGATCAAATAGTTCTCTTGTTGACAAACAGAGTCTTATCATTTAAAAAGAAATGATAAATAATAAAAAGCACGTTTCTGAGGATTAAAGAAAACCTTCCACGCCACTTTCAATATTCCTTCAATTAACCTGAGCTACTAAATGTACTCTTTGAATACTTTATTTATAAACCAATTTCTACTCACTTTTAACGTCGACACAGGGGAAGGTTTTGAAAAAAGAGGGTATTTATAATTACATCTAAAGAAAAAGAATATATATATATATAGATATATAGTGTATATTGCTGATCAAAATTCTGATCGAGCCGGTTTCTTTTTCTTTCATGCATAGAAACCTATACTCGCATAGTGTAATCAGTATACTCATCTTCTGATTGAAAGCGTTTTGTTTCATAGAACGATTAATTCCCATTGCGCCATTCTCATTCTCATTCGCGGTCCAAAACGGAGAATGCTTGAGGTGGGAATTTCAGGTTTATGGAAAATGGTTCCTGATATGGGAAAGTGTAGGAAGAAGGTTGTGACATAATTGCACGTTCGAATAGGTATCTTCTATGAAAACGCTAACTTAAAGTGGGAAAATCTCTACTGAGGGTACGAATAAATCGAGTTGAGAATTGCCTCCTTTCGGATTGCTTATTCTTTGACGAAGGTTGAAGTGGGAATTACTGAGATTTGGAACAAACTACACCGAACAAATTACCTTTTGTATTAACACCCCTATGTTGTGAAACGGTGTTGCGAGTGTTTCTTGTGCCGCCCATAGTTTTAGCAGTTGTGTGTTTCGTAAGATCGTTACATTTGTTTTTTGAATTTATGACTACTGCTCTATTGCTCTTTATAGAAGGTCAGATGTGCTGAGCGAGAGTAAAACGCCATTTGATTTATAATTCTCTTTTCTTTTTCACATATTCTAGAAAAATGGCTGATAAATAATTAATCCTTTGCACCAAGAAGTGGAAAGAGAATTATCATGTGAATTAACAGTCCAAATAAATACTCGCACTCCATAACAAGGTAACAGCCAAAGAGAAACTACAGTAGAGCTCAACATATCGAAAAGAGCAATTCAAAAAAACCCTACAGCAGACAAGGTCGGCCTAAAATAATTACTGCAAGAAAGAATCGCATTATTCAAAGACTCTCGTTAGCAAATCCCTTTAAGAGAGTTCCAGAAATATGTCTACCATGCAGGAGAACCATGGAATTGTTGTTTTCTCATTGTATCATTTTCTCGGAGACACTAGCACCGGACCTCCGTGTAACCCGTGTAACCCTACTTGTAAGCCCACTGGGAAAAAATAAGGCTTCAAGAAAGTGACTGTAAGGAAAAATTAGTCACACAGCCTAAATATTCGAAATATACATATTCTAGATTCTAAATATTCTAGAGATATAAATATTCTAGATTCTAAATATTCTTGATCTAAATATTCGAGAAATGAATAATAAAAAGAGGCTTGTGTTTGCAAAAGAACATGATAACTGACGTATTGAACGGAAGGATGTTCTTTAGAGTGAACGAGACCAATATTTAACCTTTTGAAAATGAAAGATATACTGTATGTTTGTGAAATGATAACCATGAATTTTTTAATTTAATTGTGAGAAAGACTGCGTAACATGGTGCACGGTGATTCTATTATCGTGTAGGAGTTGCTTCAGTTCACGTGGAGTAGGTGATCTCGTAAAATTTAATGGGATTATGAATAAGACGCACTACCACAGAATCCTGATTCAGCATGCATTCTCGGGTGGAGCTCCTTTCGTTGGAAGAAGATTCATCTTCCAGTAAGACAACGCCGCAAAACATACTGCAATATACTGAACAACTCTTTCTTTGAGAGGGAGTGTGTGGAAATTTTAGGCGAAACAAATCTTGCTTAACTAATCTTTTAGAATTTTTTCAAAGTGTGGTTGACGTTTACGATAGTCATCGGCCGGTTGATGTAGTGTATTTAGATTTTCAAAAGGCGTTTGACACCGTACCGCACAAAAGACTCATTGAAAAAACTAAGGCTCATGGAATCAGGGGTGTAGTAATAAATTGGATAGAAGAGTGGTTGCGAGGTAGGAAACAGAGGGTGGTCGTTGATGGAGCGGAGTCGTGTTGGGTTAATGTAGCGAGTGGCGTTCCTCAGGGTTCTGTATTGGGCCCCCTTGCTTTTTCTTATATATATTAACGATTTAGATGTCGGCCTAGTCAGTACAGTTTCAAAGTTTGCGGATGACACGAAGCTGGGTGGTAGGGCGATTAATGACGAAGATAGAGGTAAAATCCAGGAAGATTTGAATAAAATTGTTGATTGGTCAGTCACATGGCAAATGAGATTTAACGACGATATGTGCAAAATTTTACATATAGGTTCGCGTAACGTAATTTTGCATATAGTATGTCAGCGAAGGAGTTAACAAGCGTAGAGCAGGACAAAGATTTAGGAGTTATAGTCACTGGTGATTTAAAAGTAGCGAAACAAAGTACAGCAGCGGTCAATAAAGCAAACAAAGTGTTAGGTTTTATAGCTCGGAATTTTGAGTACAAATTGCGCGATATTATAGTTCCTCTTTATAAATCATAAGTTAGACCCCATTTGGAGTACGCGATCCAATTTTGGAATCCGCATATGCGAAAAGATATAGACAAGCTCGAAAGAGTTCAAAGACGAGCAACTAAGATGATTCCGTCGCTTAGGTCAAAGTCGTACGAGGATAGGCTTAAGAAGTTAAAATTGACTACACTCGAGACTAGGAGGCTAAGGGGTGATCTAATCCAGGTTTTCAAAATTATGAATGGGTTCGATAACGTAGATAGAGATAGCTTTTTCGAAATATCTCAATATAATAGGACTAGAAATAACGGGTGTGAGTTGACAAGTAGAAGGTTCGAGACAGCAGTTGCCAAAAACGTTTTTACGCATAGAATAGTAAATAGCTGGAATAGTTTGCCGGTAGAAGTAATTAGTAGCACGTCTATAAACATGTTTAAAAATCGATTAGACGCCTATGTTGATAGATTGGGTATAGTTTAAGGTAGTAAAAATTAAGGCTTTGTGGTTCGGAACCCACGTAAAATTGTAGGTCCCCTCCGCCACCACGGAGGACATGCACAATACACAATTACGAACACAGTTAGGTAGACCAGCCATGAGTGGATCCTGAGGTCTTTGTTGGTCTGAAACATTATAACATTATAATATATATATATATATATATAAGATTCTTTGACACAAATTTCAACTACGAATATACTACCCACCTTCTTCAAAATATAGAATTTACAATCTAATCCTCATTTCTCTGTACATGATTATATCTTTTCTCATTCTCTTTAATCTAAGTGAGTTTAAAACATATATATAATTATATATATATATATATATATATATATATTATATATATATATATATATATAGTTTTCTGTGTAAAAAGATGTTTAACTCTTCATACTTCCATTTAAACTATGAATGCAGCGACTATATAATATATATATATATATATATATATATATTATATATGGCCGGAAAAGAATGAAGCGCTTGAAAAAAAATTGTGTTTATTTATAGATATTCCTGAAATTGGCTTTCGTTTGTGTAATTACTTGCCGTATTTATTTGTCTCACTAATACTGTAGATCTCTTGTACATTCTCCTGAAGCAGATATAAAGAAAAGTTATTGTTTTTGTGGTATGTTTGTGGTGTCCACAAAAGCAAGGAAACAGCTGAACCTCGGCTAAAGGGAAGCCCTTAGGAGTAAACGGAAGACAACCGTAAAAATGACAAACTGCTGCTAAAAATATGTTAAAATATTCTAGGAAAACCTTATTTGACTTTCAGTAAAAAACTTGAGAACAGCGACATTAAGTGTATAATAGCAGACAGTCAGAAGACTTAGTGAGAAATGAAAAGGGAATGGAATCATATTGACTCTTCAAAGAGGTCTCTTTTTAACTGCTCAGTGCTACACGCCTTCTATGGGTAAAGAACATCGAGACTATAATGTTGAAGACTGGAAAAGGTAACATACTAAATATGAACCCTACTCCTTATTTAATGTAATGTTTCTGCCCAATGATTTGAAATGTTTCAAAGTCTAAAGTTTTTTTAAAATTCCTATTAGTTACAGTGAGTGCAGATTTTACCTCCATTTAAATTGTACACAAAATGCGATAGATATTATACATACTAATTTAATAAACGACATATAATCTACAGAAGCTAAGGCTAACAAAGACCCTGAGATCCACTCTAAGGTTAGCCCGAGAGAAAGGAAAGAGTAGGGGGTTAAAAGAGGAGAATAAGGGGTTAAGTAAGTAAATGACTGATAAAGATAGGATAAGATAATGACTGATAAACTGTATTTTTGTTTGGAATTAAAAACACTTTTATTCATGTTTTTTGACTCGCTTTTATGGGCCATGTTTACGGTTTCTGCTTAATTTTTTTCTGGTCGTATTCAATATTGAGAACCATTTCAAGGTTGTTGGTGTTCGTCCAGCTTTTGCACGAAATATGAGGTTCTGCGAGAGGATAAGTCCATCAGGAGCCCGCTACAAAACACACATAGAAGGGTATGGATTATTATACAATAAACTTACGGACTTATATTTTGTGGAAGGCATGATTAAAAGTGTCAAACACGTTCGGATGCTAACGGAAAAGTTGTCGTCATTCGCTATAAAATGATTTAAAAACGAAAAATGGATCTTCAAACAAGATTTGTCCCTTGTCAGACATCCAGCGTTGAACTTAAGCCTTTCAAGACAATGCCACTGAACTGATAGACTGGCCAGGAAATACCCCTGATTAAAAACCTAGAGGGAATCTACAGACTACCTTCAAGTATCGGATACGAAAAGAAGACACTTCAGCAAAGGAAAGCCTTGTGGGACGCCTCCTAGAATCAGTGACGGACTGGCCCACCGGGATACCGGGAAATTTCCCGGTGGGCCCCCCAGTACTTGGGCCTAGAGCCGTGTGCATACAAAATTCTGATGAAATACAATTTGTACTCTAGGGCTTATGTTAATCTATTTTTGGCGTACAGATTCATCATGACTCTTTCAATGTCACAAGTTACTTGTGAACGACGTTTTTCAAAATTAAAACTGCTAAAAACAAAGACCAGAAACATGATCTCTCAGGATGTCTTGGAGACAGCTCTACTCATGTTTGTGGAAAACGATGTGTTGTCCAAAATTGCTCGGGAACGCATCATTGATGATGTTGCCAACATAAGCAAGGAACTTAAATGACTGTTGATACCTTGATTTCAGTACAATATTGATTTCATACAATTTGCTGTAGTTCGGTATTACTGTGTATTTTTCAACTTGTTTTACTCGTTATTATTGTTTATTACTATTCCGTTTTAGTTTAGTATTCTGTGTTTTGCAATAAGTATTACTTATTACTATTGTCTGTTACTCTTCCGTTTGCAATTTGCTTTGCTCATTACTATTTTGCTCAAAGTAATTTTATTAGTTTGCTCAATTTTACTTTTGTAATTTTACTAGTTTACTCAAAGTTTGTTCATTGCTATGTATGTTTGTATGTTTTGCAATTTGTATTGTATTACTCATTACTAATGTCACTAATGTCTGTCTATTACTATTCAATTTGTAAATTGTTTTGCTCGTTGCCAATGTTTATTAAATTTCCATTTTAGTTCGAAATACATGTATGCTCCAAAGACTGCTAAAGACACTTGTTCTTATGAATTACTGTGCCATTGTGATTTGCATTCAAAATAAATTAATTGGCAGGTCCAACTTTCTCCAGTGAGTGGGCCCCCTGCATAAATATTTTCCAGGGCCTTTTTAGATAGCCAGTCCGTCACTGCCTAGAATACTGGTTCAGAGGTCCCGAAATCACGATTATCTGCAGGACTCTCACTGAACCTATGTGCTCAACGTGCTGTGTGTCACTTTTGAAAGAAAAGGATTCCAAACCAAACACTCTTGCCACTGCTTTGTTTGTGTTTCTCGTGTGTATCCCTACTTTTCAGATTTCAAAAGCACAAGAAAAACAATCACTGTCCCATTCTTCTTTGGCAACTAATATCTCTCTCTCTCTCTCTCTCTCTCTCTCTCTCTCTCTCTCTCTCTTTCTTTCTGTATATACCGTATATACATTAAAATTTTAACACTTCTGTGATAATAATTGTGGTATAATTAATTAATTAATTATTAATTTATAAAAATATTTATTTCCCAATCCAAATCTACAAAACTAAATAACAAAAATTAAAACCTACAACAAGGGAAGAAAATAGTTTTAATTAATTTTATTTTCGCGCGTAATCCCGTTAAAAAAAAAACATAAATGTGTTATAAACCAAATTTCACTCCACTTTCAATTGAAATACTACATGTGTGTGTGTGTGTGTGTGTGTGTGTGTGTGTGTGTAGACATAGTTGATTTTGTGTTATCAGGTAAAAGAAAATTATATATTATATATATATATATATATATATACACCTTGGTTAACCTTGGTTTTGCTTCCGCCCGAATTGTTCATTCTGACGAAGGTCAAGTTTGTAACTCCACCTTAGACGTATAGATTAACGTGGAATCCGAACCACGCCCTACCAGCAGCCCAGCGTTTTTAACTACTAGGCTACCCAGGGAACCCATTTATCTACCAACCAATTTCTTCAGTGTGTGGGAGGATGAACAGCTGCGTTTTGCTGCGCGCCGCCTGCCGTCACCGGGTCTCGATCCCGGGGCCGATGGATTCGTACTCAGCGACGCTAACCACTACACCACCGAGGCGCTTTATATATATATATATATATATATATATATATATATATATATATACACAGTATATATATATATATATATATATATATATATAATATATATATATATATATATATATATATATATATATATATATATATCGCTAAAAGTTAGGTTCACTCCAATTCGATGCTATCCTTTGTATCACTTTCTTCCTACATGAAAAAGAGCTACTAATTTGTTGTAGATGTTTTATGGAGGGGGTCATATTAGGTTAGGTTAGGTTAGGTTAAGTTAACCTAACCTAAAATAAAATGAAACAAAAAAAATGGGTGTGTGAAATCCTGAGCTAGCATGAAGTAATAGTAATTTGATTTCGAGTTTTTAATTAAAATTCTAATGCGAATAAAATTTGAAAAATAATCATTATATAAGGTAAAAAAAAGCGCATTCTCGAAACTTTTTAATGGAATCCCTCCCTACCTTAATGCAAGCGTAAGTGATTAAAAATTTGAAAAAATGAAAGACATCACATGTAGGAGCTAATGTAACTTCAATGACCACCGACGAAATGGAGGAATTTGCCGATTTAGGAATACCTTTATATATATATATATATGGAAATGAACTCAGAATGGTTCCCTGAGGGTTTTTTTGCGAGTGACCCGTTGCCCACGTCGGGCTAACATCGTGAAAAGGAAAAAAGTTTATTTTTTGTCATTTACAATTACTTATTCGGACTATAGTGGATTTAATTTTCCCAGAAGTGTTCCTTGTTCCATGCACGGTCTGTGTGTATCATATATATATATATATATATATATATATATATATATCCAGTATGTATATATTGAATCAGTAAAAAAACGGTTATTATTGTTGGTTTTCTACTTTCAGGCTGGTATGGTGTCTGAAGACGTGAGCAAACCGCAGCAAAAGGTTGGATTACTGTAATTCTCCTGCATGGACGAATGGACGAGGATGAAGCCAGAGACGGGAACAAAAAATAAAAGTATACCGTATATTAAAAAACCTATTAGTATGAACTTTTGGTTCACCCTGTATATATATATATATAGTAAGTACATACTATACTTACATAAAATAAGTATAGTAAGTATATATACCTTTCAACCTTTCAACCTTTCAAATGTTCCGTGCGATGATTCATCATTTCACGAAGGTCAAGCTTGTCGCCCCTCCTCTCGAGTTGGCCTGGTGAAGTAGTGAGTTGGTATATATATATATATATATATATATATATATATATATATATATATTATATATATGATGAAAATAACTACGAAAGAAAAAGGAAACATAGACTGGTGCTCAAGCGCTTTCGTCTAATATATCTGGCCCATGAAGGTTGACCTGGATGACTTCCTCCTTCAGTTAAATAATCAAGTCCCCTCCATTAAGTTTACTTTAGAAGTGGAACAAAACAACTTAATCCCGTTTTTGGACGTACGTGTACATAGGGAAAGCCCAGGTTTTAAGTTTAGTATTTATCGCAAAAAACAAACAATTTGTCGTATGTATACTTTTACTCCGGACATGACACCCCCATCAAGAAAACCATATTTTCTTCAATGTTTCTCCGCGCTCTTAGGATCGCCAGTCCGGAATACATGGCTTCCGAATTAGAAAAAATCAACACTATTGGAAGTGATTTATGTTACCCACCTGCTTTTTTGGAATCTTGTCTTAATAAGGCAAAACGAAGTTTCTATCGTGTGAATAATAACCCTCGCACTTTGTCGAAGAATATTTTAGTACTTCCATTTTTCCCAGGCTTTTAGGCATTCCTAATGTACTTAAACTTTTAAATATTAATGTAGTATTTTCATATGACAATATTGTGAAAAATATAGTAAAAAATAGCCCTAAGTATTCCGTTAGAACGGGACAGCCGTCCAGTGCCCTTTTCGTCCATTTGTCAGAGTTATCCCGTTGTATTGATTGCAATAATGCTTCAATTTTGTTTCACTCAAGCAACATTATTGATAGAAATATTCTTGAGTCTGCCATTATTCAACTTACAAATAATTTCAATATTAGCCAGGGCCTTTTTTCGTTTGATCCTGTTGTTTTGAATTCGTTCAGAACAGATTTAGACAAGAGGGGCAAAGTGCTAAAACTCTGGTAGCCTTTTCTTATAAATTTGTATGCTTCTCGTACAATTTTTATTTTTCTATTTTATTTTTTTGTGACCTATAATTTATATAGTCTCGAACTTGTTATTTATTTCAGTGTTCCTGAGGATGTCATTAGACGAAAGCGCTTGAGCACCATTCTGTGTTTCCTTTTCCTTCGTGGTTATTTTCATCATAAATATTATTCACGTGTTATTCGTGAAATAATTTTCATAATATATATATAAATATAAATATATATATATATATATATATATATATATGAAAAATTATTTCACGAAAGTGACACGTGAAAAGTAGACGAAAGCGCTTGAGCACCCCTTTGTGTTTCTTTTTTTCCTTCGTGGTTTTATTCATCATATATATAT